>JALBCR010002241.1:600000-812426 GCA_030710515.1 Abscondita cerata | reverse complement strand
TGTTGTACTTCGTTCAGTTACGTATTGCTTTCATAAACAGAGCATACACAACAACCAATTTTAATTTTCTGTTCGCAAAAACAAATTTAATCAAACGCTTTTTGATTTACTTCTGCCAATTGCATTATAAGATTTATATCTTTTTATTTACGTTTCTCGCCTCATGTTATGTTAATGGCACGATTAATTACATTATCCCTATTTTCCATCTCATTTTGATTTAATTATGGCATTAATTAGGTGATCATTGCTTAATTATTGTTTTAATGCCCACAATTTTAATTAATGGTTTTCTTTTTTTGGAATTTCAACGGTGTAATCCTTAAATTTATCTTGAACTTCATTTTTTAAGTACATCAATTGCCTTTTACACTATTACACACCACTGCTACCTTATTTTTGCCAATTTTTTTCACTTCTTCAAATCCTATACCTAACTCAGCAGGTCTAATTGAGGACAGCAGTTTACTCACCATATCAGCTGTTTCCTGTTTTTTGAATTTTCCTCACTGGCCTTAATAATCAATCTTTCTCTTCATGGTATTTTTAACTATTCCAGCATATGTGTCACTTGGGTGTACATGTTGATTACGCATTCCGCCGTTTTGTTGTCCACTTTATCTTCTAATAATTTTTATTTTATCTTTCAATAATGCATTCTTTTCTTCCATTCCAGATAACAGCTTTTTAATAATGCATTTTCATTTTTCAAAGCATCAATTTCATTTATATTATCGTTTTTAATCCGCTTACGGAATTTGATCTTGACCTAACGTACATTTCTGCTACAACATTCCACATTTGTCCCATCTGTTTTCTTTAAACCTGCGCCCTGCTGGCGCAACGGTTATGAAAATAATTGTTACACACTGTACACACTACATAGGCATTTTTCACATTTTTTAAACAACATTTTGCAAGTTTTAACTATCTCATCCTCTGTAGCACACCTTCGTCCGCCATTACTTCATTTAACAACATTTATGTTGTTGATTTGTAACAAGTCTAGATTACACAAACAACTATTGTATTTTGATTGTTGACACAAAAGACAAAATCATTCTTACGGATGATGTGCAAACGTTTATTGTTTTGTGTTTGTATAACTCCATATTTATTCAAATTGTAGATTTTGGTAATTGTTGTTCTGGTTTGATTGCTTCTGCTTGTAATGTAGCTGTTAATTGGTTTTTGTTGTACTCCTTACCATTTCGATTAGATTTTTGAATGTGTATGTTATTTTTTATTATTTTTCGTTTACTGTTTGTTTTTATTTTAAAAGACTTTTTATATGTAAAATGCCAACAGATGGAAGCAAAAGTAGAAAAACATATTGTCACAGTTAATTGTGCGTAAACATCTATTACGCATTGAATCTACTGCTGTAAATAATTAACAAGATATTGTCATTTAATTACCAATTGTCATTCTGCTTAGAATTCATGAGAGACATAGTATACATGTCGAGCATCTACAATTGAATGAGCATTGATGTTGGAGTTTAAAGTAACTAGTGACAATTAAATCAAAAGTGGGATATAGTAACAATGCCACCATTCGTGTTAACGCTTAATACGTAGAGAAATTACAACGTAATATGTAAATGTAAACAGATGGAAGCGCAAACTAAGGTGATTCCAAAAACGTTACTTCATTCAATTATAAATACATCACGAACTATTTAATACCTAGTGTTTTGTTAGTATTGATAGTTGAATCAAATTCATTAATTTTGCTTACTTAGCTTTAAATTTGTGTTCCATGTACACATTACTTTGCACTTTACCGGTTGAAAGGATTTTGTCAACTTTTTCTAACCAAGTGTTTATATTTAGAAAACTTAGTCACGTGTAGTCAGCACCCGTCGAACACAACACCTCACAGTTAATTACGTTTTTCGTTTAAAAAACAAGGTTGATATTTTTTCCATCAGAATTATATAAAAGCGCTAATCTAGAGAATCACTCATTGGTCCCGATAAGTGACACGCCCTTATAACATTATTTGTAATTAAAATAAGTTTTTTTCTTGTAGGTTATGACTAAAAAATGTTGAGAGTAGTGGAAAAAAAAATTATGGCACATTTGTAAATAAATAAATCATTTTTAATAAGAAAAGATAATAATAGGACTAACTAAGAAAAGTCCTTGGAGCCTTAATTAAAAGTTAAATGCTACGTAGAAACATTGCTTAGTACAGTTAAAGTTTAGTGAAAACAAATTTGGTCGAATACTCATAGGATTACTTGAATGCTTGAATACACCGCTGTGTTCACAGCTGATTTAGCAGTTATTATTACTTATTACTTTTTTATAACTAAATATGTGATGATGGTGGGTCTTTCCAACATTTTTAATTAACAAATTGTTTTTGAATATAATGTAGAATATAATTGCTATTTAGGGTCGCAAATATTATTCGTTTTCGAACGAATAACTAAATATTGTTCAAAAATTGATGAAAGGGAAACATTTTTACTTCACAAGATTTATCGTCTTCATTAATCATTGTGTATCCTGACGCTTTGTGATATAATCTAAGAGGTTATAAAGTAAACATCAAACCTAAAATGATACTTTACTTCACAAGTAATTCCCAAAACTTCACACACACCCACGAGATCATTAAATAATATGTTCGCCCGAGTAGATCAAAGAAAATTTTATTGACTTTTCTATAGGTTGTGCAATTAATAAATTTAATGAATTTTCATTTTCTGTTATCCTCAATACGTAGTTATTTGCTTTCCCTTAGCTCAAAGATAAACAGGATAACGCGTAATTTGTTTCTGTAGCGGGATTAAATTCTTCCAGCAATTTCTACCGTCGTTTCGAATAAATGCAAACATTTATTCTTTAAAAATTAACGTGGACAATAAACAAGCATTTACTTCGTACTGCTTGCGTTGCAATAGTAATCAGTTAGTATAACACGTTCACTATTTTTAATTATAAATAAATACACTATTAATTTTTAATTGTTGGTACATAACTATGCATCATTTTTAATTTTGTTGTATTGTAGTACTACCAGGAAATTTGAAACAATCGTTTAATTCTATACACTCTCTCCTGTATCGTCGTTTTAAAATAAATCCACTTTGCAAATACATCCCGGTTTTAATTCAATGAACGTTGGACTATATGAGGCCTAACGATGGGTTCGTGCAGAGCTTACGACAAATAGGTAGGTCTCCAGGAATGTGATCGCACCATTGTTGGTTTTTACCACAATCTAAGAGAAGTAGTGTAGTTTTAAATATTCAATTCACCACGTACTTACTTTTTACTACACTCTTGTTTTTTACACATTGCATTTTATATTTGTCCCACAATTAACCTTTTTACAAGCACAACCTCTCTTACATTGCTTGGTGCAGAATTGTTTTGCCCGGATAATGACATGTTTCTTGGCAAGAAATTAAACGCAACTGGACCATTCTTCGTTTACTTTACAACCTAAAATAATAATTGTTTTATTTTCATCACCGAACAGATGTACTTCCAAACCATTGGAACATAAACTGTGCTGAACATCATCATTTTGTTCTTCATCGTAAACGTAATCCGGTTTACAGGAGCATCCGGGAATGCATGTTTTTGAGCAAACAACTGGTTGACGTGTATTTTCACATGTGACTTGCACAGCTTATCGCTGCATTGTCGATATTCTTCCATTTCGCTGCACTCTAATTTTTATATTAAATGTGTACAATTATTAAAAAATGAATACCTGGGCTGCATTCCTCCTCGTGAACACATTTTTTTGGTTCTCGTCCCAAATATAATGTTCTTTACAGGCACAACCAATTTCGCATGCAAATTTGCATAACAGCTCTTGGTGCTTGTTTTTGGCAAGTTCTTCTACATGCCGCGTTCGTGCAATTCGATAAAATTTCATTCTCGCCACACTCTAAATATGTTTTACAACTAAATTATTAATTTAGGTTTATGTGGATAGAGTATTTACCATTCGGACATTCATGCAAAGGGACGCATTTATTTGTATCCTGGTTTCTTAGAAGTCCCTAACTTGCATACGCACTTTTTATTTCAACTAAATGTGTAGTTCTTGGTATTTCAATTGGGCAAGAAGGTTCGCATAAAGCTCAATTTATTTACGACTTCGTACTCTGCACAATCTAAAATTGAAAAATTGTTTTTTAATACTTTATCTCTGCCACACAATATTTAGTATACAGTTTGAACGTATACTCTGGAATAATTGATATACATAAGTTCCTGATCGTTTACGACAAAAACAATTTTGTGTTTTTAAGCTCATATTTCTCGAAATTTAGATTAATTTTTTTTTTACCTCTTTACTTTTGCAATGACGTCATCGAAAAATTTTTTTTAAATGGCACCACAATACAATGTTTAAAATGTACCATACGAATAAATAAATAAATAAAAGTCATCTTTTACAAAAATCAACCCTTTCCAAAAGGATCGAATCAAAAGTCTCCGATGGAGACATTCAAGGAGCTACCAGAATACTTTCCTCGTCAGACATACCGTCAAACGGGGTGAAGTCGATCGGAAAGGGTGAAGTCGATCAAACCGGGATTTCCACTTGTTTTTAAGCATATCGCAACAACACATCAGCTGATTTTTATTCACGGTCGTGTAGCCAACAGGCAAACAAACATTATACTGGTGAAGCAGATTGATCTTGAAAGGTGAGTTTTCCAAAAATAATTAAATAGTTGCAAGCAAAATTTATCAATCAGTAAAATATGCGAAATCAAACATCTGCACAGTCGAACCTGTAAAAACTAGGTCCGTCCTAGGCTCTCTAGGTGATAAGGAATATCATCAAGAAAAGGTGTGCCCAATCAGATATGCTAATTTTTTTTCTATTTTGGGTCGCTTACAGAGCTACAAAAGCACTCAAATGAGTTCTTTTATAGAAAATTGAGTTCTTTTATAGAAATAGAACAATTTTTATTCCGAACGGTGATAACACTGATTTGATATTAAACGTCAAAACTGTGGTTACGTTCGGCGTGCGTTAATTTAAATAGTAATTAATGTTCAGTAGATTTATTTACTTATTTTTATTTCCACTAATTTGTTTTTAAATTAAACGAATGATATATGTACTAGTTAAACTTAAACTAAGCATTTAAACCAAAGTTTAATGAAAATATTGCCACCTTAGCAATTACACTTCAACGTTCCCAAAATTTAAAAACTCGCGAAATTTTATTTTAAAATCAATCTGAAATAGGACAAAATTGTATAAAGAATTCGTTTCAGAAGGCATTTTAGCGCTCGTACTTTCGAAAAACTCGCCGCTTCGCGGCTTGTTTTCAAAACTGTACTCGTTTTATAAAATGCGTCTTCTGAAACTATAGTTCTTTAATATACTATTTTGTGTGGTTTTGATTGGAATTTTTGTCTGCCGAATCAAAATAACGGGGTGAAGTGGATCACTCGATTTTTTAAATTATTCTTTATAGGTGCCACGAAAATATGTAAAACGACTGGTGCCTATGGCAAGCGAACTACGACTGCGCGTTCTTAGAGAGAGCGCTGGATGCAGTGCGCAAAGAATGATTAAACATGCGAAAAGCGTCAGAAATGTTTGCTCTAAACAATAACTTTCACGGGAAACATCCTTTGATATATGGCGGTCAACCAGCTCTTGACGAACAGTCTATTAGTGAATGCTTTGCAAACCCGTGCTGAGTGGGGTTTTCCATTGAAACCTATTGATATTAGACGAATCACGCAGCAATATTTAAACGAAAGGGCATGACTAAAAAGCGATTCATCAAAAATATGCCAAGAGAAGGCTGGTTTAATGGCCTGATGAATAGACATCCTCGGCTTACAATGAAGCTTGTCTCAGAAAATACAAAGCGTGTGAGCAGCTGCTGTAACATACGAGATTATTGAGGATTATTTCCGATATGCGTCGAAAATAATCGAGGAGGAAGATATTGAGGACATCAGCGCTTGTAGATTATTTACACCAACTCAAGACTGGTCTAAGTGATGCTACAAAACGAAGAAAAGATTGAATATAGCCATGCATTGGCACAAAAAGATTTACAAGAAGAGAACCCGAGGAGTTGCAAGCAATCTAAGAAACAAATAAGCGGCAGCGAAGATGAAGATGACTTACAGACATTGGAGGCGGAGGGACAAAATGTCAACATAGATGATTAGGAAATTGGAGAAAGTTCTACTGAGCCAGAAGATATTCTAACTCATCCGGCAACTGTGATACAGGTGACTTTATTATCACCAAATATGAAACTAATAAGAGAGATCGATTTTTATATCGCTAAAATTATTGAAATGTCAGAGACTGAATTAGTTATGAGGTATACTGCGTAAGCATGCATTCAACAAATCTGTGTTCTTCAGTTTTCCAAATATTCCGGATGAGTCTGTCATAAAACAGGGAACAGATTATCCGACGTGTTATTTTGAACTCTCTGAAGCGCGGCAAATATTATTTCTTGCTTGGAGAAGAACTGGAAACCCTCCAGTAAAGAATTTTTAGGCGTTCTATTGTTTGTTTTTTTTTAATTTTTGATTTTAGTTAAATGTTTTTTTACTTTTTTAAGTTTAGTTTGTCCATGGAAGATTTGTTTCATCAAGAAATCAACGGCTGTGCCAATCCTGTCCAAAGAATAAACGTTTATTTTTTCTCAATATATGCGTTTTATTGCAAAATTCTTCTGAAAATGTCGTTTAATATATATATTTTTTTACTTTTCAATGATCGACTACACCCTCAAACGGCTCTGAAGTGGGAAATATGCATTTTGAAAGCGCTTGATCGATTTCACCCCGAACCATGGAGTGAAGTCGATCACTCTTTGATTAAAAATTAAAAAAAATACTTCATCTACGACTTTTTTTCTAGTAACCAATCGACAACCTAAGCATCAAAGATATTATATTTTTTTAATTTCATCAAAATATAATCGTTAGTTTTCAAGCTATCTCAAAAAAACGCATTTTTTTGATCGACTTCACCCCGTTTGACGGTACTTAACCAAAAAGATGAAACAAATTTCCTGGCCCTTGACAAAACATCCTGGTCCATCCAGACATTTATGCTTACCCAAAATATCCATCCGAAGGAGACGCACATTTGGTGGTTACAGAAAAGTTCCAATGTGGATCAAAAAGTGTTACAATGTTTTCAATCACTTTTTCCTGAAATAAAAATTCTATTGGATGATATCTTCCTACTGGGAGCGCCATTGACTGATGGGGCAACGGAAAATGCTATACAATCTAAACACACAGAATTGCAGCTCCTTTTTGATCGACTATCACACCTAAAACATCATGTTGCTCTTATTTCTTACTAAAGAATTGTCTTGCTTGTCCCAAAATTGACGTATTTATTACGCACAACATGTTTGTGGAGATTTGGACAATTGATATCCCTTCTCGACTAATCTATCAAGTCAACCATTGAAAAGTTAACAAATATCACTATCGACTCTCAAACGTAGACTCTTGGGTCTCTACCTATCCTTTTCGGTGAAATAAGAATAAGGAAAATTTGTGATCTATGTCCGCTTGCTTTCCTAACCCTAACGAATAGGACTAGTGACCTCGTCACACTCATGTGACCTAAAATTTTGGACGTTGTCAAGATGCCCTTTTAAGCTTATGCTTTGGATACATGAAATTTGATAAACATAAATACACCTGAGTTCCCACAGTTCCAAACAAATTGAGATTCCATCATCATCGAGAGACTTGTCAGTTCTTTGCAGTTTAACTCAACGATAGAGAAAGCCAAATTTAATACGTTGTTCGCACCGGAGTCCAGATCGTGGTTGATAGCAATTCCTTTCCAAGCGATCGGGACATTTTTGGACAACAATACTTTCCACATTGCTATTGCATTAAGACATAGAAGTAAAATATGCCATTCTCATACTTGAATTTGTGGCGAAACTGTTGACTGTTTAGGACTACATGGGTTACATTGCAAGAAAAGCTTCCGAAGACTTCAGCGGAAATTCCCTCAATTCTCGAACCGATCGGTCTTAGTCGTGATGACGGAAAAAACCTGACGGTATGACGCTGATCCCTTGGACTAGAGGTCAACGACTTGTTTGGGATGCAACATGCAGCGACCCACTTTCTCCCTCTCATGTGGACAACGCTTCCAACTCTTATGGAATAATAGTCGAGAATGCTGTCGCCCGAAAACAATCATAATTTTAGACGGTTATACTTTCATCCCCTTTGCGGTGGAAACTTTTGGCCCATTCTGTGACGAAGCAAAAGAATTTGTGAAGACGCTAGGGAAGCATATTTCGAAACTTTCGAGGGATCCCAAATAGAAATTCTACCTCGCTCATAGAATAAATCAATGTGGAAATGCAGCTAGTGTCATGGGAACCTTTCCTTCTAAGGCTTCCATAGAGGAAATTTTTACCTTGTTTAGGAACATTTTCTTTGTCAAATTTTATTTACCCACGGGTGTTTTTTAAAATAAATTTTTTTAGTTTTTGCCTTGTCTTGTTAACTTTGATGTCAAAAGTAACACATTCCTGAACTCAAAATGTTTACATCTACCCAAAACTGCAAAAAACTTAGGTGGTGGCATTTAAAAAAATATCGATGACGTCATTGCAAAAGTAGAGGGGGTAAAAAATAATTATGAATTTTAAGAAATACGCGCTTTAAAAACAAAATTGACCTGTCCGAGGATTTTTGTCATAAACGATCTTGAACTCATGCATATCAATGATTCCAGATTATGCGTTTGCATTGTAATGTGGAAAAAGTAATATATCATAAAAAACGTATTGAGAAGAAAATAATCCTTGGTAGAACAGTAGTACAAGATGCTGTTGTTTGATGCATTTTGAAACAGCAGTAGAACTCGTGCTTGTCTATTGACGTTATCAATATACTTTTAACTGAGCGGAACTGATTTTTAGGATTCATGAAGCAATTAACAAAGCTACTTCTTTTCCAAATATTTCGGAGAACTTTCGGAAAACAAAGAAGTGCTTCTAAACTTGATAGTACTAAAAATTACTTACTTGTTGGACACGATTCTGGATCTACACAGGTTCCTGACAGTTCATCACGTATAAAACCATTTTTACAGACGCAACCCGGTGTGCAACCGGAATAAAAACAATGCGGAGGTATGGGTTTTTGGCAAGTAGGTTGACACAGTCTTTTACAAGGATCCATTCTTTCGTCCGGGGCAATCTAAAATAATAATCAAATCTCTTTTTAAAACAGACGTGCCATTTTACCTGTAGTGACTGTTTTTAACAGATATAACATGTAAAAGTGCAGTCGCATTGTTACTAAAATAAGTTATCGGAAAAAAAAAGCGGTCATTTATACAATTTATCTTATCAGTATTGTTGTTTAATTGATGTTAGTCGCATAAATTTTTACGTGTATATGTAGAGTAAATATTTATACACTGAAAACTTATTAGCACATTCGGCTGTGAGTCATTGCACTTACCGTTTGTAAATATCAGAAATGCAAGTAAATGAATTTGTATTTACAGTTCATAATAAATTAAAACCCCTACTGTCCACAATGAATGCATCGCCAAAAATTATTTTGGGTATTATAAGACTTATTAAATAACGAGAGGTCGCGTGGAAAATTAATAATTAAGTCTAGGTAGAGGGTTCTTGCATTCTAATGAACAGAATACGTAATTCAATTTTTTCTATGCAAATTTGTTATGTATAATTTGAATAAAATGTCGTATCACTCAAATTTGTATGTTTGAGTATATTTTTACTTTGCTTTTTGTACAGAATTTTGAAGTCTTCGACGTTGCTTAAATTTAGATTTAGATTAAATTTTTAAATAAATTGAAAAGATCCAATTACAACTTTGATTAGGAAGAAAAATTTTTTTAGTTTAGGTACTGGTTTTCTCTTTTAAAATAAGATATATTACTTTTATTTAATTTGAATGATTGTTAGCGTACAGTAATACACTGTGTCCGATGGTAAATGTAACAAAAGGCGGAATCACCAAAAGTTTTTTGAATGTTTTAATTGAGCCCTGCTTTGTTGTAAAACTAAGGTATGAATTGATTTGCTGTTGTACACTCATGAAATTTAAAACTTGGACACCACAATTTCTGTAAACAAAAGTTTGCACATTGTGAAGCAGGCTTAAGGGTATCATTTACAATTCTAACAGCAGGTAGTCTCAGCAGGGGTTATCTTATAGAAGGACTGTAGAATGAATCATTACACTAAGCACGTTTTAGAAAATAGGTAATTTACGTTGCTTACTTAATTTTTTCTTTAAAGAATATATTTGAAGGTATCGCTAATTAAACACCATAGCTCGATTAATTATCGAATCAAAATTTTGTTTAGGAAATGTTTACAAAATAAAATTAGAAATAATTTTGATTTAAAAAACGTCTACAAGCAATAACTTTTAAATTAAATCAAAAACTAAACATGGTTATTTGGGTTGACTGATTATTACTTATTTTTAAATAAATCTAACCTACTAATTATTGTAAGTTATTAAAAAAATCATTAAACTCTCTATTCATAATATTTAGTCCTTACAAAATGTATATTTTATGACGTTTCATTTTTTCTGTAGTTAATATAAAAAGTGAAAATAAAAACTAAGGCAATTCTTATTGTCAACGTATATATTTAGTTTTTGACAAGAATTTATTACATAATTATAATTAAGATACCAAGTTATAGTTTAAAATTAAATGAAAACTTTTTTTTTAAATAAAGGTATTACTATATAAATAAATATAAGAAATCAATAATGGGTGTGACCTCCATTATTATGATACATTCTTGGAGGCGTCTGCTCATTGACGCTATCAAGGTATCAATATAATTAATATTAATCGTTTCCCATGCGGTATCAATGGCTGCAATTAGTGCATTACGGTTTACTGGTATAAAATTTGGCCCTTGTTGTCTTCGGATAACAGCAAGTATTCGAGCCCAAACATTTTCGATAATGTTAAAATCTGGGCTTTTTGCTGGCCAGGGTAACAGCTCCAAGTTATTTTCTCGTATCCAATTGCGCACAACCCGCGAAGTATGAATAGGGCGTTGTCCTTTAACAAAAAAATACATTATGAAAATGTTAATTCAACAGATCCCGAACTATTTTTGGAGAAAGTATAGTGAAATAAGAATACTTACTTGTTGGAAAATATAATCTTCGTCTGGATAAAACACTTCGACTGAAGGTTTCATAATAGTTTCCAAAATATCTAAATACGCAGCAGAATCAAGACGTCCATCGATAGCCCAACAAACTCCTGGACCCCGCGCTAAACCAACCCCACATTCACAGAAAAATAACCACTTGGTTTTTTAGGACATATGTGATTATTTTCGTAACGAGTTCCTTCCATTCTAAAAACTTTTAGTGGTCCATCGTTGCGGCTATTGAACGTTTTTTCGTCGCTAAAAATCACTCGATTCCAAAATTCCAAAGGTTCGTTCACATATCGCCTTGCAAATTCCAGACGACGTCTCATATTTTCGTCACTGAGAACTTCTTTCGCAGCAGCATTATACTTCTTTATTCCCATCTCCTTTAATCTTTTTTGTGCAGTTATACGGCATCCGGGAAAATGTGTATCTGCTATAGCCCTGGAGTATGTAGATTCTTTAGGTCTACCACTTCCGATGGCTCTTTCCAAAGTGTGTTCAAGATTCCATTTTACTCGGTAATGCCCTACGGTGCTTTTTGGTATATCTAACATACGTGAAATTTCACGCACGCTACGGCCCGCCGCTAATTCCGAAACAATCCGCGCTTTCAAATCAGCACCGAGATGAGGTGGCATTTTCACAACACTTGAAATTTTAAACTAAAATGGAATTTACATTTCTTACTTTATTTATTGGTTCACACTACCCCTTCTCAAACAGTAGGTAATTGTTTATTTATTACATACTTCTAATGACCAATGTAACAACCCTTAGAGCAATATGACTCAAAGGAAGTAAATTAAACAAGCAAGGATATTCTATTGTTATTGAAACTTATTCATAAAGTAAAAGCCATTTCCTTATAATGCTAATGGACAGGATTTTCTTTTAAGTATTAAGATTACAATAGAGGACTTATAAACTTTCGAAAATATCTAATTATAAATATTTACACTGCAATTGCGCTTTTTCCTTAATAATTTCTTAGCAATAACATACACGTTCTTGGTTTTAAGTTGTCATAAATTTGATATGATATAAATTTGTGTTTCTAATATTACATCACAAACTAATCTTTATTCGCCAAAAATTGTTGCTTAAGTTGTAAAGCTTCGTACACACCTGAACAACAAACCGAGCAACAAACATAACAACGAACCGAAAGTCAAACAGAACGACAAACGATCTTTTATGATTTCCACAATCCGAACAACAAACGGAACGTTTGTGCTGTTCCATAATTATTTTCAGTAGTTTTCAGTTCATATATATTTATTATTGAGAAGAGAAAATTGCGGAAAACAAGAAGATAGTGCCAACCAAATTTTTACGCACAAAGAAGAGTAAAAATTATAATTTACTTCGCTTTTTTTTATTTTGGAAATTTCCCGCCCAAATGATGCTAATAGGGACATCATTTTTTTCTTGCATTCTTAAACACTGATTAATTTAAAACATTTTTCTTCTGTCAACTCCATAATATTACCTAAAACACAACAAACCCACAAAAGGAGGACAAAAATAAATAATTTAATTCTCCCGCATAAGTTTGTTCGCCGTTTTGTTTAGATTCGTCCAAACCTGCAAACGCATTCGCGCGCATTTTCTTTGATGTCGGAGAAAAAAAGACAAGTTGCGGGAACGCCGCAAACCGTTCGTGGAACAATCAGGACTTGCGAATCTGTTCTAAAATTCGTACGTAGCACCGTCCAAATTAATGTTCCGATTGCCGTTCGGTTCGTTGTTCTGTTTGTTCCTCGGTTTGTTGTTCAGGTGTGTACGAAGCTTTACAATAAGCATATTAATATGAACTATATCTTATGAAAGGAGAGTTATGTAACTATAATTAACGACTTAACGTTACGTTAGTAGATTCCATTTACTATTTACACATATTTTCTTGGAATAACTTGGAGCTGTTACCCTGGCCAGCAAAAGCCCAGATTTTAACATTATCGAAAATGTTTGGGCTCGAATACTTGCTGTTATCCGAAGACAACAAGGGCCAAATTTTATACCAGTAAACCGTAATGCACTAATTGCAGCCATTGATACCGCATGGGAAACGATTAATATTAATTATATTGATACCTTGATAGCGTCAATGAGCAGACGCCTCCAAGAATGTATCAATAATAATGGAGGTCACACCCATTATTGATTTCTTATATTTATTTATATAGTAATACCTTTATTTAAAAAAAAGTTTTCATTTAATTTTAAACTATAACTTGGTATCTTAATTATAATTATGTAATAAATTCTTGTCAAAAACTAAATATATACGTTGACAATAAGAATTGCCTTAGTTTTTATTTTCACTTTTATATTAACTACAGAAAAAAATGAAACGTCATAAAATATACATTTTGTAAGGACTAAATATTATGAATAGAGAGTTTAATGATTTTTTTTTAATAACTTACAATAATTAGTAGGTTAGATTTATTTAAAAATAAGTAATAATCAGTCAACCCAAATAACCATGTTTAGTTTTTGATTTAATTTAAAAGTTATTGCTTGTAGACGTTTTTTAAATCAAAATTATTTCTAATTTTATTTTGTAAACATTTCCTAAACAAAATTTTGATTCGATAATTAATCGAGCTATGGTGTTTAATTAGCGATACCTTCAAATATATTCTTTAAAGAAAAAATTAAGTAAGCAACGTAAATTACCTATTTTCTAAAACGTGCTTAGTGTAATGATTCATTCTACAGTCCTTCTATAAGATAACCCCTGCTGAGACTTCCTGCTGTTAGAATTGTAAATGATACCCTTAAGCCCGCTTAACAAAGTGCAAACTTTTGTTTACAGAAATTGTGGTGTCCAAGTTTTAAATTTCATGAGTGTACATGGCGTTTAATAAACAAATATGTAAAAATCTTCAGCAATAAAGTGCTTTCATTTTTCAAGATACGGAAAAATTGAACCAAGAAAAGTTGTTAAGTATGCAATTCTAAATTTCCGTTCCAAATTATATACTACAGCAAGAAGAACTCATCCGCCAAATATCATTAAAAATTGAAAAGTTGGTTGTCCTTTCCACCTCTTCTACATCGAAACCTACCACAAACATAACAAACTTAACAATACCACAAAATTATCGATGTCTTCGAACTCTCTGACAAAATATTCAAAATGTATTATAGTATGTGCCATACTGACTAACAACGTTCCAGAACACACATAGTTTTGAATTTAAGTATTTGAGTAGGAGAGATTGATATCTGAAATGATTTACATAAATAAACTTTACTCTCATTACAACCCACAACCAGAACTTAAAATATATTCTCTCCATCAAATTAATTAGTTCAAACTTAATTAATAACTTAGTTTAACCACCACCACCATTTAATTAACTTATTACTATTAACAAATCCCTAACTCACCAATTTTTTTAACACACTTAACTGTTTACAATCGCCATGGTACATAAATCAACCCTGGTTATTTAATACTTTTAATCAACACATAAACTACTAACTTTATTTAATCATACTTAAGTAATTACCACTAAATGATATATCAATAAATCTTTATTATTCATTAATCAAATATTAAACAACATACAATCGAATTATTCGATATACATCTGCTTATGAAAAAGCTTTTTAGCAAATGTGCTTTGTTCTAAGAATCTCATACATATCTGATTTGATTCGTAAAAAATGACACGAAAGTATGGTACATGAATGAAATTTTTGAATCTAGACAATTGTAGATATTTTTAAGACTTTAGTTCTAAATGAGTTTTATTCTAGAGCCATAACGGTGATTTATATAGCATTAATGTAATTTCAAGTGTATCTAATCTTGTTTATGTAAATATTCTTATTTTACGTTCTTTAGATTAGTTTAATACTCAATGCTTTTAGTTTATTTTTTGAACTCGATACATAAATC
This sequence comes from Abscondita cerata, assembly GCA_030710515.1. Taxonomy (NCBI): domain Eukaryota; kingdom Metazoa; phylum Arthropoda; class Insecta; order Coleoptera; family Lampyridae; genus Abscondita; species Abscondita cerata. The sequence goes on along the minus strand of JALBCR010002241.1, from coordinate 797,334 downwards.
ATTTATGCGTAATGAAATATTAATAAAAAACCCAATCAAGGTGGCAATTTCTTATCACTGATTATATAAAGTATATATAATCAATGTTCTTATGAACTGAAAATTTAGCCACGTTCACAGAATGGCATTTCCTACGTGAAGAATTAATAAAACTGAACGCTTGAAGTTTGTTTAGTAAAAAAATTTAAAGTTTAGAAAAATAGTATTTATTAATTTTTCGTCTACCATATTCGAGAATAAATCATAGCAACCCTAAAAATATGACCGAAAGCAATATTTATTGTCCCTAGGGCTGCTACACTCATAACAACACGATTTTGTTATTTTTCACTATCTAGGCAGCTTGCGTATTTTGACGTTTTACATACATTTTCAATCAAGAGAACAAAACTATAAAATAGGAATACTTTCTGATTTTGATTAATTGTGATTGAGTGATTGTGATTAGTGAAAATGTATAGTAATTCAAGCAGTGATGAACAATTTACGAATACTCCACCAGATTTGCAAGAGGAAGTTGACAATGTTTCTTTAAATTTGTTATGCGCAAAGTCAAGACAACGTTACGAAAAGTACTATGAATTGTTTAACAATTGGAAAAGAGCAAAAAGCAAAAACGTAACAGAAAATGTTTTACTTGCTTATCTATCGGAAAGATCAAAGAATGTAAATTCAGCTACACTATGGTCTGAATTTTCAATGTTGAAAAAGCACTTTTAAAGTCAAAGATAATATTAATCTGGATAATTTTCATAAAGTACGAGCATTTTTGAAACAGAATTCTGTAAATTACATACCCAAAAAGTCCAAAACGTTGACACAAGAACAATACATTAAGTTTCTTAAGGAACCAGATGATTCTGAATATATTATGATGAAGGTAAACAAATTAATAGATAAACTAATTTCGATTTTGTTATTAATACAATTAATTGTAGGTTTCTCTTATGATGGGACTATATGGAGCTTGTCGCCTTGAAATGAGTTATTAAACATGAAGCTTGATCACATAGATGATAGAGGAGATATACTGATTGTTACAGTTCCAGAAACAAAAATAATATTACAAGAACGTTTACAATCACAAACAAAGCAGTTGATGAATTAAATCTACTTACAATATACAACAAATATATTTCTCTTAGACCTATCCACACTCCTCATAACCGCCTGTTTATTTATTACAAGAACAATAAACGTACAATCCAACCTATAGGAAAAAACACATTCAGCAAAATTCCAGGAAAATTAGCTACTTTTTTAAAACTGCCTGAATCTAGTTCATACACAGGACATTGCTTCCGCCGTAGCTCTGCAACCCTTTTAGCTAACTCTGGAAGTGATTTGATAACACATAAAAAGCATGGAGGTTGACGTTCTTCTGCAGTTGCAGAAGGATATATTGATGACTGCTTGTCGAATAAGATTAACATTTCTAAAAATCCTAACAAGTCAAGACGAGCAATGTAATTCTAACACAAACAACACAACTGATATGTTAACTAATTCCGATCAAATAAATGAATTGCCAATTAATTTAGATAATTCCAATGCACCATCAACTTCATCCATAGAGGTAAGTAACCATACAACTAGCACTTCAAACACCTATCAAATGCCTATAAATTCTGAGTATTACCATCCGTAATATGGCTCAAGGTATAATTAACATTAATTACTATAATAAAATAAATGCGTTATTTATTATTGAAGTTATTATTGAAGTTTGTTACCAATTTTTTCTGTATTTGATAAATTAAAAATATTTGTTATAATTTCCTACTTTTTATTTTATTGGTAGACTAAAAACCATTGTGTGTCACACATGCATAAAACCATTTTCTGCTCTTGCGACACAATATACTATAGTAAAGCAATTTTGACAGATATGTTGGAGTTACACAATTCGATAATTTGATTGTTATGACCTTCTAAGCGTTCGTATAAAAACAATTTCAAGTCGCCTGCTGTAAATTCGCAAGAGATTGTTCAATATCAAACAAACACTGAAAATTGAACCATTTCTTGCGAATTTACAGCAAACGATTTGAATTGTCTTTATACCTAAACTGCGTGTAGATGATAGTAATCTAAGAATCGACTTGTTGGCTAAGCTAACATATCTGTCGACAAAGTTGCTTTCGTACTTACATTACTTTTCGGACATGCTACATTAGCACGATCGGCACTAGATGTCGCAACATCTTGTTTTAGTATTCAGTAATCAACAAAAAGCGAAAGCTATTGATAGTTTTTTTGTTGATCTTTCGGTTTTTTTCGGATTGACTCAATAATGATTATTATCACCTTAGTTACGATATGTCATAACACATTCATATTTGTTTAGAAAATATATGAAGTTCTATATTTTCCTAGGTACATAACGCGTGATTCAAAAAATTTTTTATCACACTTTGCGATGGACGACAAACCAAGATATAAAAGGTGTATCTTAGCTTAGCTTGTACATTTGTCAATTCTGACAGATTTAATTTCAATTTATGATTGTGTTGACATTACATGGCTTTCTACCGACTACCATAAACGCTGCATGTTAGAAATGTATTTTCGAAACAGTGTAAGAATTGATGGGCAATGGGTTTATTCTATTCGTGCTGCGTTTCAAGAATTCCAAGAAACCTTTCCTGAAGTGATCGTTCACTTTAATCGATTTAATAGACAAATGCATTATATTTAGATTATTTTTAAATTATTTGCATTTTTTTGCGTTTAAATAGAAGTTGTTTCTTTCCGATTTGCTGATTAATAATTCAGATGACTTTAATAGTTCAATAGTACTTTGATAGGTTCAACACATCCTGTTTTATGCATTTAGAGTAGACGTACGTAAATTTTTTCATTGTCCACTTTAATGAAACATTTTTGAATCACGAGTTATATAGAGCCCATATTTTTTAATTTAAAACAAAAATAATAAGAAATATTTATTCATGGATAATAATTTAAACAAATCTGTAGTATGTAAGATGACGGCTCTAAACCGTTTAACATTGCGCATTTTTTTAATGCAATGGGTGCATTCAGCGGACGTAACAGTTGCGGAACTGTTGTGAAGAGGTCCAATTTTGGTGTCGCTACTTCCACAACATGTTGCGGAGCGATCGCCATTTTTGGTAGCGCATTTTGTTTACGCTACTTGAGGTGAACATACGGTGAGCGGTTCGATTCTAAGCAGTTTGTCAGATAACGTCGCAACTGCGTCAGTAGCGTATCGGCAGCGTAGCGGTATCCGCTCTAGTTCTCTTGAATGCTCCCATTATATCGATTTTACAGCCGGCCTCTTACATTCTACAGATTTCTACAAATTATTTCAATTTGATTAATCTGATTACAACACCGCTATCACTTAAATAATTGTAACTGTGCTACCCTAATCTTGAGTACTTAAATAAAAATTGCAATTTACAAAATTTCTCCTAAAGCTAATAGTATACAGTGGACAAAGGTTCTTCATTAGAATTCAACCAAGAAATAACCGTCGTATCCGCATCTGCACCACTTACATTCGGTTTAGTAGCGTTTTTTGAAAGGGTTATCAGAAACTGGGATAAAAGATTATGACGCCGAATTCCAAATGACGCTGTTGTAAACGACTATCATTCTTGCTACCTTATTATTTTTTTCCATTACATTCTCTCATATACCGGGTGTCCCAAAGTGATTTGACCACTGTATAACGTGATAACGAATAAATATATTTAAATAAAACAAAACTATCCTTTGTAGCTGCCAATGTACGTTAATATTGGCTGTTAAAATTACCCCTACTTTAACTACCTTTAAAGAAAACAACCCTCCCTTAAAATTTTAAATAGCACCATTTTATTTATGTATTTATTTAATTAATTGTCCAACAGAAAAAATTCCAATTATAGGACAAACCAAATTAACATAATTATTTTTAAATAGTGCAACACATTAATTAATCTACATACATATATGCAATATAACTTAAACTAAACATTGTATTCAATTAAAGCAAATTATCAAAAATTATTCTAGGTATAGACTCTAAAGTACAATTATTAATATTCAATGTATTTGCTATGGAGTTATAATTTCGGCTAATAACAGAGATTGGTGATGTAAAAGCTGCATTTGTTCTAGGTAGAGGTCGGTACAAAGGCAAAAAGTTACGCAAGAGGTATTTGGGTACATGAAATTTTAGCGATGACAGTAGATACGGGTAGTCTAATTTATTATGTAATAGATTATATAAAAATACAATACTGCATAAAATTCTCCGATGTTCAAGTGAGTGGAAATGAAACCTAGACAATAATATGCTATGGTGGCATCCTCTTTCAGGATAAATGCCGTCAATTTTAAAAACTAAGAACGGATTCGAGTAAAATTTTTTGATAGTTATAGTGAGGATACCAAATCAGTGAGCAGTACTCAAGTTTAGTGCGGACCAAAGAAAGATACAAATTTTTAGTGACAGTTAAGTTTGAAAAGTTTCTAGAATTACGTATAACAAACCCTAATGTGACAAGGGATGATTTAGATATTGCCTGAATATGTTCTGAGAAAGTTAAACTAGCATCAAAAACTACTCCTAGATCTTTGATAGTTTTGGTTCGAGATATCACAGAAGAATTGAGTGTGTAAGTGCAATTTATTGGGTTAAATTTTCTCGTATATGAAATAATTTGACATTTTTCTATATTTAATTGAAGATGATTAGTTTGACACCAGGACTGTACTAAGTTGATATTATTTTGAAGTTCATAGCAATCATTCAGAGATGTAACTGACGTAACAATTTTAAATCGTCAGCAAAAAGCAATTTGTTACAATTTATTATGTTTGGTAAATCATTAATAAAAAGGATAAACAATAAGGGTCCCAGGTTAGATTCCTGAGGTACCCCAGAAGTAGCATAGATAGGCAGAGAAGTGTAATTATTATAAGTAACATACTTGGGTCGATTATTGAGGTATGAAGTAAACAAAATTAATAACGAAGAGTGAAAGTCAAAGTTATTTAATTTCTTCAATAAATGATCATGGGAGATTGTATCAAACGCCTTACGGATATCTAAGTAAATAACATCAACTTGTCCTTGTTCATCAAGTACATTGTATAAAAATTCGGTTAAGCGTAATAAATTAGATTGTTTTTCCATAAATCCATGCTGATAGGGAGATATATAGTTTTTTGTAACGGATTAAATGTGATTATATAAAATTGATTCGTAAATTTTTGCAAAATTGTTTAGAATGCTAATGGGCCTATAATTTGTAACATCATTGGAGCGACCACCTTTTTAAAACTGGACAAATATTTGATACTTTCCACAAATTCGGAAATACGCACGTTTGAATGGAGAGGTTAAACAATGTAGTAAGAGGTTTACAAGAACGTATCTACAATCTCTAACCAAAAAACCCGGAATTTGATCAGAACCCGAGGTATTGTTGTTTTTTAGTTTTAGTATTGATTTGATAATTTCCTCTTTATCAATGGAATGCACAAAAACGTTAGACATATTATTAAATTCATAAAGATAATTCAAATTATCAGACTTGTTAGGTAAGTAAACAGTGCTAAAGTAATCCATAAACATATTTACAATTAATTGAGGTTTATCGGTAGTATCACCGTTATAACATAACTCACTAGGTATACGAGAAGTGCGTCTTTTGGAATTTACAAATTTCCAAAAGTCGTTTGGACGATACAAAATATGGTTTTCTACATGTTTACAATAATTTTGATATGCAAGTTTTATTTGGTTTTTAATTAATTTTCTTAATCGTTTTAATCAGTTAAGTCACTAGTGCGCCCATAACGATTAAATTTATTTAGCAAACTCTCCTTTAATTTAATATTGTGTACAATAACAGATGAAAACCATTTTGGATAACCACAAAATTTATTGCGATAAACAGGAACATACTAATCGAAAATTTTATATAAGACGTTATAAAATTCTACACATGCTAGATTTACCTCCTTGAAGGTATTTAAGATGGATCAATCAGTACTTAAATAGCAGAATAGAGTCCAGTGTAGTCTGCTTTATTGAAATTATAGCGTTTATTAAATTAATTGGTAGCAAAGTTTGCAATTGATTTGGTTTTACAATTTATTAAAATTTCTAAAGCTAAATACATGTTATGTCTACAACTATGAAAATTTTTACAGAATCAAAATCGGTCACTAATTAGGGAAAACAAAGACGTTTTTATTGCAAATTTAGCACCAGAAATTTAAGTGGCCAGCTTGTTCCCTAGATGTATCACCTTTAGATTATTTCGTTTGGGGAACTTTGAAAGACATAGTTTACCAATCTAAACCAGAAAACATAGAGGATTTAAAAAGAAAAATCACAAATGCATGTCAGCCAAATTACGAGGATTGCAATTCGAACATTTAATATAATTAATTATCAATAATTTATTACTAAGTCTCTTAAACGGATAACATATTTTAGTTTGATTTGTTTTATTATGGTCGTTCACGTCGTCCATAATAACCGACTTGACTGAAACGTATAAATACATGTATAAATAAAAAAGTCTTTTTCTTCCCTAATTAGTGACCGATTTTGATTCTGTAAAAATTTTCATAGTCGTAGACATAACATGCATTAAAATGTAGAAAAAATATAGGGGTGCTATATTTTAAAATTTTAAGGGAGGAGATTGTCTCTTTAAGGGTAATTAAAGTAGGGGTAATTTAACAGCCAATATTAACGTTACATTTGCAGCTATAAACGATAGTTTTGTTTTTTATTCAAATATATTTATTCGTTATCACGTTATAAGGTGGTCAAATCAGTTTGGGACACCCGGTATATGCTTCCACAACAGACGAGCTTTTCAACCCTACTATGTCTCTTAGTGGTAATCATGGAAGGTTCCGCATCCCCCACCACGTTTTATAATTATCCAATCCCATCCATTGCGCAGAACTGTGCATTTCTTGATGGAATAAAAAGCAAAAAAAAAAGAGAAAAACCTGGCGGGCGGAATGAATAACATTGGCTTACTAAACGAGCAGCTCCAAAAACCTAATAGTTTTCTTTCCATTCTACATTCACCATTAAAAATTTATTCATTTCGTTTTCTAACTAAGTATTTCTTCAATTCCTCTTCAAATTTATTAAATATATTATTCAAGTTTCTTCTTATTATTACCTCCATAAATTTTTCATTAGCATCATTTATACTTCTACTTATGTTCTCCAACATCTTCATTATTATTGTCTGCTCCTCTGTTTTTTTCTTTGTTTCTTTTTTTTTTTACTTTTTCCGAAGAATTAGAGTTAGAATGTTATAACCGAACAAAAAATGTCTGTCTGGAGTTGAGAGGACGAAAATTCCGATAAGGGTCTTATTTATAATAGTGCTAACTGATTAGTTTTTGGTCACAATCTGTCAAGTCAAAACAGCCGTCAGCCTACATAGGTTTTTCCATTTTTGGAATATTTGCAAAAAACTTTCATTTTACACATTCATTTTAAAACAAAATTTTGTAATTTCATTGGATACAACTTTTATTTAGACTTTTTTTGACTAATTGTTTTACCACTCTTCAAGAAAATAAATAATACAGAAATTATATAAGCGGTCTTTTATTTGAATTATTTTATTTCTAAAACGCTTTTTCCTTATTTTCTTCAAGTTCAATCACTGGTTCGAAGAAGAAAGAGCTGAGAGCGCGCTTCATTTAGTTTAAGAAAACAGGAATAGAAATAGATACAAACACTCCATTTAAGGTTAGACCGTATATGTGTCTTAAGAGTACTTCTCAAACGTATCGGTTTTCTTTTTCAATTTCTCTATCAAAAGTTCCACACTTACAATACGTTTTTTCAGATTTATTAGTATCGAGACGGTATGGAGTTCTACAGAAAACGTTTGTTTTTTTTTATTGATTTTTATTTTTCTCCCCACGTTGGGCGCTAATTTGTAAAGTAATTTGTAGTGTATCTAATTTTCGTTCAAATAAATCTTCTTATTTTATCTGATCTTAGTTTATTTGAAATTCTATTCGTAAAATTACTTTTAAAAAGTATTTGTTAATTATTAATCAAACTAACAATTGTAATCATGATTGTAATATATCTCTAGCAACATTTACCCATGCCACTCATTTAAATTTAATTTTTAGAACAATAGTTATTTTTTAAAGGCACTGAGTCTATTGTCAATGACACAATTTCTTGCAATGAACAATTTCCATACTTATTGTATAGCACCAATATAGAAATTTTGAATACTTTAATCCATGTGTGTTCTTGCATTTGCTAAATATTATAGATTTTTATAGTAGTTCTAAATAAAAATATGCATTTTGAATATAATTATCCAATTGTTATCAATCATTAAAACATTTGGCGTCTGAAGCTAATGGAATTTTGTTTTTATTAATTGAATTTAAAATTCTCTACTGCTCATTTCCAAATAAGATATGTCATTAATTTTGTAGTATTAAGACAAAGTTCTTGTCTTTGAGATAATCTAATTTTTCTGTGGTTTCTAGAACCAAATGTAATCCGTTATAGCAAGATATATAATTTTACCTACGTACTTAAAGAAACGAATTAAATTGTAAAATATACAATTCCAAAATTAAACTTGTTATTTTTACTATTAGCATTCTGAGTATTCTAAATGATTTTATTTTATTACTCATTTGCAAACATCAATTTCCAATATAAATCGAGAAAGTTCATTTTATTAAATAACTAACTTGTAAAACTGACAGTTTGTTATTTTGCACAATTCGATTCTAGATGCAACTCAACACAAATAGGGGTGGGTTTAGCTCAGAAAGGGTGGACGTGGTTCACAAGAAATTTGCTGTCGTAAATATAATTTGGGACGTGTTAAGGTCGTTGAATCGTCACATTATAAGGAAATGTGTCGGTTTCGTGGGCGCATACACGAATGTGAATTAAACAGGCTTTTAATCATGTATAAAGTAACATAATTTATTAAATAAAACATATATCATCGCATTTGAAACGATAAAAACACAAATGAAAAATAATCAACCTAAAATTTGATTTTTTTATAATGTTATCTTACTATTCACGTGATTTCTATTTACAAAATCTTAATTACCTAAACACACATAAGGAAAACATTGTTTATAGAATTTTATTCGTAAGGTGATCGTATTAGGCCCATAAACTCAAGGTTAGCCTCACATGCAACAACATACATTGCATAAAATCAGAGTTCAACGATATCATTTATAAATAAAATTTTTGCGGCTTAAAGCACACAAAATGGTTCGATTATATCGTTAATCGGGAGCACCTTTTGTTAAAAATTTACGTACCGAACAAAAGAAACCCTTTCGCAAATGTACCAAATTAGTTCGGTATTAAAGCCGATTTAATTAGTTTACACAACGTAACGCAAAACTCAATTACGAAAAATCTAAATACCTGGTGAACCGCTGTGGTTACCGAGAGCCAGGAGGCTTTTCCTTACCACATGTATCCGTCGGAGAAGGCGTCAAACAGCGAAAACAAAGCGGACTCTCATGCGTTGTCGGAGGCTTTAAGGGTATAAAACCATCAGAAAGTCGTTCTATAAAACAAAACAAACCCAGATACCTCGGAAATACTTAGTATTTGATGCATATTTTTGAATACCCGTCAACAAAGCGAGCCTGGGTCAAAACTCACTTAGAACAATTTAACAAAGTACTTACAGAAATGTTTTGTGTTATTCTCACATCTTTACGCTTGGAGAGTTGGTCGTTATGAGAGTTGTGCAAAGTACTAAAGTGAACAAGAAAAATAATGAAATAATGCACTAATTTGTGCCAACATTTTTCAAAAATGTGTAAATCTCGAGTCTTATACAAGGTATAACCAGAAAAATCAACGGAATCTATAAATGTACAAGTCTTCTATTTAATGGAAATAAAATTGAAAAACAAACGATGCTAATTACGTAAATAATTCACTAGAAGTGAGAATTTTAAGCAAATTTTGACAAGTTAAATCGAAATGAAACCGTAATTTGACGGTCAAGGTCGCAAACTAAAGCTGCAAAACAAAAATTTTAGTGATAGTAAACGTATTTAATCAATATAAATTGTAATTAAACGGCGGAAGGTCACAAGTTATCTTGTAAAAGTTTGAAGAGTTAGGCCTGATTTTTTCATCTCCTGTTAATAGTATCTGTCGGTTAATCATCTTAGAAACGCGACTATTTAAAATTTGATTGGCTCAATATTGTGTTTTCATGGTAGTTAACCAACTGATAAAATTAACTGGAGATAAAAAATCAGGTCTTAGTAGCATTATGTACATTAGAAAATTTTGTTTTATCGTCATACCTGTTGAAAATCATGGTACAACCATACAACTGTTATTTCCAGTAATACAGATTTTGGATGATTAAGAGTTGATACTCATGTTGATGAACCATCTGTTGATTCAGAAACTGCTGAACTCAAGGACGGCAAAACATTTGTACTCTCCCTCGCTACAAAATGAAATAATTTCTCAGACATTTAGATTTTTATTGACCGAATCATCGACATAACTCATCGCAATTTTGTGCTTTTCCACCCCTCTGCACGCTTTAGTGCTAATATATGTCCACCCGAATCTGCAACTACAGTGGCTCTAGTTTTGCGAAAAGAGTGAATGGGTCTTTTAAACCTAAATATTTGGCAATTTGCTTTGGAACACCGCCAATAGTGTGCTGACCAGCATTAAGGGAAATGCACGTTCCATTTTGGTACGTCAAAAAATCTTAGGCTTTTTGTTCTAAAAGGCCGAAGTTTACATATTTTCTGTATAATATGCAAGGCTTAAAGCTGCAGCCATTATTGGATATGGTGAATATTCTTGTTGTTAATTTTTTGTTACCGCAATGTAATAATAACAAAATTTTTTCATGTTTAAGGACAGAATTTTATCACATCGACAACATCCAAAAATCCCAAATATTGTTGCAATTTTTACAAGCAACTGTCGCCATCAGGAGCATCAAAAAAACGTTCAACCTTTTCTTTACTTAGTATCTTGGCCCTTTTGGCGTATAACGCTTATTTTTCGCTATTAGCTTTTTGAAATCTGCAAATGACAACTAAACGTCATATTTTTTATAATTTTTTAAAGAAAACAAACCTGCGAACTGGGGCATTTTCTTTCATTTTCAATCAACTTTTGAGCATAGACCATTTTGCCTATAAAGTATTAGGACTGAATCTAACAGACATCTTCAGTTACCCCAATCACACTATTTTTGTTCTGCCACTTTTTGAAGACGTCTTATTCGCGCTCGTACCTTGAAACTGATTTTTGTAGATAATAAACTTGAAGCTTGCGCATTCATTTTGTCTTTCCCTAAAACACATATATACATAATGTGTTTATGGTAAAAGCTTCCATAGCACGACGTTTACGATAAATTATTGAGAATTTTTTTAATCAAAATTTAAAGGTTTCTAACCTTTTCACAAATGAAGAAACAAATAAAATATAAAACATATACAGTGTGAGTGTAAAATATGGAGTAAAATTCATTAAATTTTTATTCTTATTTTTTATGCAATTTTTCCAATCAGGTCAATTTTATTTTTAAATTTCCATTATTTGGTATAAATCAACCCTCTCTATCTCCAGCAGTGGCGGCGCAACAGGGGCAACTTCAAAATTTAAAATGGGAATGGGGTGAAAAGTTACATTTTATATCTTCTACGCAGCAATGTAACCTTTTAATATTTTTCTCACTAATCATTTCTGGTTGCATTTTCTATTAATAAATCGACGCAAACAACAGTTCCCTGAAGCATTACGCAAATCCCCACCTACTCCGGTGCAACGGAGGGCAATTTAAAAATTTTAAATGGTACTAGTAGTCAAAAGTTACATTTTCGGAAAGATCTTTTCATCTTCTATTTAGCAATGTAATTGTTTCGAAAATTGGGCGATTAAGACAACCTTTTATCCTTATTGTCTTTCAAATTTTTCAAATTGCCCCACAGTACACCGCCACTGGTTGGGATACAAATATATAATTTATACCTAAAGAAAAATTTGGATGATACTTTTAGAAAACTATTGTTTGTTTCAATTATTATTATTAATAGAAAATACAAGCAGACATTAATATTAATTCTGAAAAATATTCAAAGTACTTTTTTTAATTTTTCTGTTCTAATCGACCGATGATGCATAAAGAATGAAATGGTCTTTCACGAAAATGTAACTTTTGACCCCATTGCCATTTAAAATTTTCAAGTTGCCCCCAGATGCGCCGCCACTGGTGAAGATAGAAAGGATTGATTTATACCAAAAGATGGAAATTTAAAAATTAAAATTGACCTGTCCAAGAAAAATTGCATAAATAAGTATAAAATTTAGTTTTGAATTTTATTCCATACTTTACACTCACACTGTATACCCAAGGTAAAGGGTTTTACTAGCTTAAAGTGGTATATCCCACGTTCACCAATAAAACCATCTTACCTTGCTAATAAAGTTATATACTATTAAAATCGTGTTTTGCTTTTATTATAATGTATGTTTCATTTATCTATTGCGACAGCACTATCTTCAAGCAATAGTCTATCTAATGCATTTACCGTAAATATTTTATAGAAAACGCTAATTTGTTTAATTGTCAATATTTTCTCATGAGTAAACTATCTGTATAAACTTAGTCTGTGCAAAGCTCATATATTCAAAAAACCAAAAGCACTGCGTTTATTCTACGTGATAACTAATATTATTTCCTGGTAAACACAGAAATAAATTATATTATATACAATCTGGTTTGTATAATATTTCATCTATTGCCTCCGCCAAAACTTCCTTTCAATAAACACCTTTATGACAATGAATCTATATAAATGCTTTTAATTAAGCTGTCATCTACATTTCTACTTGGCGCAATAAATATTTAATTTATTTAAGTGACAAATACCATTAAATCCATATTTCATAATAATTTTTAGTAGTGATTAGTGTAGTTGCATAGACTAATCAGTTATAGCTTTTTAATTTAAAAATTGCATCTACGTAAATAAAGTAATATTACTTAGGGATTTCAGTGAAATGGGTTAATTGCACGTTTTACAATTTGGAGAGTACTTATTGGAGTGGTTACTGATGGATGCCGATCTCTTAATTTTCGTCGGTTCTTTATCGAATTAAAATTTCTAGATCACTTATTTATTAGAGACTTAACCAATCAAGAACTTAAGTTACAATGTATTATTTACACAGTGTAAAAATTGCTCAAGTTAAAATTAGGAACACAATAAATGTAAATGTATTTAATTTATCAATTTATTGTAATAAATTCGTAAAATTATCTAATTTCCATTTTTTTGTTTCAGGTAAGCACCGGATGTTTGAAAGTTAATGTTAAGCAAGTAAAAAATTAAAACTCGTAACAAGTAAGCATACTAATTTTAATACAAATGTGAATTTATATTAAAAATGATAACCTTGATTTCGGTTTTAAAGTATAACAATTTATTAAGCCCTCTATAAACTTTGAGATTGCAATTTGAGAATTTATTTACTTGAAGGAAACGAATTGTCGTCAACTTTAAATTACGACTTTGATCATTCGTGCAGATAAAAGAAATGAGAGACACGAAGCGTGATCAGTTCTTGCTTTGGGCTTAATATTCATTCAGTTCTGTGACAAGTAGAATAAACTTTTCGTAATAATAGTTACACCACGTTCTTGTTTTGAGGATTGATTTTAGTTACATTTATATTGTCATTCAAACCACGTAGATTCTGAATGACTTAACCTCGAATTTATTATGTGATTTTTAGCATATGATATGCAACAAAATTTAAAAGTTATTTTTTAAATAAGCAAAATTTATGGAAACATAATATTGCATTGTATATTTTTTTAATTGATAAAATATAAAGTTAAATCAAAAGTGTTGCGACATCTAGTGTCGAAAATGCATTTGCATTAAAGCAACTTTGTCGACAAATGTAAATTTGTAAAATAGTGAACTTACTCGAGTTCACTTACTCCTGAAGAATCCCAAAGGGCGAAACAGCTTAGCAAGTGATTCTATGTATTTGTTTGCTTATTGTACAATCCTTTCCAAACTTACAGCAGGCGATTTGAGATTGTTATTTTTGCCTGCAACCTTAGTCGGCTATAATAATCGAAGGATCGACTTATGTAACTCTTACACGTCTGTCATGAAAGTTAAGCTTGAATAAAAGTAGAACTATAACATAGAACCATGTTCCACTTACGACGTATTTTAACAAATTTCCAACGACGTTTTGGCCCTAAAACTAAACGTAAACGAAAGACTTCAGATGTTCCCATAAAAATAGTCAAGTTTGGGTTCTGATCTGCCATTCCAATCTTCCGGGTACGTTTGATGTAAATAGTGTCTAACAAGTAGACTAAAATGCCCGGGAGCATAATTTCTTTTTGCACTTATAGTAACACATAAACCAGAAATAGGGCAAATCATTTTCCAAAAAAAAACACTTATTTTATTTTTGTTTTAAATAAAGCACTGAACAAATTTCTTTGAGAGATATAGTTTAGTGCAGATCCGAAAACATCATGCAACGTACAAGTTTTTTGTACTAGTTAAATCTATCCGTCGTTTCTTCTATGCAGCTTGCTACTTTTAAAATTTCAGTACATTTCTTGCTATACCACTAAATGAATATTTTAAATTTATAATAATCATAAACGTAGCAACGTTAATACGGGAACTGTAAAAGTGTCTACCTCAACTAACTAGTGCATATTCTGGATGTATAGGATGCGTTATAATTTGTTGACATTTCTAGTGATAGTTGGAAAATTGTGCACGAGCACTGATGAGCTTCAATAGGGCGATACACTTGTATGTATGGCCATTATTTATGTTCAGTTGGCAGACATTTGACAACTCGTATTATTAAAAGCGCATAGTTCTTAGCGCGTCGTAAAAATTCATAGCTGAGATAAGAATATCTACACTTGTCTACAAATTCTAATTGAAACTGATGATTTCATACATGGAAATATATTCGATGAAGTGGCGGTTTTTAATATATTTCAAGTGGAATTAACATATTCTTAAGTTATAAACCTTATTTACTGAAAGGGTCACCCGAACTTAAACAAAACAAAAAATACTGTTTGCGTTTACAAGAGTGGTGTACATAATAATGAAAAACTATTATTTGATAAGCATTTCTTTTTTTCTAAGAATCTCATTTTACCTCCAGTACACTGTTGGTTTTAGAGTATAAGTAGAATATTTATTTATAGGTAAAAAAAAATGATGTATGGACATTTAGTTCCGGTTTTATAAATGTAAAATTTTTTTAAAAAGATCTTTATTGTTGAAGTTACTTATTATTACTTTTAATAAAAAATGGGATAGAATCTATTGAGTGTCCTGCATTTTTCTTACCCTAATAGAACTCATTAATTCTAGAATTTCGATTTTAATTTTTTTCTCAGTAGGTCATTTCAAATTGTGTCTTCAGTTCACTCCATGTCTCTAGTAAAATAAACACTGAACAAACAAAATTGTCTGTCTCCCCCGTCGAGACTTGCTTAACGTAGTCGCATACCAATCCTTGTCAGTTTACCGACAAGTCGTGGATCGCGACGTACCTCGAGCTGCAACGTTTATCAGGTTTGCGACGGGGTTCGTTTTGACATCCTGACTGCGCGCGACTTGGTACGGGACGATATGGTTCGCGACTTAGGCCATCGGTTTTCTTGCATTCGCATGAGACGCCCAAACCAGACTTCTTTCAATACGATTTATAATTGTATCGCTTGTCGGAAATAGTCCGTCTCTACCGCTGTAATATTCTTTGTTGAGGACCAAGAGTTCAGACCTACAACAAAGTATCGATTGAACGAAAGCATTTTTTCGTTTTTTAATTTTTCTTCTTGATATAGTTGTATCCCATCATATACTGATAAGTCAGCCGTTTTTTATTTATTTTTATTTTTAAGTATTTAAACTCAGATACCTGTTTCACCTCAAAATTGAAGTCACTCTTAATTACCAAGTATTCCGTTTTTAAAAGCTAAGTGTCAATCGCTATTTTTTTTTAATTCTAGTTATAATATTTGCATAAATTTGAAATCTTACGCATACTGTGCTGGAACCACTTGGCCCTCCGCAGAGGTTTAATGATCCCAGATCCTTTATTAAGATTTCTATGCTCTCACAGCTTGGTTTTCAATGTATTCAGGTCTACGCTAAATAACACCGCGGATACAGTACACCCTTGACAAAGTCCTATACTTGTTTCGATTAAGACCGGGAAAATTTTTCTCCGCGTTTGTATGAAATGACATCAGTAAATTATATAATGATGTAAAACCGTTTATAGTAAGACATAGTCTTTCTATACGTATATAGATTTGATCCACTAATCACCGAGGACGAATTAATCAAGCTATTGGATAAGAATATTCCAGAAATAAAATGTGAACAACTGCATTATAAAAAGATGTCTATTATTCTATTTGGTCTGGTAAATTGATTTGGGCTTTTTGTGACTTGTTGTTAGTGTTAGTTAATATCGTCTAGAATCGAATCCAAAGGCCGTTGTTAATTGGAATTTGGTCTACATCAACATCAGAGATATTGTCTTCATTGGCGTTAGAGAGACGTTTGTTACGGTTTTATTTTATACACCGAATAAAACGTGGGTCGTCTAAATTTTTGTCTAAACCTACCGTACTTCTTTCTCTTTTTCTTTGAACAAAGTTTAAATGCCACGTGGAATCCTTTTGACGTTACATTTCTTACTCTTGGCGTTTTTGTTCCCTATCTGGATAACTTCCTGGGGTGTTCGAGTGGCCGATTGAGACATTCCTTTTTCGACGAAGTACCGCACCACAGGTAGCGGCGTCAGACAGCTGCAGACAATCTATGGGTACCACGTCTATCAATCTAAGTTCTGCAGTTATCTTCGAACACCTTCCCCAAGAAGAATCCTGTGTGCACAATTGAGGAACTGTCGATATCGTCGACAACTGAAAATCTTCTCTCGGGACTTCGTTTACATAGTACAGCTAAGTTTTTTGTGTTTAAGTTATTGTATTTATTGCTAGTGAGTGTGAAGCTTACGGGCTTGTGCGTTTCAATTTAAACAGTTGTTGCTATGTCAAACGGCCTTTTGGGTTTGCGGAAGGTACTTACCCCGTTAGATAAGTTACTTCTAAGCGTCAGTGTCGTTGCATGTTTGACCCGATAAATTACCGTGTGTAAATGGTATATGTACACCGAGTGTTCCTATCAGATAGTCGACATCCGACAGCCTTTCTCCTTTTCACTCTAAAAATAGTAAACTGTTTGTCTTCCTTTTATCGTTATATGTTATTGTGCCAGTTTGTTCGATCTGGTGTATTTTTATTAGGATTAAGTAAAACCTGTTGATCTCCTGTTGGTCGGTTTTATTTGTCTCTCTTACCTAACAGGTGGTGCCTTGTTAGGACAGCGGTTTAATTTCTTCGACTTCCCTAAGGACCCCACTCTACAGACGACACCGGAAGCTGCTGTTTCTACCTAAACAACTTATTTTCTATCAACCTACTACGGCACACCGATACCTACTTTCTTTTATTTTTTAGCTTAATCTGAGCCTCCGTTTATTTGTAAACTGAAACCGTTACACGTTAGCACGACCTTTAGACCCACATCTAGGCGACAATGTATTTGTTAAATTTTCTTTGTAATTATTATATATTTATTTTATTTCATTACTACCGAACGTATTCTATGTGCCTTTAATTTAATCACGTACTATTTTGATTTCTTGTGTTTTTTTGAAACCGTTTTCGTGATGTTCGTATTCATTGTTATGCAATTACGAAAGTGTAAGATGCTTGATTTAAATACAGTAATTTGAAATGATATTCTAAGCTAACTGACAAGTAAACAAACATTTTCAAATTTGTTGAATATATAAACAACAAAAATGTCGACTATTACTTATGCACGAAGGTTACTCATTTTGTGTAGATTGTAAAGACTTTATTTTACAATATATAGGTACACTATATTAGTAGTGTAGTAGTACCGTTTCTCGGCTCACTTTTGGCGCGAAATTTGAATTTGTAGTGGGGATATTCAAATGTCGGTTTCTCGTTTGTGGTCGAGGACGTGCGCGCATGATCGGCGTCGTTCGGGAGCGATCGGAATTGTTCAAGGTCGCTCGGGACGTAGGGGCAGGGGGGGGGCGCGGTAGGTTGAAGACCTTTGCCCTCAATTTAGTGCAACGCCTAGATTTGGGTTAGTGATCTGTGACCTCCAATTGCTATGTTTCAGCTCAATGACCTCGACTACTGGTTGAAACTTGCTTTTGAATTAACTTAATAGAATGCGTGTGTAGGTTAAAGAAATTTGATATTCCCATGCAAGAATATGGAAGTAAACAAGTAGGCTCGGGATCGATCAGGGGCTGCTCTGGGACGTAGGGGAAGAAAGGGCGAGGGCGCGGTAGGTTGAAGACCTTGCCCTCAATTGATTGCAACGCCCTAGATTTGGGTTAGTGATCTGTGACCTCAATTGCTATGTTTCGTCTCAATGACCTCGACTACTGGTTGAAACTTGCTTTTGATTTAGCTTAATAGAATGCGTGTGTGGGTTAAAGAAATTTGATATTCCATTGCAAGGATATTAAGTAAACAAGTAGGCTCGGGGATCGATCGGGGCCGCTCGGGACGTAGGGAAAGGGCGCGAGGCGCGGTAGGTTGAAGACCTTTGCCCTCAATTTAGTGCAACGCCCTAGATTTGGGTTAGTGACCTGTGACCTCAATTGCTATGTTTCAGCTCAATGACCTCGACTACTGGTTGAAACTTGCTTTTGATTTAAGCTTAATAGAATGCGTGTGTAGGTTAAAGAAATTTGATATTCCATTGCAAGGATATTAAGTAAACAAGTAGGCTCGGGATCGATCGGGGCCGCTCGGGACGTAGGGGAAAGGGCGAGGGCGCGGTAGGTTGAAGACCTTTGCCCTCAATTTAGTGCAACGCCCTAGATTTGGGTTAGTGATCTGTGACCTCCAATTGCTATGTTTCAGCTCAATGACCTCGACTACTGGTTGAAACTTGCTTTTGATTTAGCTTAATAGAATGCGTGTGTAGGTTAAAGAAATTTGATATTCCATTGCAAGGATATTAAGTAAACAAGTAGGCTCAGGATCGATGGGGGCCGCTCGGGACGTAGGGGAAGGGGCGAGGGCGCGGTAGGTTGAAGACCTTTGCCCTCAATTTAGTGCAACGCCCTAGATTTGGGTTAGTGATCTGTGACCTCAATTGCTATGTTTCAGCTCAATGACCTCGACTACTGGTTGAAACTTGCTTTTTGATTTAGCTTAATAGAATGCGTGTAGGTTAAAGAAATTTGATATTCCATTGCAAGGATATTAAGTAAACAAGTAGGCTCGGGATCGATCAGGGCCGCTCGGGACGTAGGGGGAAGGGGCGAGGGCGCGGTAGGTTGAAGCCTTTGCCCTCAATTTAGTGTAATGTCTTTGATGTAGGATAATGATTCTGAAGTGCAGGGATGATTGAGGGTTCGTAATTGTTCGTAGAAAAAACGATGTGTAGTATTGATAGATATAAAACGAAAGATCGATTAAGGTGATTTATTTAATACTGTAAGCGGCATTTGAAATTTAAAAATAACAAATGTCATACTTGCAACCTTAAACAAATCAGCACTGTATTGCCATATTTAAGTGCAGTGCTTTGATTGTTGATAAAAAGTATGAGATAGTGTTTTTAACTATAGTTGATACTATATACGGAGAAAAAGTTAAAGTTAGATGCAATAGTGCAGAGACACTTCTTCCACAACGATTTAACGACATCCTTTCTTTTGAAGACGTCAGTAAAATCAATGAAATCATAAGATCCGGAACGTTGGTTTATCTGATCAGTCGAGGTCCAGTTGTTGCCAAACTACAAATATCGAATTTTTGAAGAAGGTGAACAATGAATAAGAAAATTTATTTAAATAAATTGTATAAATATAAACGAAAATGTATTTAAAGTCATTAAAAAGAGTAGTCTAATATAATTGAAATGTAGGGAAATTAATAATCGATTAATACATTTAAAGTTGTAGTATTTCAATTCTTCTCATATTCCTTGAATGTCAATTATTTCCGTCACTTATTTATAATTTTTACTTAATTAGAACAAAAAGGGATGTATTCATTGACTTACAAGAATTTAATTCCATAAATTGAAAATTTATACTTCGTAATTATCAATTGTTTCACTAGATGGTTAATTATTTAAGACGTTTTTAATTCAAACTACACAAAAGTATACCTCATAGAAATTTCATTTTACCTTAGAGTTCTGGAAAACTAATTTTTAAAAATAAACTAAGTTGTTGATTTAACTTTCTTGATTTTTTTTTTGTTTGAAGGAGTTATAAACAATGTTCTTGAGCTTGTTTTTTGAACAAATAATATTCTAAATTGTAAAGATTTTAATAGTTCTTCCTTGAAACAATTTTAAAAACACCCACTTGACTACTGAAAACTCTCTTCATTACTACCTTTTGAAATCTCCAAATATGTTTAGCTCAAACTAGATAAGTCGTTGTTATAATTTTAGTTTATACTTCAATTCACTAGGTTTAGAAGATATTAAAAAAACATAAAAACCTTTAACAATTTATATTTATAAAAAAAATTACAATTTAGGTTGTCACAAAGTTCTTAAACTAAACACTAAAACTACATAAAAAATTCTAAATTAAGTAAAAAATAAAAAAAATCAACTTAATTCCTAATCTATGTTAATAATTCATATATACTACGTAAGTAAAACATTGTAGTAAGTTTATTTCACAATTACGTTTTTTTTACAGATATTAACAATATTCTGAACATAATTTTCCAATATTCTTCTTTTGTCCAACAAACAGCATAGTTCATTTACAAAAAGTCCACCACGAGTAGTTACAAATGAAGTTAACCCTTCAGTGATAACAAAGTCATCTTTATTAACTAATAAATTGAAAGCTGCTTTAGCGCAGTCGGTGTTGTAAGTCATAATTGAATTTTTAAAATGCTTTTCGTAAATGTCTTGAATTTGTTCTTGAATTTCCATTTCAATTTGTAGTGACGTATCCATTGTTCTTGTTTTATTAGAAAACGAAGCACTGTCACTTGATTCATAATTAATAAAACAAATATTATCCTAAAAAAATTCACTATTCTTCTTTATAAATAATTTACCCTACTAAAAGTTATTTATTATGTACATAACCCCACGGCTTTGTATCAGTACTATTTCCAAGCATATGTTTGTCATCATAAGGGTTAAGGACAACTTTGCTTTGTTTCATTGAATACACATCATGCTTTTTAGATTTGATAAACCTTTGAGTTTTTCAATAATGTTTCTATTGAATAAGCAATCCTTATAATCTTCAAATGTAATCGTATTAATAGAAGACCTAGTGGAGCCTTTAGATTTTTTAAATAATTTTGTATAAATTTGATCATCAATCATGTAAGCGTACATTTTGGATCTCAACCCTATAAACTCTAACATTATTTTACCATTATTCTCATATTTCATTATACCGGGAATTTTTTTGTTTTTTAATTCAATTTGATATATATTTTGAGGATCGTAATCGGAAGTATCAAATCTATTACTATCTCTCTTAATGTATTTATATATATCATCAACTTTAAAATGGTGAATTAAGCTGTCTGTGTCGGTATAAAGTAACTTAGCATTCGGTTCAAAGGTATTCATGACATAATCATAGTGAAACTCATATAAAAAAGTTTTTGAGTAAGTCTAATATGATAAATCCGACGTAAATGGGCTTATTCATATATACCTCTAATTTATTCATTTCTATAATAGTTATATCTTCATCAAATACAACTGAACTGTGAAAATTTGGTTTTGAAATAAGTGAACGCGCTCCCCATCGTCCATCCCATTTTGTCACTAACCGAATGTCTTTATGTTTTCGAACGTTTTCCATGCATTTACTATATATAGCGTTAATCATTAATTTATAGAAATCTTTTTCAAAGTCGTTTTTGAATGTTGACGTAGTTGTGTATTTAAATCAATGTACTGTTTTAGCCAAGGTGATTGTTTAAATTTGAGTACTCTATGACTTTTCTTATAAGCATTCCAAATCTTAAATACATTTGCAGATTTCTATAATGAATTACATAGTTTTTCTTTAGATATAAGGTCAATAATAACTTTTAAATTTAGATTTTGAATTAGGTTGGAATCGAATGCTCCGGCGCTAATGGTAAATTGCTATGCAATTCATGTAAGCGTTATGGGTAGTCTAAGTCACATTCAATAATGTATCCAACATTGAATTGTCTCGAAAATATCAAAGTTTTGAATAAATTCAAAATCCGCATAGGGTAGATATTGAGACATACAGGCGCCATATAAGTTATTCACATCGTAGTACATTAAATATGTACTATCCTGATTTGAATCATATCCGGTTTTATATATTTATTATTTGCCTTTGCATAGCGATTTGAACATTGAGAAACGCCGCCTCTAATTCCTCTTTCAATAAAAAGAATAGTGTCTATGTCAGTGATAAATTCTAAGGATATTTTTATTGTTTTTAACATGGCATCAAATGTTAAACCTGGAGCAGTAAAATAATGAAGAGGGTCGAGGGAGTATGTTTTTAAACAAGTTTCCCGAAATGCTTCAAATACGTCTGCCAGAAGTAAAACGTCTGTTTTTAAATACAAATCTGAGTATTCACCAATTGTCTGAATATTGAAAAGTGTTCCATACGTTTAGAGCATGACAATAATCTTCATCGGAAATGTGTTGATCATGTAATTGACTATAAAATTTAATTTTTGATGACAAGTTTTTTTCGTTAAGCTTTTTCCCACGAATCAATATAATCGTAGGGAAAATTCCTTTCTATTAATTAAATTGAATTCTTAAATACTAATACAGTTGGATGCAGTTATTAATTTTTGTTCATTGTTTAAATTGTTTGAAAGCTTATCTCTCCTGCTACTGTGAAGTAAGTACGCGTACAAGCATAGTAGCAGGATGAGTTTTTGAAGAGTTTATTTTGTTTATTTATTTAATCGTATGGTACATTTTAAATATTGTATTGTGATGTAAGTGTTATGTATGGTGCCCCAGAAGATCAGTATAAACCTGTATAGTGTGGTGACGAAATCGTGTGCAATTGTGGATTGGTTCGCCTTGGCAAAGCATTTACTTCAAGGTTTAGGAAAACCACTAAAACCTAAACATGCCAACCCTTACCTACCCTAGTATTCACATGTAATAATATTAATTAAGTGTAATGTAATTGTGTTTTGTGAAATTGTGTTGTGTTTGGTGCAGTTCTGTTGGTTTGACATTTTTTCCTAATTATCCGGGAGGGTCTTGATGACCAGGTCCGGAAACCAAAGTGGTGATTCTCAGGAACAACATGTTTTCTTGTTATCCATGGAGTACTGTAAGGTACTGATCACTTTCCATATTTTATATTTGCACCAAAAACCGCTAAAAAACACACACGAGAAAAAAACTCTAAAGAAAATTGACGTACGTTTTGACGTTTAATTCCGGAAACCAAAGTGGTGATTCTCAGGAAGAGTTGTTAGAATGAAACAGTTTAGAAAATGAAATTTTTTGCTTAGTCATGAGCTTGAAACAATTTAAATGCTTTAATGCATTTGTTTCAATAATAAAAGTACTAGTAGGTAAACAACGAAGAAATGATGACCAACTCGCAGCTATACCTTAAGTATTTACATCGTTTGTTCAAAATTGCAACAACAATTATTCAGTTCTTCAATATTGTTTAGTCATTGTTCAAAAGTTAAATTCTTCAGCAGGTAAAAAAGGAATGGCCCGATAAACACTCCGACTCCTAAAAATATCTTTGGAGGTGTAGTAGAACCACTTTAACAAAATGTTTTTTTATAAACTCTACATGAGCATGTTGTGTGAAATAACATTAAGGTGAAATCAAGCTTCATCGTTAAAGAATCTTAAGCTGGAATACACAATAGCGATATAAATGAATATCTTTGTTTGGTATGATGTGACAAGTCATTATCAAAAGTTCAACTTGTTTACAGGCAACGTAGAGATGTACTTAGGCTTTTGTATCATTTATCAAACATTGTCAACCATTTTTGGTTTGGTCTTTGTAGGTGCGTCACTATTTTAAATAGGCACCAATCCGTTCTCACAAAAAGATTTATACACTTTGTTTGGCTGTGATGAAAACTATTGTATTTTGACTCAACAATTGAAGTTTAGTACCTCAATTCTCCATCAACTTAGTGACCTTAATTAAAATACTGTTGTCAAAAGACGAAAAGCCAAAGAATAATAAATTCAAGAAGCCGCTTTCATAACAATAATAACGTATACAACTCAAGATTTATCAAAAACCAATCAACTATGTACAGTATTCCGTTATGTTCTCATAAAAAAATGAAATTAAGAAACCATTAGAGGTACAAATAAATTACAAACAAGAATTATGAGAAGATACCCTGATGCCAGATTTGTTCACAGTTGTTCTCATAGTTTAAATTTAGTGATCAACGATAGTGTCAGCAATGTACAGGAAGTCAGAAAATTTTACGACCAATTAGAGAAAATTTATGTTTTTTTAGTTCCGTTGAGCAATTTTAATAGAAACTAAACAAACTAATTTGGCAAAAAAAATTAGAAAGGGTTTGCCCAACACGCTGCTCTTCTCGTGTTCAGACTCTTGACCCGCTACGTTCTTGCTATTTTGATGTTAATAAAATGTTAACTTATTTGACTTTAAACGGAAGAAACGAGGAGGAGCAACGTGAAGCTAAAAGTTTGCTAACTTATATTGAACAATTCACAACCATTATTTTGATTACAAAATAAAGTACTGGAACCTATTAAATACAGTTTCCAAAATGCTGCAAGGTACACATGAAGATATAGAGCAAACACTCCTAACCCAATTCCAAACTTTAAGAAATAATTGGGATACTGTTAAAAACGAGGCAGTTGAATTATCAACTACATGGAGCATTGAACCTTGTTTTCCCAATAAAAGATTGCGTCGAGAAAAAAAATTTGGTGAACTACAAGTGGATGAGCCCATTCAAAATAGTGAAGATAGTATGTATAATTTTTTAACTTTAATGGTGTCGACAACGACAGCAGAGCGAAGTTTTTAAAGCTTAAATTAATCAAAACTTAGTTACGAAGCAGCATGTCTCAATCTTGTCTTAGCTCTCTGACCACAATATCGATTGAAAAAAGTAAATCTTTACTGCATAGAAAACAAAAAATTTTGCCTTGTTCACTAAGCCCTAACGTTAAAAAGATATTAAAGTAATTAACTTATTAATGTTGTCGTTAAATTCAAACTCCAATTCTACCAATATCGTATTAGATGATAAATTTCTATTATATCATTTCGTTTGGATTAAAAACATGTCGGGTCTTTTGTCGAAGCAGTTATCTCGTAATTTACATAAAATGTTCATATGTGAACGTTGTTTGAATTACTTTACTTCAGAGATTTTGCTCGAAAAACATAAGGTAAACTATATAAAAGTAAATAACTGTAGAATAAAATTACAAAAAGAAACAGATAAGTTTTTGTCTTTTAAAAATTATCGTTACCAAGAGAAAGTTCCTTTCTCCATTTATGCCGACCTAGAATGTATTTTAGAAGATTGCTGTGAAACGAATCAGTTGTTACAAAAATCTAAAACTTCATCATATCAAAAACATATTCCGTATAGTGTAGCATATTATTTTAAATGCTCCTACGATAATCGTTTATCAAAGTTCTCTATATATCGAGGGCAAGATTGCATTCGTTGGTTCATAAATGAATTAAAAAGTATTGGTTTTATTGTAATGATAAATTACAAACAATTGTACCGATGAGTACCCTTGATGTTACCCAAACTCATGATTTTGTTAACACCGATATATGTCATATTTGCAAAAAACGAATTTCAGGTAATGAAATTCGTGTACACGACCATCAACATCAGACGGGCCTTTACAGGGACGTGGTTCATCAGGGTGGCAATTTGAATTACAAAGACGATTATGCCATACCTGTCGTCTTTCATAATTAAGCGGATATGACGCACATTTCATTGTAAAAGAATTGTCTTCATTTTTTGAAGGAACAATTAAATTGTTACCCATAAATAAAGAAAAATATATATCTTTTACGAAACGAGTTTCAGGAACAAATATTTCTCTCAGGTTTATAGATTCCTTCCGTTTTATGTCTCAAAGCTTAGATAAGCTTTCAAACAATTTAAACAATGAACAAAAATTAATAACTGCATCCAACTGTATTAGTATTTAAGAATTCAATTTAATTAATAGAAAAGGAATTTTTCCCTACGATTATATTGATTCGTGGGAAAAGCTTAACGAAAAAAACTTGTCATCAAAAATTAAATTTTATAGTAAATTACATGATCAACACATTTCCGATGAAGATTATTGTCATGCTGTAAACGTATGGAACACTTTCAATATTCAGACAATTGGTGAATACTCAGATTTGTATTTAAAAACAGACGTTTTACTACTGGCAGACGTATTTGAAGCATTTCGGGAAACTTGTTTAAAAACATACTCCCTCGACCCTCTTCATTATTTTACTGCTCCAGGTTTAACATTTGATGCCATGTTAAAAACAACAAAAATGTCCTTAGAATTTATCACTGACATAGACACTATTCTTTTTATTGAAAGAGGAATTAGAGGCGGCGTTTCTCAATGTTCAAATCGCTATGCAAAGGCAAATAATAAATATATAAAACCGGATATGATTCAAATCAGGATAGTACATATTTAATGTACTACGATGTGAATAACTTATATGGCGCCTGTATGTCTCAATATCTACCCTATGCGGATTTTGAATTTATTCAAAACTTTGATATTTTCGAGACAATTCCAATGTTGGATACATTATTGAATATGACTTAGACTACCCACAACGCTTACATGAATTGCATAGCAATTTACCATTAGCGCCGGAGCATTCGATTCCACCTAATTCAAAATCTAAATTTAAAAAGTTATTATTGACCTTATATCTAAAGAAAAACTATGTAATTCATTATAGAAATCTGCAAATGTATTTAAGATTTGGAATGCTTATAAGAAAAGTCATAGAGTACTCAAATTTAAACAATCACCTTGGCTAAAACAGTACATTGATTTAAATACACAACTACGTCAACATTCAAAAACGACTTTGAAAAAGATTTCTATAAATTAATGATTAACGCTATATATAGTAAATGCATGGAAAACGTTCGAAAACATAAAGACATTCGGTTAGTGACAAAATGGGATGGACGATGGGGAGCGCGTTCACTTATTTCAAAACCAAATTTTCACAGTTCAGTTGTATTTGATGAAGATATAACTATTATAGAAATGAATAAATTAGAGGTATATATGAATAAGCCCATTTACGTCGGATTTATCATATTAGACTTACCAAAAACTTTTTTATATGAGTTTCACTATGATTATGTCATGAATACCTTTGAACCGAATGCTAAGTTACTTTATACCGACACAGACAGCTTAATTCACCATTTTAAAGTTGATGATATATATGAATACATTAAGAGAGATAGTAATAGATTTGATACTTCCGATTACGATCCTCAAAATATATATCAAATTGAATTAAAAAACAAAAATTCCCGGTATAATGAAATATGAGAATAATGGTAATATAATGTTAGAGTTTATAGGGTTGAGATCCAAAATGTACGCTTACATGATTGATGATCAAATTTATACAAAATTATTTAAAAATCTAAAGGCTCCACTAGGTCTTCTATTAATACGATTACATTTGAAGATTATAAGGATTGCTTATTCAATAGAAACATTATTGAAAAAACTCAAAGGTTTATCAAATCTAAAAGCATGATGTGTATTCAATGAAACAAAGCAAAGTTGTCCTTAACCCTTATGATGACAAACATATGCTTGGAAATAGTACTGATACAAAGCCGTGGGGTTATGTACATAATAAATAACTTTTAGTAGGGTAAATGATTTATAAAGAAGAATAGTGAATTTTTTAGGATAATATTTGTTTTATTAATTATGAATCAAGTGACAGTGCTTCGTTTTCTAATAAAACAAGAACAATGGATACGTCACTACAAATTGAAATGGAAATTCAAGAACAAATTCAAGACATTTACGAAAAGCATTTTAAAATTCAATTATGACTTACAACACCGACTGCGCTAAAGCAGCTTTCAATTTATTAGTTAATAAAGATGACTTTGTTATCACTGAAGGGTTAACTTCATTTGTAACTACTCGTGGTGGACTTTTTGGTGTAAATGAACTATGCTGTTTGTTGGACAAAAGAAGAATATTGGAAAATTATGTTCAGAATATTGTTAATATCTGTAAAAAACGTAATTGTGAATAAACTTACTACAATGTTTTACTTACGTAGTATATATGAATTATTAACATAGATTAGAATTAAGGTTTTTTTTATTTATTTTTTACTTAATTTAGAATTTTTTATGTAGTTTTAGTGTTTAGTTTAAGAACTTTGTGACAACCTAAATTGTAATTTTTTTTATAAATATAAATTGTTAAAGGTTTTATGTTTTTTAATATCTTCTAAACCTAGTGAATTGAAGTATAAACTAAAATTATAACAACGACTTATCTAGTTTGAGCTAAACATATTTGGAGATTTCAAAAGGCAGTAATGAAGAGAGTTTTCAGTAGTCAAGTGGGTGTTTTTAAAATTGTTTCAAGGAAGAACTATTAAAATCTTTACAATTTAGAATATTATTTGTTCAAAAAACAAGCTCAAGAACATTGTTTATAACTCCTTCAAACAAAAAAAAATCAGAAAGTTAAATCAACAACTTAAGTTTACTTTTTAAAAATTAGTTTTCCAGAACTCTAAGGTAAAAATGAAATTTCTATGAGGTATACTTTTGTGTAGTTTGAATTAAAAACGTCTTAAATAATCAACCATCTAGTGAAACAATTGATAATTACGAAAGTATAAATTTTCAATTTATGGAATTAAATTCTTGTAAGTCAATGAATACATCCCTTTTGTTCTAATTAAGTAAAAATTATAAATAAGTGACGGAAATAATTGACATTCAAGGAATATGAGAAGAATTGAAATACTACAACTTTAAATGTATTAATCGATTATTAATTTCATACATTTCAATTATATTAGACAATTCTTTTAATGACTTTAAATACATTTTCAGTTTATATTTATACAATTTATTTAAATAAATTTTCTTATTCATTGTTCACCTTCTTCAAAAATTCGATATTTGTAGTTTGGCCAACTGGACCTCGACTGATCAGATAAACCAACGTTCCGGATCTTATGATTTCATTGATTTTACTGACGTCTTCAAAAGAAAGGATGTCGTTAAATCGTTGTGGAAGAAGTGTCTTGCACTCATTGCATCTAACTTCAACTTTTTCTCCGTATATAGTATCAACTATAGTTAAAAAACACTATCTCATACTTTTATCAACAATCAAAGCACTTGCACTTAAATATGGCAATACATGTGCTGATTTGTTTAAGGTTGCGAAGTATGACATTTGTTATTTTAAATTTCAATGCCGTTTACAGTATTAAATAAATCACCTTAATCGATCTTTCGTTTTATATCTATCAATACTACACAT
Source organism: Abscondita cerata (assembly GCA_030710515.1). Taxonomy (NCBI): domain Eukaryota; kingdom Metazoa; phylum Arthropoda; class Insecta; order Coleoptera; family Lampyridae; genus Abscondita; species Abscondita cerata. Next base: position 767,622 of record JALBCR010002241.1, on the reverse strand, counting down.
CGTTTTTCAACTGAACAATTACGAACCCTCAATCATCCCACACTTCAGAATCATTATCCTACATCAAAGACATTACACTAAATTGAGGGCAAAGGTCTTCAACCTACCGCGCCCTCGCCCCTTTCCCCTACGTCCCGAGCGGCCCCGATCGATCCCGAGCCTACTTGTTTACTTAATATCCTTGCAATGGAATATCAAATTTCTTTAACCTACACACGCATTCTATTAAGCTAAATCAAAAGCAAGTTTCAACCAGTAGTCGAGGTCATTGAGCTGAAACATAGCAATTGAGGTCACAGATCACTAACCCAAATCTAGGGCGTTGCACTAAATTGAGGGCAAAGGTCTTCAACCTACCGCGCCCTCGCCCCTTTCCCCTACGTCCCGAGCGGCCCCGATCGATCCCGAGCCTACTTGTTTACTTAATATCCTTGCAATGGAATATCAAATTTCTTTAACCTACACACGCATTCTATTAAGCTAAATCAAAAGCAAGTTTCAACCAGTAGTCGAGGTCATTGAGCTGAAACATAGCAATTGAGGTCACAGATCACTAACCCAAATCTAGGGCGTTGCACTAAATTGAGGGCAAAGGTCTTCAACCTACCGCGCCCTCGCCCCTTTCCCCTACGTCCCGAGCGGCCCCTGATCGATCCCGAGCCTACTTGTTTACTTAATATCCTTGCAATGGAATATCAAATTTCTTTAACCTACACGCATTCTATTAAGCTAAATCAAAAGCAAGTTTCAACCAGTAGTCGAGGTCATTGAGCTGAAACATAGCAATTGAGGTCACAGATCACTAACCCAAATCTAGGGCGTTGCACTAAATTGAGGGCAAGGTCTTCAACCTACCGCGCCCTCGCCCCTTTCCCCCTACGTCCCGAGCGGCCCCGATCGATCCCGAGCCTACTTGTTTACTTAATATCCTTGCAATGGAATATCAAATTTCTTTAACCTACACACGCATTCTATTAAGCTAAATCAAAAGCAAGTTTCAACCAGTAGTCGAGGTCATTGAGCTGAAACATAGCAATTGAGGTCACAGATCACTAACCCAAATCTAGGGCGTTGCACTAAATTGAGGGCAAAGGTCTTCAACCTACCGCGCCCTCGCCCCTTTTCCCTACGTCCCGAGCGGCCCCGATCGATCCCGAGCCTACTTGTTTACTTAATATCCTTGCAATGGAATATCAAATTTCTTTAACCTACACACGCATTCTATTGGGCTAAATCAAAAGCAAGTTTCAACCAGTAGTCGAGGTCATTGAGCTGAAACATAGCAATTGAGGTCACAGATCACTAACCCAAATCTAGGACGTTGCACTAAATTGAGGGCAAAGGTCTTCAACCTACCGCGCCCCTCGCCCTTTCCCCTACGTCCCGAGCGGCCCCGGTCGATCCGACCTACTTGTTTACTTCATATTCTTGCATGGAATATCAAATTTCTTTAACCTACACACATTCTATTAAGTTAATTCAAAAGCAAGTTTCAACCAGTAGTCGAGGTCATTGAGCTGAAACATAGATTGAGGTCACAGATCACTAAAAATCTAGGGCGTTGCACTAAATTGTGAGGGCAAAGTCTTCAACCTGCCGCGCCCCTCCCTTGCCCTACGGCCCGAGCGACCTTGAACAATTCCGATCGTTCCCGAACGACGCCGATCATGCGCGCACGTCCCCGACCACAAACGAGGAAAACCGACATTTGAATATCCCCACTACAAATTCAAATTTCGCGCCAAAAGTGAGCCAGAAACGGTACTACTACACTACTTATATTGTTGATATGGTTAATGCCGCCCAATTTTTTTGTTGCTGTATTCTATGATTGAAGTTGATTTTGGAGTCTAATAGGAAGAGGAGAGTTGTGTTGAATTGATTGATATCATTTTTAGATTATCATAAACAGTGTCTTAGGGTTATTTCGAAATGCATTTAGAGAGGTAAAATATGAGTTTTTGAAAACAGCATTGGGGTTTCATAGGACTCTATTGTAGGCCCACTACTATCTATATTATATATTTATAACGGAACACTATCAATTAACTATATGTAAGAAAAACTTTCGTTTCTGACATTACATTACTATTTTTTATGGTATAATTTAAGAACAGGAAAAGACATAAGGGGTTCCATTAAAAATTACGCCTAAGTCGAAGGCTTTGACACTGCAGAAAAAAGTAGTAAAGGGCGCCACCTAGCAAAACGCGTAGTAAATACTCTAGAGCAGCTAGGAACCTAAGACACAGAAACAAACCATTAAACCAGAGATACAATTTTTGTAAAACGACTAAACCAGTTATGGACTCAAAACACGTAAAATACACAATAATAATTGCGTGTAGGAAGCTACACGATACGAGTTATTTTAGAAATAATCTTAAACTAAGTAACAACCGTTCTGTACGATACGCCACTGGTTGAGTGTAGTCCCGAATAATTTAGTAATCAGCGGACAAAAACAGATAGAAACTAAAGAGAATGCTACTACTTTTTGAAAGTTCTTTCAAATCATATCGATCAAATATAAAGTGCTAGAATTATGTAGATAAATTTATGTCAGAATACAGATACGATCGCGTTTTAAATAGAAAGATAAGTCCAAGTCTCCAAGTGTTAACCTCTAGGTCACCGGTTTATCTTCGATGACACTTGAATGGACAAGTAGTAGCCGGTTTCAAAAAGCAGATAGATAGCCACGGCATTCCCAAAGCAGTGTTGATATTATTTCCCAATTAAGCAACAATCAAATTAGATAAATTGCTTTGTATTTATTATTTCCAATCAACCATTACCCGTTAACGTAGAAGATACCGGTTAATAAATCCTCAGAGAATATTAAGAAGTTGGCATGGAGTTTATTTCCGTTATCAATTAATTATTAATAGTACTTGATCAGAATTTACGGATTTAGAACTGGAACTTTCTATGTACGTCGACGGCACAAATCGAAAGAAAAAGAATGAAAGAATGTTTAATTATCGGACATGATTCAGCACAGTTCGTAATAGCATTGATTATAAAGTTGTAATAGCCAACTTATTGAGACCCTATATTCAAATGATTTCGTCGCATGAATGCTCTAATGTAATTTAAATTGCCTAGCTACAGGCGGTTTTATCCTAGTAATCTGCCAAAAATTATTACATCGAATTAATAAGGTGGACTTTCGTTATACCTATTATATGGTCTTTGATTATACCAACTATCAAGCAAAGTTATGCACAGTCCAACTTCAGGTGGAATAAAAAAAACTGTCAATCCTGTATAATAAAAAATATTTTAAAAATACAATAGTAAATCCACAGTGTGCGAATTATTTTGGTTTAGTTGACTTAATTTTAATTAAATGAAGTCACGGATGTCCATAAAATTATACTGATGATTTACTTACTGTTAGTGGCACATCTTATTCTCATAATGTCATTGAATTTGTCTCAATATTTTAATTTTATTAAGTTTATAAACAGTTAACACGACCATGGTTTTGAAGTAGGTATGTGCTTTAATATCAAGTCTTCTTGAACAGAACAACTACTAATAAAAGTGAACACGTTTCAACAGAAACACCTTGCAATTTTTTTACATTAGTTTTTTGAAATCTTCTTCATGAAAACAGAAAAATTAGTTTTTCTTTGACATATTTTATGCCGCCGGCGCTGATGATTCGCAATGCCTAAACGGTACATAAATAGAAGAAAATAAAATAAGCAAATGTAATGTACACGATATTTACAACATGACAATGATGGACACAAGTTCGTCGAAGACAACAATTCTTTTCGCAATACATAACTAACAATCATTATTTATTTACGTTTTAAAGTAACTTATTAATTTAATATGTTTCTTACACTCGATAATAATCAGACTCTAAAGATTAAATAATGATGCATAATATGTAATTTCCGTATTCCAAACATAATTTTTGATTAATGCAAAATTAATTAATTCTTATGTTTCAAAATTTAAGTAAAAGTTTTACCTGTGCTAAAATGAATTGTGCTAATCATAAGTAAAAATTTGCAAATAACTAGTTTTTATTTAAGTATAATAACTAAAATAAAAACTATTATACATTTATTGGTTATTGTAGAGCTACTCAACAAAATATGGGGGTTTATGACTTTAATGTAGAAGTGGAAAATGTACACCCTTTCACTAAAACTGCACAAACTAAATTACTTATTGGACAAGCCTGGAGAAAAATAAAATAAATGCAAGCAAGAGTGAGACAACTAAACAATTAATCAAAATGCAAAAGAAAATCAATGGAAAATGATTTAAAGAGAACCTAAAAGCTATTCTATAGAACATTGAAAAACTTTATAAACAGAGAAGACGCTGAATACTAAAATAATTAAAAGAAAAAACGGAGAAATTATAGCGGAAGAAATAAAAATAACGGAAAGATGGAAGAACACTTTGAAGAATTACTAATTGATCCCCAAAGGAAGAAGATATTGAAAACGACAAAATAAAAAAAAATCAGAGGAACTGGTAATTGGATGGAAGAAGCTTGAAGAAGTAATAAAAGATCAAAAAAACGGGACAGCGGCTAGACGTGACAGAATATCGGCGGGCATGATTAAGATATAGGACAAAACCTAGAGATACACACTATTAAGTGATACATTAAGTATTCAATAGTTCTAGATTTTAAAATTATTTTTGTTTAGGCAGGGTGTTCCATAAAAGCGCCACGATCAAAGTTTTGTTTTTTTAAATTGAACTACTACTACCCATTCTTTAATTCAAATTTGTATTCCTTGGTCAATTCTAAGGTACCTAATGTATGTATACATGGTGTCTAAAATAAACGGTTTTTATGCGTTATTTCACTTTTTCCGGAAAAGTAGACGTTTCGAAAAAATTTAACTCAATTATCCTGAAATTTATTCAACTGCGAATTTCAACTTTAATATGCATTAAGTGTTGCCAACTAAAGCTAGTTGTTGACTTTTCTAACCTTTGCTAAGTTTCAGTAATCAATTTATTTCAAATTGAACTCCTCAATTATAGGATAACTTGATTTTTTCAAATAGCACTACTTAATTTTTTAGGTGATGTTAAATGTAGAATTTCATAAGTTTCCTAATGTTACGGATTTTTGGTTTGAAATGTTATAAGAAAAATATTGGAAAAAGAAGAAACAAGGAAGAAGAACAATATGCATTCAGACAAGGAAAAAGCGCACAATATCACTTATTTACAATAAAACAAATCACAGAAATAGCGCTAAAAAAAGGATGATATATTCGGCATTCTAGAAAAAGCGTTTGATGCGGGCCCAGGGACATAGTGTGGTGGTTGCTAAAGGGAAAAGTAAGCACTATACTTATAAAGATGACCCAAAAGATAAGTATAAACCTGTATAGTGTGCAATAGTGGATTGGTTCGTCTTGGCAAAGCATTTGTTTCAAGTGTTTAACAAACAGAAAAACGCAAATTTGTTTTGGTGTTTTTCTGTTTGTTAAATAGACGCTGACAGTTTAGTGTTCCATTCCTTTGATTTGCTTTAAGGTTTAAGAAAACCACTAAACCCTAAACATGCCAACATAAAAGATTACAATTACAGCCATTGCATGACGACATATAATTGACTGGTCCAAGCGCCAGTCACGGCAATGATGAAAAAAATAGTAGGTTAAAGAAATAGCAAAAAAATAATGGAAAAACAGATAATCAGGACAGAGATACAACATTCCTGAACGTCAGATGTCCTTCAAATTTGAAAGCCACAATATAGCTTCATCCGTTAAATTATGAATGTTTACAAACACTCCTTTAAACTTTGTTAATTGACAATCATCTACAATATGTGTAATGGTCTCTGGTTCGTCTCCCACATTCACAATTTAGATTAGAAATCGCACCTCGTTTAAACAACATAGAGTTGAATTTTGAATGGCCTGCGATTTACTTTTGTCTAAATTTTTTTTTTTTGATCAAACCCCGTACTTCTATTGTTGGATCATCAATGAGATGTTTATTGTAAACATCAACTTTAGACCATCATTTGTTCCACTCTTCAACTTCAGAAAAAACCGTACTTAAGTAGTCTTGCAACCATATAAGACTTTGAGATGTAAGTCTTTTGGCAGGAGGGTTTTCAATGTCATTCCAAATTGGTTTTTGTTGAGTTGGCATTTATCCCATTCTCGTTTTAACCCAGCTTTTCGTCGGATGTTCGATGGAGTAATATTACAAAGAACAAGAAGCAAATCAAGAGGAGTAGATTTAGTGGTTCCACTAATTGTACGCATAGTGCAATTGAACTGGGCATCAATTTTTTGTGTATGATAACTATTAATCTAGACAAGAGCACAATATTCTGATGTAGAATAAACTAATGCCAATGCAGCTGTACGAGTGTTTTTGCATCTGCTCCCCCAAGTTGTTCCAGCTAATTTTTGAATGACATAATTTCTTGTTTTTCATTTTTGTTTGACTTTTTCTAAATGATGTTTGTAAATTAAAAGGTATCTAACGTTACTCCCCAGATAAAATGGGTTAAAATTATGGTTTAACTTTGTATTATTAAAAATAACATTAAGTTTTCTACTTTTTCTCTATTACTTAACTGAAAACAAAAATCTATGTTTTTTTTTAAGATTGAGGCATAATCTCTATTTTGAAATACTTTTCAGAATAGCCAAATCATCAGATAGCTTTCTTTCAGTTTGTAAAACTCCAAATATTAAAATGAAATTACCATATCATTGACGTAGAGCATTTTCGACATTGTAAAGAAGGAAGATCAGAAATATATACATTAAACAGAATAAATTTATCTGATTATCTAATAATATATATAATGCTTTATTCTTTCACGTGTAAACATGTTTGTAATAAAAATCTTTAGGGTTTAAACACGTGTGATAATTATTAAATAATTACAACGTTTCGCCACGCTAACACGCGGATTTTTAAGTAAATAATAAATAACAATTTTAGTTTCTATGCGATTTTGTCCTTGAACGTGTCACTGGACCAGAGTAACCAATAGCATTACGTATCGGTATCATGGTAATGTTGCTTTGCATATTTTGTTGCACTCACTTGTTGGATATTTGGAGATCTTCGATCCTGAGGTAAAGTTAATAACGCTTTCCAAGTGTTATGTAAACCTTTTCCATCATCTCGTTACTTAATGCAACTAGGACGTCTTTCTATCTCGATGTGTTCTCTAATGAGGCGGTTAAGCATAAATATTTTTTTCCTAGCATTCTTGTATTTTATGAATTGATTTTATGTCCTGTTTGGTGATGATGTTCTGCTAGAGAATAAGTTAAACATCCTTTTCGGACTGCTAATTTGTGTTCTTCTCTTCTCGCAGAAATACGTCGATTGGTTTTGTCCAACGTACGAGATGTTACATCCTGTCACGGTCAGTTGTTAGGAAAGTATGCCCCTCAGTGGAGAGTAGGGTGCGGGTTAGGAAAGTCAACGTTATTTCTGGACCTATAGAAAAAAATTGAAAAGGTAGGGCGCCAGGTTCGAGTAACGCTGGAGAGCAGAATCTGACTCAGAACCAAAGGTCAGCAGCTAACTGTCCGCAGCAGAATATACAGAAAAAGGGAACAAATCACGAAAGAATTCGACATAAAGTCAGAGAAACCTTCACACAATATTTATTCACCCCAATACACAAACGAATTTGTGATAGTTCACAGCATTAAATAGAAACAGATATATTACGAATACACACGAGCTAAAACGGGTAACGTACAGCATTAAACATTCAGGTAACACGAAAATGACTAGAGCTACATAGAATTACAAGTTAAAGTAAAGAGATTACCCAAATATTTACCACTGCTACGCCACTGTCTCGTATATGCAATTGATATTTCGCGTACTGAAGGTACGCCTATGGTGAACTTAACCTAGAATGTATGTCGATTTATGGTACTGAGTAACGTTACAGATTACATGAATTTAAGGAAGACGTGCAAGAAAAGTTTTAAGACTAATTCAGTTACCGCAAAGTTTATACGATTGTTCAATTTGGCCTGTCTGGGAACGAGCTCGTACCGGGAGGGTCAATGGAACTAAATGCGTTCGGCTTAATTAAGAATGAGGTTTAAAATTCTTACACGATTTATACACCACGTAGGTATTAAATACTTTTATCTATAACTAGTTAACGTTCCAGGTATATTATGCAATTACACATTCGAGCGACAAATAATCCGCAATAAATTTTCTACCATTCGCGCCTGATAGTTGGTGTCAAGGGGTGACTTCTACTTGAGTGATAGGTCGACTGCAGGTTCACGCGCAATTAAAAGATATTAAAACCTCTGATCTTCCACGCTGCAGTAGGGTATTACTCTTGCTCTCAATGGTACTAACGGTTCGGAATGAGCCTCCACCGTGGTCTGCGAATCTGACGGAGTATTCGTGGTAGCTATTTCGGCACAACGCCTCCAAAAGCCATGAGTAGACCCGCAATAGCCGTACAAGTTGACGAAGGAACAACCGGAAGAGAATATATTCGTAATAGGAGACATAAACCACCCTCTCTAAAATAAACATAGGGATGTTAGCGATAGATAAACCCTGAGGGCAATCGTATACCTGATGCAAAGCGTCCCCCAGCCTGAAGAATGCAGGACGTGCTTATTGAACAGTTCAAGTGGAGCACAACCTTTTAGCAAATTTTAAAAGCCACTTTATGCGGTATCATATGTTTTACCTACAAAATAAAGTTTTTAAAACGTTGAAGGGTTTTAGAATCTTTTACCATCAGCCTGATTACCCCTTCAAGCGAGGAAATTTTTAGATGAGGGTTTATCTTCTCCCTCGTGAACGGTTGATTTAGGACAAGCTTTCCGGAAGCGTTCAAATGCAGCGTGACCAATCGTGGACAGTTTCAAGTTATCAACGCCGGAAACCAATACAAAGTAATGCCCGCGAAATTGGGTTAGGGAAGTGTACACAGGAGGAGCGTTTACACTTCGAACGTTACAATCCTCCGCAAGGAATTTCGTAAATGCCTTGATCTTTTAAAGGAATAATATCTTTAGGGAACGGAGGAAAGACTTAACTTTATTAACAGGTACAGAAACTATCGTATGTTGTGTTTCTGTAGAATGTTACTTATCTTCTCTGTAGTACCTTTAAAGTACGGGATTGATACAGTAAACGTACTCTTATCGTTAACTTCGTCGTCACTTCTTTGTTTCATCCTTTTCGCTTTCATAACATGATGACGTGAAAAACCATTTTTGTTCAAAAATCTTGATTCAGAAGATTCTTTTCTTCGTGTATATATGCTCGCTGTCTGTTAGTCAAGCAGATCTAATTAATAAGGTTTTTAAAACAGAATTTAAATGTTGAGGATGATGATGTGAATTAGCATGTAGGTATCTATTGGTATGAGTTTGTTTTCTATACACTGTATGTCCTAAACTTCCGTCTGGTTTCCTAATTAGTAACACGTCAAAAAAAGGTAGTTTTCCGTTAACTTCTACTTCGGTAGTAAATTTAATTTGTGGATGAATGTTATTTAAATAATTTAAAAAAGCTAGTAATGCTTCATTACCATGTGGCCATATGGAGAAGATATCATCAACATATCGTAACCAAAGTTCTGGTTTGTTGGAAGATTCTTGAATTGCATTTGTTTCAAAGTTATCCATAACTAAAGTAGCAATTGCAGGTGAGATAGGTGATCCCATTGGTGCTCTTTTAGTTTGTTTATATTTCTTATAGTCGTATAAGAAGTATGTGTTGGTTAAACAATGTTTAATTAAACGAACAACATCAGGTGTTAACATATGTTTGTTTGCTAGAATATTAAGAGCTTCTTCTATTGGAACTTTAGTAAACAATCTGTAGGTTTTAATTTACGACCTCTTATAATATCTATAAAATGTGTTGAATTTTTAATATAAAACTTAAGGATTCAACAAAGGTTGTAATATTTTAGCAACATATCCAGCTAACTTTTGTGTTGGTGAATCTATACTACTAACGATAGGTCTAAGTGGTACTCCATTTTTTATGAATTTTAGGTAATCCATAAAATTTTGGACATTTAGAAGACATTTCTCTTGGTATTAATTTCTTTGAATTTCCTTATCGAGTATACATTCCTTAATTACAGCTTTGTAGTTTTTCGAGATACGTTGTAGGATCAGAGTTTATAATTTTGTAAATAGGATCTTGTAACAATGTTTCGATTTTTGATTTATAATCTTCAGTATCCATTATTACAGTTGCGTTTCCTTTATCAGCAGGTAGCACAACAATAGAATTATCTCCATTTAGTTCCATTAACGCTTTCAATTCCTGTAAGTGACGTTGCGTTTCAGGCTTAGTTTCTTCAGAACATGAAACTTCTTGATCTTTGTTATGATCTCTTCTACTGGAATACGAGAAGAGACAACAGCAAAATTAGAAACCTTTACTAAGAATACTCACAGAATGTTCGTCTAATTCTTTGCTTGAAATATTGTGAATTACATTACGAACATCAGTGTCATTCATGTTATTCCAATTTTGAAGTTTTTGACTGAGACAATCAAATTTCTTCAAGTGGCAGGCAGTTTTTAGTTCTTTAATTTTTTTGTGATCGTAATTCATCCAATTGATCTATGCTTCTCCATATTACAGGAAGAATAGTGTTAGAAAGATCTAAATGAATTGATAGTAATTTATGTACTTACGTTAGATAGATTTCTTCTGACATCTGAAATCATATTTCGTAATAACGCAAACCCGGTTCGATGTAAGATCCTTTTTTGTTTTTTAGAAGAATTGGTGTAAAAATTTATTCTTACAACATTTAGGTATAATATTTTTATGTCACGACATCTACATAGAAATGTCAAATCACATAGTAATGTCACTTTCTTTATTCTAAGTTGCATTAATAAACGAGATGATGGAAAGGTTTAGCTTAACACTTGAAACCGTTATTAACTTTACTTCAGGATAGAAGATCTTTAAATATCCAACAAGTAGTACAACAAAATATGCAAAAGCAGCATCACCATGATACCGATACGTAATGCTATTGGTTACTCTGGTCCAGCGACACGTTCAAGGTCAAAATCGCATAGAAACTAAAATTGTTATTTATTAATTAATTGAAAAAGCTGCGTGTTAGCGTGGCGAAACGTTTATATTATTTAATAATTATTACACGTGTTTAAACCCCAAAGATTTTTTTTATTACAAATATATATATATATATATATATATATATATAGTGTGACCCACTTGAAAGCAGAACACTTCCATAAAATTTATATTTAAAGTTTAAACTTATCCTTATCAAATTTTTCGTACAAAAACCAAGGCCTATTACGTAATTTTTTAGAGATGAAGCTTAAAGAAATTGTGTTAGCAATTTTTTTTTTAGATCTAGTACATTATTAAAATATATAAGATATAAAAATTAAAACTTAGTGAGATAATAGTGTATCATAAAGTATAGTATAATGCTCTATAATTAAAAAAAAGTTAGACATATAAAATTTTGTGGGAGTGTTCCGCTTTCAAGTGAGTCACACTGTATATGCGTTATATTCTAAATTCCCATTTATTAAAAATTTCAATGTTTAAAAATTTGTTTTGAACTACAGTTTTAAAAGAAAATCTTAAACAAAAAGTTATTGTTGCAAAATTTCCAACAAAAACTAAAATAAAAAATATCTCTCGTAGGCGTGAATTCTAACACTGTTTTGAGTATTGTAGAGTTAAAAAATAAAATAATAAGTTGTCATTTTATTAAAACAGCTAATTACTTTTCCGATATATTTGTCTCTGTGCACACTGTACTATAAAGTCCCGTCCTATTTTTAAGTAATAATATTGATCCGCCAAACTTAAGCTACATGTTTTGTTATTTGTGTTTATATGCAAATCATAATAAATCTATTAGCAATAACTGTCAACATCATATTAACATCGCAAATTCTTTAGAGTATTGGTTTGACCAATGCAATATTTATCATATTTGGTTAACCTTAACGATGCTTTAACCTATCAACAATGAAATTTCACCCATAAGATCATTGACACCGAGATAAAATAAAATCCTGTTCCATGACTTGAAAATATTAAAGTTTGTTCTGAACAACCGAAGTAAAATGTTGTATATTGTGATTGTAATGTTATGTACCTTAATTAAAGCAGGTAACACATTGTGAATTTGTTTTAAATGGTACTGACGTAGTGAAAGAAAAATAATATTTTTGTTAATCAAGTCATTAAGTATTACTTATGTCAAGGTCACTTTTATTTTCGTTTATTTTATATATGTATCACATAAATTATGTTATTGAACAAAAATAATTATCGTCGTCATAAATTGTAATTTAGAATCAACACGAAAAATTGTGACAGTTGATGATATCAGGTTACCACGTAAAATTATGTAAAACGTGTGACTAAATTTAAACTGTAAGTTTAACCACATCTTATCATTCTGAGATTGTTTTTAAAAATTAATTTAATTTATAATATTCAGCAATATGTTAATAACGAATCTATTTTTTATTTGAATCTTTAGACCAAACTATTTTTAAACTATCGTTTACCGTTTTGTTAGTGTTCTTCAGGTTTGATTTAAAATGCAACAATGAAGGCTTCGCTTAAAGTCTGGAATAGATTGTTTAAATCTTGCAACGTTGCTTATAAATGAATTTGAATAAGAAACTAAATTAGTAATAAAAAATAGAATAAAGAAACATTGTATTTCTTTATTCACAATCTTTCAATTTAAGATAACTTTTGTCTTCAAATGTTCAGGTAATTACTATGTAAAATAAGAAAAGCCATGAAGCAAAATTACTCAATGAATACATAAAAAACAAGCGAGTCGATTTTTGTAAGGTTAGTGGAAATTTTTTTAAACATAAATATAATTTATGAATGAAAATAAGATCCATTTTATATTGGTTATTTATATATATATAAAAAACTATTTACTTTTAACAATCCAATATTATTATTTATTATTAATTTATTGACTAGTTTCAACTAAAATTATTGTGAGTCAACTTTAGAAGTCAAAAATTATTTGTACAAACGTTAAATATGACAGTTGGTTTACATGGAAATTTAGAAAAATATAAATTGGTTTTGTAATAAAGGTTTTTAAAAAATATAAACTAGGTATGTAAAATGTTTGAATCTGGAGTTAATTAAATATATTAAGAACATAAAAATTCTGTTTGATAATTTAATGTAAGATCGTCAAAATTTGTTTGATCATTGATTATTAAGTTTGGTTTGTTGTTTTAATGTATATTATTTCTAATTTATCTAAAATTTGTCCATTATAATTAGTTATTTTAAAAACATGTATGTACTGAATGATTTAAATGTTTATGTTTGTTTTGGATAATGTTTTGGCGAAAGTTGATTTAATTGCATCTAAATTATGAGAATATTTTTGTGGTTGTTTAAGATATCTTAGAAGTTCTTTTAATCGAATTGTTAAATTTCTTTTAGTTTTACCAATATATATTTTGTTACAAGAGCATAGTAGTTGGTATATGCCGCTTGATTCAAGAGTATTATTTATATTTAATTTTGTGAAAAAATGTTAGGTAAATTAGTAGGAGCTTTGAAGACAAATTTATAATCAGTTAATTTATTCAGATCTTTAATTATGTTAATAAATTCAAGAATAAAAGGAATTGAAATGTACTTTTTTTTTGGTTTTTCATTAATTGGAATTAATGTGGTTTTCATTTTTTAAATTATGTACATAATAAAATTTATTAAAAATATTTAAAATAATTTTGAATGGAAATTAGTTTAAATGAGCAATATGAAAAATTGTGTCTAATTCTTTTTTAAAATTTGTTTCCTGATAGAGGTATGTTGAATAAACGGTTGAAAGAAAGTAGAACGCTGATAGTTTTTTGTGAAAAATGGTGATTTTGAAGAAAAAGATATTGTTTGAACTGTAGTTGTAGAATTTCTATAAATGTCAAAATTAATAGAATTAAATCTGAATCGATACAAATATACGTATCTAGAAAAGGAAGACAATTGGTTTGAGAAATTTCTAAGTAAAATTAATTCTGTGTTGTAAATTATTTAAGTAATTTAGAAAAACATGAATTTCTGATGTAGAACCTTCGAAAATGCAAAGAATGTCATCAACGTGTCTATTCAAGAATAATAGTATATTATTTAATTAGTTGTATAAACATACCTTTATATAACAAATTTAATACAATATTTTTCAATTGCTTTATTCTAGTAAATGTAAAAAAATTTCTTTTGTTTGAATCAAGGGTGATTCATTATTATTTGGAAATGATTTAACACTAGAATCCCGACCTCAAATTATGAAGATTTAACCCAAAACACCTAGATAAAATGTCGCTCATTACTAAGTTACAGGGTGTTTTGTTTAAAAATGTAAAAACTATTTGTGCTCAGTATTTTAAAACTAATTGACGTATCCATTTCATATTTGGCAGAAAGTCTAGATACTGTACACCCTTCTAAATTACGTTAAACAAACATTTCTGTCTACTACCAGAGGCGTATGATAGGGATAAGTGACCGGTTAATAGTCCCCAAATTTTACGTCACTGGCGGAATAGAAATTTTAGTAGAATTTTTCGATTCTCCAATATTTTTTTAACTAAATAAATGTACTCTTTCCTTATAACGATTAAGACAATATTTTTCGAGGTATTTTAAGTTAAACATAAAGCTGTATTGTTTTTTAATTTTGGTATGTAACTCGGTAATAACTAATATCGACGTTTTGAGCTAGTGCATTTAATACGCAAATCAAACTTTAATCCGTATTAATAATAAAGATACTAAAATTTATTGACAAAAATAAACAGATCTTCTAACTTTAAAATAATTCAAAGTGATTTTAAAATATTATTAAAAGCAAATAACCTGATTTCTATTTAAATTACAATCCGATAAGTCAGATTTGATGAATAATTTTTCAATATTATTTGTTTCGTGTGGTTGGCTCTGAACTGAATTAACTCTTTTGATCTAGTGGGGTGCTTTCATTTTTTTTTCAATTCAATGGTACAGCTTCATGTTTAACTTAAAATATCTCGAGAAATATTGACTTAATCGTTAGAGGAAAGAGTACATTATTTACTTAATAAATATTGAAGGATCGAAAAACTGTACTAAATTTTTTATTCCGCCAGTGGCGAAGAATTTGGGCACGATTAACCGGTCACTTACCCCTGTCGTACGTCTCTGATAGTAGACAGAAATGTTTGTTTAACACAATTTAGAAGGGTGTAGGGTGTACAGTGTCTACACTCCTGCCAAATATGAAATAAATACGTCAATTAATTTTAAAATACTAAGCACAAATCGTTTCTAAATTTTTAAATAAAACACCCTGTAACTTAGTAATGATCGACCTTTCATCTAGGTGTTTTGGGTTAAATCTTCATAATTAAAGGTCGGGGATTTTAGTGTTAAATTATTTCCAAATAGTAATGAATCACCCTGTATAGTAACTTATATAGAGTGCGCTGCTAAAATATTATTCAACGCTTTTACGTGTAATAAAAAAATTTTTATTACACTCAATTGAAAAAAAATATTTTTATTAAAATAGAATTTTTGGAAATAAAATTAACTTCTAAATTATTTACAAACAGTTTAGCTAAAATAGGTGAAAGAGGAGACCCATTGGTAGTCCTTTTCTTGTTTAAAAAATTGATTGTGGAAAGTGAAAATTGATTATTTAAACTAAATGTAAAAACTTTTGTTGTTCTTTGTGTTTTCTTTACTTTGGGTTAGGAAAGACCTGAATTATGAAGTATTGTTTTTCATTTAATTTCTTTTTTATTTCTGATCTACATTTTAAACTACCCTAAACTCTTATCGACTATCTCTCTAGCCGTTCCTTTAAAGACTCCCTCAATTATGTTTTTATTTTATTGAACTGAATGCACTGCTCAGTCATCAGTATTGCACAAATTGTTCTTTACACCTACGATTATTGCTTAAAAGCTTAATAATCGTTTCTAAATAGATTGATTGCAATCACCTTAAAATATACTTATTTATTTCCTTTACAAAAATTTAAGTAATTTATCTATCTTTGAAACTATCAAATTAGGCAATTGACTATCATGTAAATAATTAGATACTAAAGGAATGGTTTCTTCTGGTGGTATTGAAGGATAGAGGTTAACGATGTCCAAAAGATATTAAAGTTAAAGATGTTTGTTGTTCCTAATTTTTAATTTAGATAAGTGTTCTACTAATTTAATTGTGTTTTTTAATAGAATAAGATGGTTTGAAATAATTTCTTCTGATATAATGTGAGATAGAAATTTGGAAATAAAGTATGTTGGTGAAGATTTGTAATTAACTATTGGTCTAATAGGATGGTTGCTTTTATGTATTTTAGGTAAGAGTATAAATTTGGAATTTTTGGGTTTGAAGATTTTGATGTTTGTAGAATATATATTAAAGAAACTAAATGTTTTCTTGAGTTTCAGAAGTATTTTGGAAGTTTATAAATTAAATTTATTGAATGGTGAAGATTGTAGTTTTGTGTGAAGTCAGATAAGTTAAGAAATAAATTGGTTTATTAATATATTCATTTTGTCAGAATTACCATGCAATTATCTTTATTTGCTTTAGAAATTATTAAATTATTTTGATTAAGATTAATTAATTAATTTAGAAATTTCTCAAAACAATTGTCTTCCTTTTCTAGATACGTATATTTGTATCGATTAAATAATTCTATTAATTTTGACATTTAGAAAACCTACAAGCTACAGTTCAAACAATTCCTTTTCTTCAAATGACCATTTTCACAAAACTATCAGCGTTCTACTTTCTTTTCAACCGTTTATCAACATACCTCTATCAGAAACAAATTTTAAAAAATTAGACACAATTTTCCATATTGCTCATTTAAACCAATTTCCATTCCAAAATTATTTTAAACATTTTTAATAAATTTAATTATGTACATATTTTACAAAAATCAAACAACATTAATTCCAATTAATGAAAAACCAAAAATAAATACCTTTCAATTCCTTTTATTCCTGAATTTATTAACATAATTAAAGATCTGAATAAATTAACTAATTATAAATTTGTCTTCAAGCTCCTACCAGTTTAGCTAAAATTTTTTTCAAAAATTAAATATAAATAATAGTCTTGAATTAAGCAGCATATACTAACTACTATGCTCTTGAAACAAAATATATATTGGTAAAACTAAAGAAATTTTACAATTCGTTTTAAAGAACATCTAAGATATTCTTAAACAACCAGAAAAATATTCTTATAATTTAGATGCAATTAAATCAACTTTCGCTAAACACATTATCCAGCAAACATAAAGACTTAAATCATTGCACTCATACATCCTTTTAAAATAACTAATTATAATAGACAACTTTTAGATAAATTAGAAATAATATACATTAAAACAACAATCCAAATTTAATAATCAATGATCAAACAAATAACGACGATCTTACATTAAATTATCAAACAAATTTTTATGTCCGTAATATATGTTTAATTAACTTCAGATTGAACATTTTACATACC
The DNA here is from genome assembly GCA_030710515.1 of Abscondita cerata. NCBI lineage: Eukaryota > Metazoa > Arthropoda > Insecta > Coleoptera > Lampyridae > Abscondita > Abscondita cerata. The sequence continues at coordinate 750,072 of JALBCR010002241.1, read as the reverse complement.
TAGTTTATATTTTTTAAAAAAACCTTTTATTACAAACCAATTTATGTTTTTCTAAATTTCTATGTAAACCAACTGTCATATTTAACGTTTGTACAAATAATTTTTGACTTCTAGAAGATGACTCACAATAATTTTTGGGTTGAAACTGGTCAATAAATTAATAATAAATAATAATATTGGATTTCTAAAAGTAAATAGTTTTTATATATAAATATAATTATTTAAAATTTTGTTATATCAATGGCGTTAGATATCTCCCTTCCTAGAGGTCAATTCAATTATGTCAAAGATTAGTACTAATTCTGCTAGAATTGAGGTGGTGTTACTAATCGAATGTAACTATCATTGTGTAGTACAGAACTTTTATTCAATTAATTAAAAAATAGAGAAGAAAGAAAAGCAATTGTCAATTCCAATACTTTTTACTCAAAAGGTAGTAGGTTGTTGATTATCTTTCCACTTAGTGTGTTTACAATTTTAAATGTTTGAATTCAAAATCATAAACATGTTGATTCGTAAACTTTTTATATAAATTTTAGGCTTTGGTGATAACTGCGACACATCTAATGGAGCCAACGGAAACTGTGTAGAAATATACAATTGTCCCACTTTACTTAAATTATTTATAAATCCTGCACCCGATGCAGTTGAATACTTAAATTCTTTTAAATGTGAAGTATCGGACAAAACGGAATCATATAAAGTATGTTGTGGAAATATAACAGTAAAAGAAAGTCCTACTACGTTTAAAAAGCAAATTTCGAACAGAAGATTTTGCGGTTATCAACACTCCGATGATTATGTTGTAAATTCAAACGATACTTCTATTGACGAGTTTCCTTGGGTTGCTGCCATATTAGGAGTGAACAAGAAAACGGGAAGAGAAAATATTATTTGCCAAGGAGCTCTGATTGATCAACGACACATAGTTACTGCTGCTCAGTGCTTTTCGAAACTTGCACTAGATATATACAATATGTAAGTAACGACGAATTTTCCATTACAACGTTAAGAACCAGAATTCACTCATATGTAAAGTTAATTTTTAAATTATTTCATGCTATGAACCTTCTGTAACAGTCATAAAATTAATTAGTTAACAACGATTTTTTTTCTTATTTGTGGAATAATCTATATTCCAATCAATATATATCAAAATCTAGGAAAAATTAAGGAAATAATGAAATTTGGAATAAATAGTTAAATACTATTAATGAAGTAAACGTTCTCTACGTAAGTTGAAAAGTAAATATGATTCACAATTAAATTTTTTTTTCGAAATGTTTGAACTTTAAATTCAAATATTTCGAAAAAATTCTAATCAATCACAACGGAAACTTTGCAACGGACAACGACGACGCACAGACATAGCTATCCTAAGAACCAAACTTTAAGTTTGGTTGAAAATTCCTACAAATGTTGTACCTACGATCTCAGCTACAACTTTTGTTTGAAATTGTTTGTAATATCTTCAGTGATTACAGACGTATAAAGGATTTTTAATAAATCAATTGTACAAAATTAATAATAATAATAATAACAATAATTATTTATTGAAACAGAAAACAAATTCCATATTTCAAAGAGCTCAGTTCAGCTTTAAAACTTAGCTAATTATATATAGTTCAAAATTAAAATGAGTTGTTTTCCATTGAACCTCAATGATATAGAATTAATAAAAATAAAAATACACTCTCTGAAACTAACAAAAATAATAAATTAAGATAATATTCAGTAAATTACCATTACATATTCTGATGTTCCCAAGACAGCAACCGGACTGTAGTTGTTTACAACATTAATTTCAGTGCTTCATGTTTGTTTCATTAGAGTATTTTAGTTATGATCTTGGCTTTATACATTGCTATAAAAAAATGTAATTAATTGTAAGGTCATGAAAATGTTCATTATTTAGAAACCGTAGTACATGCCGGTGATTTTAATCTTGTTAAGAAATAAGTAGGTTTAAGATTTGTGAACGTTGGACAAGAGGGGGTTTATTATTTCACCTGTGTTAGCCGTAACATTGGGGTTTGTAAAAGTTAAGTTTAGATTCTATATCAAATGAAATAATTTTGGTAGATCTGAAAAAAAATTTAATCAAAAAAAACAAGAGATAATAAGTGTTGGGTTTAATGGAAAAAGGAAGAATCGTTTAAGAAAACTTGATGCGCTGCTAATAAAATGGGAAATTTATTATAGAAATTTATATTTCCACAATGACAGTTATGTTATCTCAAGTGATTACAATTTTAGCAGATTCTAAGAAATGTTGGCATATTGAAATGCGTTGCGTGAAACAAAAAAAAGTTATTTATTTAAAATCAATCATACTGAAGAAAATTGGTAAGAGTGATATAATTTGTAAGTAAAATATGATACCTGGTCATCAATCGTGAAACACATGTTTGATATGTAGTACAGCATGGTCAGGAACTCCAGCCATCGGTTTTAAATGGTAACGTAGAAACATTTAAGAAGCATCGGAACAAAGGAATCGCAGTTAAAACTCACCTGAATACAAACACTGCAAGAACTAACTAAACGGTCAGAATCTCACATTATTTATTCTATTGTAATTGTTTTATTTTTGACATTTACGTTATTTGTGTAAAATTGTAAATTTGATTCTTTATTTAAAAAAAAAGGGTAGAGTAAACGTTTACGACGCATCTATTCAACACTTGCGCGTTGATTAATATCGCTTTTTCATAACTGTGGCGTTACAACAGTTAGTTTAATTTCACAAGACGGACAAGTTTTGATTTATAGTTTTGTAACCATTGTCAAAAATTTACTTAACATGATAGAGGATCAATATAATTCGTTGGATTATACAGGGTGGGGCACTATAAACGAAATTATTCTATATCAAGATTATTCGAAACCATATTTTAAAAATATTTTTGGATTGTACAGGGTGCTCTAGAAACACGTACCATATCCAAAGGTTGGGTTATTTTAAATGGATAACCTTGTATTTTTTATTATTTTGAATTGTACGATAAAAAATAACGTATGTTCTTTAACATATCCTATACCTACTTACTTCCATTTCTGAGATAAATCGATTTTACCTGATTTGCAGACCCTCCAAAAATGCAATAACTTCAAGATAAATAAGAACAAGCAACTTTGGTTTACCCACTTTACTAAGAGCCTTTAACATTCCTTTGCAATATTTTTTATTATGTTTATAATGTACAGGGTATTTTAATAGTACTGCATAACACTAACGACTTAAAACTTAAATAACTTGCTTAACTTAAATGGAACATCCTACATTTCTGTAGCCTGTTGGAAGCTGGAACTAATTACCTTATTCGGTATTAGAGTTACCAACCCCGAACTCTGATAGTTTTTGAGTACTGGAGTCTAAGTTACCTGTAAAATATCCGCAATATGGACATTATCTTGAAACTTTCAGGTTTTAAATATTTACTTTAAAAATTTTTATTTTTTCAGAAAAAATAAACAGAAATGTGCTTATGACTAGTATCGGGTTCTAGAGGTCCGTCGAATTACGAACCTGTTAACTAGTAATGTAATAAAAATCACTCTAATAGTAGTACGATAATTTCGAAAACCATTATTTTTAGAATTTTTTAACAAGTTACCAATGTTTACAGTGTCATCGATTTTTGCTGAAACTAACAACGGTTGCTGTTGTTTGTGACAGGTGGGCGTGAATCGACTGAGTCTTAGATCCCGGCATAAGTCATGAGCACATTTGTGTTATTTTGTTCTAAAAAAAATTTTTTAAGGTTATTGTTTAAAGTTGGATTGGTCTATACATTAAAAATGTTTACAAGATAATGTTCATTTTACTGATATCTCACTTAAATTCAGTAAATTGCAAATTGTTAAAATTGCAAAATTTTAAAATATCTCGAAAACTATCAGAGTTAGGGGTTGATAACTCTCAATACCGATAGAAAGATAACTAATTCCTAATTCCAACAGGCTACAGAAATGCAAGGTGTTCCATTTAAGTTAAGCAAGTTATTTAACTTTTAAGTCGTTAGCGTTATCTGTAGTATTTAAAACATTCTGTACATCATAACATAATAGTAAATATTGCAAAAGGGATGTTGAAGATTCTTGCAGTAGGTGATGTAAAACAAAATTGCTTGTTCTTATTTATCTTGAAGTTATTGCATTTGTTTGGAAGGTCTGCAAATCAGGTAAAATCAATTTATCTCAGAAAGAGATGTAAGTTATTATAGGGATATGTTAAAGAACATACATTATTTTTTATCCTACAATTCAGAAATAGAAAAAAATACTGTATGTTCTATTTAAAATAACCCAACTTTCATATAGTACGCACCCTGTATAATCAAAAATATTTTTTAAAATGTGATTTCAAATAACCTCGAAATATGTATGCCTTTCTTACATTATTTGTTGTTTTAGTGCAACAGAATAATTTGTTGGTAATGCCCCACCCTGTATCATTCTGATTTTCATTAACCCTAAACTAAAATTACATTACAAAAGGTGTAAATAAAATAAGAGAAGTAATTTATAATTTAGTTTTTAATCTTTATAAAATAAATAAGAATTTTAATTCAAAATTCTAATGCATTATATACAAAGCTGAGGCAAATTAAAAAGAGGTTCAAAAGATTTAGCATGATTAAATCATAATAATATGTATAAAACTAATTATTGTTTAACGATTTCGCTCGCATATAAAGATTACAATTAAAACTTCAGAGTAGGTAGGTTAATTATTAAACTGTTTTTTAATAAGTTATTTGTCGACTTAGTTTTGAACAGCTGCTTACTGTCATATCTACGGATTTCTCTAGGGCAGCTATTCCATAAACGAGATACATTGAAAGTAAAAGAACCCTTGTATTTTAAAGTTTTATGTTGAGGTGGAGTAATCAGGCCCTTTCGTCTAACATTCACATTATGTACATCAGTGCGGTACCTAATTTTTATATAAAATAAATATGTAGGGACTCTAGTTGTGACAATACCGTAGTGTAAAGTGATGCCATGAAGGATCCTTCAATTTGTCATATTTGACCACTGGAGTTCTTTAAATTTATAGCTAGTAGAGTTATATTTCCTAATACCAAAAATTAATATAATAGAAACTCTTTTATTTACTATACAAGGACTTGTAGTAAAAGTTCTGTTTGCACGAACATTATTTTAACGAAACTTTAAAAAAATTAAGACAATGAATAGTTTTTTAAGTACAAAAGTTATAACTAAAGTCTAAAGCTAAAACTTTCATAAGAAAATTTTGATATCTTAATAATTTTTATAATTATAGCATATTTAAAGATTAAACTATTCTTAGAAGCGTGCCGTACAAACTAACATTATATTAATTTTTTTAAATTAAGATGGAACCAATGCTTGTAGGCAGAAGTTGTAACTTAAGTTTCGTGCTGCAATGTTTGATTGAATTTTTTTTAAATATAGTTTTATTACTGAATCTTACGCAAAAATATTTGTATGGGTGCCTGTTACATCCCAAAATGCCACTGCATACAAACATGAGGGCTCTTTTATTGATTAAATTTATTTAAACAAATTAACAGAAAATATAAGTATGCAATAACGATGTTTTTTAGGTTATTCTATCTTTATATTTCAAGGAAAAAATGTTATTTAAATGTTAAATAATTTATCAATGTTTTCAAATAATTTTGTGGATCAGTTGTACAAACTTTGAAAAAATATTATCAACGTTTTTTACTCACCAGAATTATTTGAATTTATTATATTTTTGTTTTGAAAAAATTCAAAAAATTGATTAACTACGGGTGTGTGTTTCTTTTATTTAGATGATTAACATAACTTTATATTAGTTTATCACTATACTATAGTATATGTCATTCACAGAGGCGCATTTGCTCTCGGCATTCTTGCATTCTTTCAAAATTCTTCAAATATTAAAAAAATTTTATTCACTAAAAATTTAGGATTTCTATAATAAGTTTTAATTTAAACAAATAAAAATTGTAACTAATTGGATTTTTTTTTAAATCACAGGTTTTATCGCTTGAGACAGTTTTTTAATCTGATAAAATAAGTTTTTAACTACCTAAAATAAAATTGTTTTTGCTTCTAATTCTAATTCGTCGGAAAAAGTGAAAACAAGCGACTATCGCAGAACTCCACATCGCACCGTTAATCAAAAATAATATTGCGTTTTAGAAAAAAAATAGTTCAAACAACAGCTATAGACAATATAATTCCTAACAACTTTTCTCCCTCAACTTTTGTTGCAAAATTGATATTGGTGGAGATACAATAATTAGTGTAACGTGATTGTTATACCTTTAATATGATCGTAGAAGTGATGAAATTTATTAATCAATCCAAATTCTGAAAATACCATAATTCTTTTCACAGTTTCTAAGTCGTTTGAACATTATATCGTTTTTTGAAAACTTGTTTTTTCACAGTTGGTAAAATACCAAAATTATTGTTCTGGTCTTGTTTAATTTCCTCAATTGTAGTTAATTTACTACTTGCAAAACGTTATCAGAATTATCAAAATTTTTAAGCACCGGATTCCGAAACAGAGCATCCGCCGTATTATTTGTTTTTCCTGGAGCATAGCGCATAGTGAAATTGTATTGTGACAAATAAAACACTAAATTTCCAAATTTTTCATCTGTTTGTGATTTGACTTTCAAATTTTCCAGTGGCTTGTAATCTGAAATGACATGAAATTGCAATACTAACAAGCAATGTTGCCAGAATATCGATGCCTTTTTCACTGCTAAACATTTCAAGTACGTCGCTTTTTTCTTTGGTTAGCTTCTTTGAGAAATAAGCAACTGGTAATAGTTTTCCATTATCCTGAGTTTGTTTTAGAACAGCATCAACACCCATCTTACTTGCATCTGTAAATACAAATATGAGACGCTGCGGATCAAAAATACCGAGAATAGGGCTTTGACATAAATATTCCTTTATCTCCTTAAATAATGTTTCACACAAAATTTGTTTTGTTGCTAATTAACATATATAAATGAGCCAACAATCAAGCACTACTTGGAATATATTTATAACAAAAATTGATTTTACTCAAAAATTGACAAACATTTTTCTTATTCTTTGGACGTGGAAAATTCTTAATTAATATTAAATTATTATTATGTGGTTGCACTGTGTTGTATCTTATCGTGTGACCTAAATATTTTACATTGTCCGTAGCAAAATTACATTTTGAAAGTTTTATTTTAAATTCTTCCTGAAATATTACATGTAGCAAAAGTTCAATATGGTTTTTAAATGTTTGTGAAAAAAATTAAAAAAACATCATGACGATCTTGTCTTATAATACTTACAAGTATTCGTTGGAAAATGGCTGGTAAAATTTTCAAGTCAAAAGGTAATCTTATCCATGGATTGAGTTACAAATACTGACTTGTAACGATCTTTCCTGACGAATTGGGACTTACCCAACGACGAGTCACTGAATACCATGAACAATTGCGGGTATTTACAATTATATCCTCAATACGAGGAAAGATTATGATTCTGACACGACAATCTTGTTCAATTCTCTAAAGTCAGTACACAATCTTGAACCATGGATAAATCTGAACGAAAACGAAAAATTTTTGGAACGCCAACTTTTATTACTAAAAGTGGAAATAAAGAATTTTTTCCACTTATCCCACTCTCCACTGATTTTTACTTAGGTAATGTGGATGTATACTCTCTTGTCCACTATTTTTAACAAAAAAATCTAAGTATTCCTATCTTCTTTTCGTCAGAATGTACTTGATGACGCTTATATTCTTCTTCAAATAACTCGGTCTATTCCATAGCGTTATTATTTCTATGAATCCGTCAAAAAGTTTCTTGTATCTGTGATAAATTTAATTCTTTATTCTCTAAATGTATGTTCAATTTCTCAATCAATTCAGGTAATTCCTTTAAATAAAAGTTACCATTAATTGTAACATTGTCATTATTAATTAACAATGATGAATCTAACACTTTTGTTGTTTATCCAAATAACACTCCCTGAACACAGAATTTAATTCTTTATCAAAATACATATCAACTATTTCTGATAGCAAATTAATGACGACAGATTTCTCTCTAAGAGAAATAATTTTATTAGTTAATTTACACAACACAACACCATTTTTAAAATCAATTAACAAATAATATTTACCTAAAAGAAATCGGTTTTAAATGCCATTACTTTAATTCCAGATAAAATAAATAAAAAAAACAATAATCTGTCAATATTGAAATAATTACTAACTTGAGTAATACTTAAATAAAAATATAATTAAAAACAATTGAATAATCTAAAACTAAAAATGGTTTTATATTTTTACATAAGTTCAGTTAATTTTTTAAACCTTTTTCGTATAAAATTCGTTGCTATAGGCGATACACATAGGTTGTTTCCCAAGTTTATTGAGGTTTTCTTGTTGTTTATATAAAATGCATTAAACAACAGGGGCGTGTTTTATTGCCGACGTTTTGATAGTACGGCTTCTTCAAGGTTATGTTGTATTAGACAAATTAAATAGATCAAAAAAATTGTAAAATAAAACCTCCCCTGAAGAGTTAGACAATCTGTAGCAATGCTAGGTAGCGTTAACGGAAATTTGTTCAAAGAATAAGAGCCTGTATTCAAGAAATTGGTGCCCATTTTTGAACACTCTCTGAAATAATATTGTTAATTTAAATTAAAAATGATAGTTAATAATAATATTGTTATTTATGTCAAACTTGCATACGCAACTTATTAATTAAAAATTCTGCAAGTTCGCTTAATTTATTTTTGGTGAAAAGTATTGAGTTTACGTGAAATTTTTAAGAGACAAAAAAGTTTTAATTGAATTCGCCCTCCAAAATCTGAATTTTAAAATTGAAAAAAATTAGTTAAAAAAAGTTCTGGTAAAAAAACTCTGAGGTTAGTAAGACTCACCCCTTAGAGAACAAGGGTGAATAAAATTATGAAATTATGGAGGCTTCTTGGTAGTAGTATTTGAATGTTTAGATTTCTTTTTTTTATTTCAAGTCATTTCAGAAAAAATCGATTAATGTGAATTTTTTACACATCTTTAAGGGCTGTAACTCTTCAGGGGAGGCTTTAAGGAAATTTTTTTTTATGTTAAACCCCCTTTAAATTTTACAAGGAATCTCCAGTTTCATTTTCTGTACTGATTAATAAAACACCCTGTATATTACAAGTTTTGAAAAGGATACACACGTGTTTGCTGACTGAACAATGAACCAAAGGCGAGTGGCTTAAACAACGTATTATTAATTATGTATTAATTGTCAGTTTGACAACAAGAGGAAAAATAAAGTTTAATGACTGGACACAGAAAGCAAATGAGTTGAACTTCTTTTGCTTGTCATTGGAGGTCTTACTTTTGTAATTGATTGTCAAATTACTTGAGTTATCTAACACTACAATTAAGTATCTTACAGTTAAGAGTATTTTTTTTCTCCAATTATTTGTATGATTTAATAGTATATTGTATTATACGAGGAGAAAATTACAGTTTTTATGCTAGTGTGTTAGCTGCGCGAGGGTGGTAGCCCAAGCGCTGATAATCACGAGAATGAAACATGATGTTATCCTCAAGTAATAGGGTACACTTTTTCCACGAGCAGTATGTAGTATCTGAGTTTTATCAAAATTTAATTTAAGATTTAACTATCAATTTTGGCAATTAAGAAAAATAGCTGTTTTCATGACTACCAAACATTTTTTTTATTCTCAATAATGAACAATACTTATCAAGTTTACTTTTATTTGAAAGTGTAGACGTCGCTTTCAAAGATTTTCAGGTTAGATAAATAAGTGTCAGTTTCAAATTAAAACGAGCAACCAATCACATTCAGTCAATTGAGGTATATATACAATTACTAGTAACAAAATGATTTTCTACAGATGTTAAGATACACAAATTTTCTCTAGTGGCTTCTCGCTAGAAATGTAAAGTTTTCATATTGGTCGTGGAAAGGGTGTTTTCCTTCTAGATAGAAATTACATCTATAATCTACTTTTAACTTCGTTAAAACCTCACAGGTTTAGGCGAAACGTCGCCCTTAGATGTAATATTAGACCGTTATTTTTAACTACCTCTATCTAGAAGGAAAACAATCATTAAATCTTTAAGTATCTTGTTTGTTCTGTGTTTTTGGGTAACTATTTTAATACCTATATTTGTCTTGTTACTTCCAGACTTCCAGAATGTTATTATTTATAATTTTTTGTTTTTTATTGGTTGGAAACTAACAATTATAGACAATTTAAAGTTTTGACATATTCTATGATTGTCGTTTAATTTTTAAGCTTTTTACTGAATGTACCTTTGTACACATATTGATTCAAAATATGTTCTTTTGATCATGAAACAAAAAAGTTTTTGCAATACATTAGGGTAATTACAAAGAAGATTAACGAGCAAACCGATGAAATTTACATAATCAAAATAAAATTATGGCAACTATTTAATATAATGCCTCTACCCCATAACGGTTAATATATTTGCCCTGTTGTTCCGATTTTCTTAAGCCTTAAATCTAAGATTATTTCAAGGTCACAAGTAAACCTCAATTTTGACTTTTTTTTGCCTTAGACTGTAAGAAGCAATTGTGTAATCTAGACTTGACATATTGATCTGACTCATTCTTAGGATATGTTCATAAAATTTTACAGGAGATTTCTGTTAACTGAATTGTGAATAATATATACAGTAAATTACAAAAAGCATCATATTATTAATTATACCTACTGCCCGCGCGGCCAAAGAATGCCACGTGTCGCGCATGAATGTTTGTGTATTCGGTCGCGTTAATACAATAGCGACTGAAACCATTACCAGTGGCGTCGATGTCGCGTTTTCAATTATTCGTCACAAACCAAAAAAATTTTAAAGATTTTATTTATTTGAATAACATATGAACAGTAATAGTTTAATAATATATTATTATACAAGTTTAATAAGACGCTCGTTCCATTTGAAGCACTCTACGCTGCGCTCGTCAAACACACTCGTGTGCTAATACCAAACAAAATTTCAATGTCAAAATATTTTATTACTCAACATATTTTCCTCTTAATTGGATACATCTATTACAGCGAACCTGCAACGTCTCTAGACCTTTCAAAAAAAAAATGTTCCTGCTTGCTCTGCAAACCAGACCTCAACAGCTTCTATTACCTCCTTGTTGGAAGAGAATGTACGACCTTTTAAACTTTTTTTCAGTTGAGGAAAGAGGTGATAGTTGGACGGAGCCAAATCGGGCGAATAAGAGGGGTGTTCTAGTAATTTAAACTCTAAATCACGAATTTTTGCATGGCAATATGAGATTTGTGTGCAGGGGCGTTGTCCTGCAAAAACAAAACATCTTTGGATAGCTCTCTCTTTAATATTTTCCCGTAGAGTCGTCAGTAATGTCGAATAGTAATCTCCAGTTATTGTTCTACCCTTATCTAAAAATCAATCATGATTACTCCATGGCAATCCCAAAAAACTGAAGCAAGACCTTTTCCAGCAGATTTTTGGGCACGAAACTTCTTAGGTCTTAGAGAACCAGAGTGTCGCCATTCCATTGATTGTTGCTTTGTTTCTGAATCATAGAAATGTACCCAAGTCTCATCCATAGTAACAATTCGGTTTAAGAAGTCTCCATCGTTTTCAAATCGAGCACAGATCGAACGCGATGCTTCTACCCTTGCACGCTTTGGTCAACATTCAAGCATTTGGGGATCCATTTTGCAGCAATTTTTCTCATGTCCAAATTGACGTGAACCATATGATGAACGCGTTCGTATGAAATACTCAGTGCTTCAGATATCCGTTTTAGCCCAATTCGACGGTCTGATAAAATAATGTCATGAACTGCATCGTTATTTTCGGGGACTGACACAGAAACTGGCCTTCCCGATCGGTCATCATCTTCAATGGAAAATTTACCTCATTTGAAGCTTGCATTCCAATTTTGACGGTCGCATACGAAGGACATTGATCACCAAGAGTATTAAGCATATCTTCGTAAATCTGCTTACTTCTTAACCCTTTTAAATACAGGTACTTGATGATAATTTATTGCGGACACCTGGTTTACTTTTTTTTGAAGTCAAACTTAACTGACACTTCTAATAAGTTATTGTTCGTTGCTATGGTAACGCAATATTTTGGTTATGCAAGGAACTGGTCTAGGCTAAATAAATATCAATACATCCTCGTACGTCTTATTAAACGAGTCTAATACACTATTTTATAAGTAAAATATGTGTCTAACGACATTTCGTGTAACATGACACAGTCGTGTAACAGTCGGTACAGTTAACTGTTGGCATTTCTTAATTTGATACTATTTTTTTATCTACTTTGCTTTACTAATAATTATTGAAATTTTGGTTGCTACATTTTCGTATATTAGACTAGGGACTTTTATGGGTTGGTAACACTGATGTTAGTAACAGTGAAAAATTCAAATCTGTCATTTGAGTTTAAATTTTTTGAAATGGAAACTGAAAATGAATTTAGCTGTACACCGCCAGATTTTCGCAAAGCCGCTTAAGAAGTCACTGCAAATTTGCTGCCAGCAAAATCTAAGCCGGCATATGACAAAGCATACCGTATCTTCACAGAGCGGTGTCAGAAAAAAGGTGCCTTAAATGTGACAGAAAAATGTTCTTCTTGCTTATTTTTGGCAATGAAAGGTACGTTTGTTTTGCAAATCAAGTTTAATTTGAACGTACCTACTTATGTTTTAATTTTTTAGGTAATACTTATAATGGGATATGCTGGAGCGTGCCGACGTGATGAGCTCACTAATATGTCCACTGACGATGTTGACTATAAAGAAGACACGATTATCGTCAGAGTTCCTAAAACTAAAACGAATGTGGCAAGATTATTTGTAATAACCGATGCACACTGGCTTCTCCTTATTAAAAAATATTCTAACCTCCGACCCGTAATATAGCTACAAAGCGATTCTTTCTGACATACAAAAATGGCCGGTGCACTGCTAATCCAATAGGAATCAATAAGATTAGTCAAGTGCCACGTGCTAATTGCTCATTTTCTGGACCTTGCTATTGCAGAAGAATACACTGGTTACTGCTTCCGTAGGTCTAGTGCATCAAGCTTGGCCATAATGGTGCAGACTTGATCACCATTAAAAAACACGGGGCTTTGGAATTCTTCAGCAATAGGTGAGGGGTACATTGAATCGTCCTTGAAAAGAAACACCAAGGTGGCCGATATGCTGAGAAAATTCACGTCCACATCGACTCTTGTTAACGTCCAGTCAGAGTTTGTGCACACTGCAACTACGAGCAATATGAACATTAACAAGACTGACACTACTAACCTTAATCAAAGCGTTATCACCCAAAATGTCCCTGTGATTACCATCAATGCCCACGCCCATAGTAAGGTAGTTGTTAAAGTGTTTACTAATTGTAAATTGTTATCTACTGATTAAATGCCTACTTGTTTTGTAATTTACCCCACAAAGCCTACGGGCTCTGGCATGCGCTAATTGGGTTTTTAATAAATTTATAAATTCGTTTTGATGCCCAAAATATAAATGTGGATGCGATGTGCCTCTACCGATTTTGTAGGGTTGACTTCATAACACTAAAATTTGACATGTTCTGTGACACAGCCGATGTTACCAATCTACGATAACTAAACATTTACCAAAAACACGTTAATAATAGCCTTTATTATTTATGTGTTTTTTGATGTAATAATGTGTTCCGTTAGTAAAGCAAAGTAGATAACCATTTATAAAATAAAAAAATAACCATGTTGACAAGTAATAAATTTCACATTTGAATTACAAATGAATACAACAGTTTAATAGTTTATGAAAATCAAAAAAGTATAAGTTCGATTTTTAATTACAGAAACTGTATTTTAAGAGTATTATTCAGGTAGTGTAGCTATTTAAAAAAATTATTATATTTTTTAGGTAATCATTCATCGCTAGACCAGCCACTTTCAGTTTCTGAATCGTCCTCAAAATTTATAACCAGTTTTTCGACTTGTACGTCAATCAGTATTTCGTGTTTAAAATATTTTTGTTCCTGGTCGATTATCTTCTGACAGCACTTTTGCCAGTTTTCTTGAGTAACAGCCGCTAATTCTTCTTCCAACAATCCTCTAACTTGGTTGAAGTTAAAGGTGGTATTTCTTTTTGCAACATTATTTTTCACTTGACCCCAAATCAACTCAATCGGGTTAAGTCTGGGTGATAGGGAGGTAGTCGCAACACCGTATGTCCTTCATTACTTAATATAGAATCAAACTTGTACGTTATATGTTCCTTTTTGTGAAGCTTAATTATTTCATAAAGTTGTGGTCTGTACATCAAAGGAGTGAACGGTATCTTTCTCTCTATTAACCATTTCACCATATCTGCCTTTTTCGAATTACTTGTTGGAGCACGATTCACCTGAACATTATGGTACGGTGCATTATCAATAACCATAACCGATTGTGGAGGCAAGTTTGGTAAAAGTTTCTGACATAACCATTTTTCGTAGTTGCTACCATTCATCTCGTCGTGATAGTCCTCGCTGCTAGTTCCTGATTTAAATACCAGACAACAACCTGGTAAAAAACCCATTTCACCTCCTGCATGTACCACAATCATTCTTGGTTCTTTGGAAATTGCAGACAGGCGTCCGTTAGTTGTGCCATCACTTCACAACGTTATTGCGTGTGTCCACTATGAACATATGTTTTGTCCATGTAGACAATTGGACGACTTAATTCTCGGTAGGATTAAATTTTTTGTAAGTAATTAATTCTTAGAACCCTTAAGTCGTTCTTCTCTATTAAAAGTTTTCTGTTATTCTCAGTTCAATGCCATTTAAATCCCAGGTCTTTTAATATAACACGTAAAGATGTAGCACCACCGTGCTAACCTAAGTTTCTCGCTTAGAGCAGAAACTGTCACCCGTACACCCTTGGTCTTGTGAAAATTATATATTATATTGCGAAAAAGAGTCTTTCGAAAACTTCCAAGTCGGTCAAAGGAGACGGCCGCCCGTGGGCGTTTCTTGCCTGGAGTTGAAAATTTTGGTTTTCCCTCTTCTGTTGGACCTTCATCCTTTTTAATAATATTTACCACCGATCTAACAGACACTTTTATTGCTTCAGACACGATTCCTGTTAATTGTTTCAAGGTATATGTAGCGTGTAAGTTTTTTTAATAACTGTACACATTATATATCACCTCACGCGTTTGACCATTTATTACTTGGCCACTTTTTCCCAATGTATAACTCGTTTTAAACTCTTGTATTTTCAGATATCCTGACAGAATCACAGTTGAAAGCGAACTAACTAATACAAACATTTTTGAATATTTGCTAATTTGTTGTTAATGATACCATTGTCTAATGATACTAAGGAATGTCAACTATTAGGATTTCTTTAACGAGAATGCCATTAGCATTACATGCGCCACAAAACTACTAAT
Source organism: Abscondita cerata (assembly GCA_030710515.1). Classification (NCBI taxonomy): domain Eukaryota; kingdom Metazoa; phylum Arthropoda; class Insecta; order Coleoptera; family Lampyridae; genus Abscondita; species Abscondita cerata. The sequence continues at coordinate 734,607 of JALBCR010002241.1, read as the reverse complement.
TTATTTTACTATTGATGTGAAAGTATTGTTTATACATATTTGTCTAATAAATTTGAGTATGATGAGCTTTAAAATTTTCAAAATAAAATTCACGTATGATACAAAATAGTTCATTGTCGTTTTGTTGCAATAATTGTAATAAAGTCAAATTAACAAGTACGTATGTAAATAAATAATTAATTAGTGTAATACATGATAATAAACAAAACGGTCTTTTAATGGCGACGCCACTGACATGCTGCGCTTAAGGGACTTGGAGTTGGACAAATGCGCATCCAACCGTCAGGCATTCTTTAGCTTCGCGGACAGTAAATTGTCTTTTACGAATAATTTTGAACTAATAAAGAGAGTAAAAAATTTAAATAACATAAAAAGAACTAAACCCTTAAAAGCTGATATAATATCAAAATTTCTAAATTTTTATGAAATTAAAAAAATTGCCAATTGTATTGAACTCAAACTCGGGTTATAGGTCTAAATATCATTTCACATGTACCAAGAACCCCTTCATCGCCACCAATGAGTGTTATTTGGGTTTTAAACCAAACAAAAACTAACCGCTACGTCATATCTAAGGTATAGTTAATAATAGAAAAGTTTTCCATACGATGCGTATTTTTTGGAATTTATTTCATATTATTTTATTTCAATATGTTTGAAGAGAATTTCTTAACAGTATTCCTAAATTATTTTTTTTGTTTTAGTTGTGGACATATAGTCTGCAATTCTGTGTACTAATCGTAGCGATCGTAAGATCGTCGCGTAAATTTGCAATTTTGTGTGTTACTGTAAGCTACAGTTTCTCGTAAGTATATACGGTTTCTTGTAAATCCTTACAGACAGACCTTAAAAATTTGACAGCTACAGAATTGCAAATACGAGGCGTGTTTTTTATTAAAGTAAGTACCGTTCTGCAATAAAAAAATAACAAATAAATATTTTTCAACATAGAGCTTTACTCTACTTTTCTACATAATTTCCACTAATATTAAGCCACTTATCGTATCGCGGGACCAGCTTTTGTATTCCATCGTCAAAGAAGGACGCCGCCTGCGTTCGGACACAATTTTATAAAGAACACTTCTTGAGACAGCACGAAACTGTTCAAATAAGGACGAAATCGTGAATCGTCCATTCTCTTTCACTTTAGACTCCACTTTTTGAATCAAGTCATCGGTAATGACTGAAGGTCGCCCACTTCGTTCTTCATTATGAATGTTTGTGCGGCCATCTTTAAATGCCCTAACCCTTTCCGCACCATTCCATCACTCATAATGCTTTTACCATAAACATCACTGATTTGGCGATGAATGTCAGCTAATTTAAAGCCTTTAGCGCTGAGAAAGCGTATTACAGCACCCACTTCATAATCGGCGGGATTCTCAATAGTCGGCGGCATTTTACAATCACGCAAACAGATGTAGACTTGAACGAAAGATTCCGTAATGGCGTCTGTGGCTCCCCAACAGATGTAACTACACGACCCACATGCGCTAAACCGAGACCGTAGCGCTGCGGCGCGAAAATTGAAAACGGTACTTACTTTAAAAACACGCCTCGTAATACCGATCTGTAAAATATTTTGCTACGATCTTACAATTTTACGTTATTACGATTTGTAAGTACAACAAAATTGCAGTAATATATTTAAAACGTTTTTCGAGTCGATTTACAGTGCGTCCGATGAGATTTTAGCCAGCTTATATGTAGTAAACTATCTGAACTACGATACTGAAATTTGGTAATTATAAACAGAGGGTAGTTATGTCCATTGTAAGTAAGAAATGACGTTGTTGAAATTCACACTTCGGGTTACGTTATATCATTATTTTTAATAGGATACCCCTATATACTTTTACTACGGTACAGATCTCTTTGTCAGTGTTTTTCTTAATATAGAAACGATAAACGCATTTTTATGAAGATTTATTTCAATCGCTAAGAAAAATAAGTAACATAAAACAACAACAACCATAACACTTTTAAAAATATTACTATTGCTGCTCAAATTGATTTTCACCTTCATTATTGCAGCATTCAAATCGTCTAAGTACGTTTCTTGTGCATGCTGCTTGGATCACTTCTGGTGTAACAGTTTGGCAAGCTGGTCTTATTTTGTTTTTTAAATCATCTATAGAGGTATTGTTGAATTGGCATTAGAGAGATCTTAACAGTAGTAGGTACAAAAGTATATAGGGAGTCTCATCAAAAATTTTAAAACTTATTGTTCAAAAATGATATCACGTAACCCGAAATGTGACGTTTCAACAACCTCATTTCTTGCAATGGGCATAACTACCCACTGTTTATAATTGTCAAATTTCAATATCGTAGTTCAGATAGTTTTAGACATATATAAACTGAGCAAAACTTCATGGAACACATTGTGTGTCAAAATTTTTAAATTAAAAAAAAATTGCATACTGTGCATTGTAACGTAAAACATAAATGCAACATACAAAAAAATTATTTTATGTAACGGTTGCATCATTTTTATTTTTTGTTGGAATGAAATTCTGGCATATTTATTAAATGTGATTGAAACTAAGAAAATAAATTACTACATATGATTATTCATAAATTTATAGATCAAAGGTACGCCTGGGAGAATATTATACCTTGAACAAAACCGATTGCGTCGAAGTGTTTGACGATGATCAAGATTGCAGTGAAACTATAGACGTAGAAATTGAGAAATTTGTCGTACATCCTTACTTTCATTTTGATCTGGGCCTTTATGATGTTGGTGTTATTCGACTCAAAATACAAATTAGTTATTCAGGTGAAAAGTAGTATCTAATTATTAGATGTAACTATTATTAAGGTTTCAGATTATATCAGACCAATTTGTTTACCACGTAGTAATAGCAAGGTAGAGTACGGAACTCTATTGTATACGACGGGATGGGGCCGTACAGGAAATAATGGATATTATTCGACCATAAAAAAACGAATTTTAACCGATTTAGTATCAAATGAAGATTGCGAAGACATAATTGGAAAACATCAAAGATTATTACGAAAATTCACTTACTTGCACACGTGCACAATTGATCAACTTTCTAACAAAGCGGTTTCTTGTAGAGGCGATAGTGGAGCTCCCGTCATGTTATCCATTAATAATCAATGGGAACTGAATGGTGTAGTATCCCAGGGCTCGTCGTGTGGAATGGGTTTGCCAAATTTTAACACTAATATTTCAAATTTTGTTGAGTGGATTTCTGATACGTTAAACCAAATCAGCTAACGTGTGTTTTAAAAACAGCATGTACTAGTGTAAAAGTTAATTTGTAGACCCTTCTGTTATATTTATAACTTATAAATGATTATAGCATTCTAGTTTTGTCACTACCGAACGTGGTATCTGATGATTCGAATGAACATCGTTAAAAAATCACTGATGCGTGTTTTTGTCCTCATACTCATTCATCATTGTTTTCCACTTAATTTGCCCATTTTACGTTAATTACTTACTTATTTTGAAATTACTATCACTGCTACAATATTTTTTATGGACTACTAGATATCATTAGTTTTTTCTTTCTTAGACACTTTTTTGTTAATATCTTAGTTGGCATTGAAATAAAAAATATCACATCTTATATTGTAACAAAGTGCTTTATTCGAAACTAAAATAATATACATGGTGTTTTATAAGAAATTTAAAAATCGAGATTACTTCCGGTGAAACCGAAAGTTTAAAACTATTAAAAAAATTAAAAACGAATATCTGATTTACTGCACCTTCCAAATTTCATTATGATGTATTTAACACTTTCAGAGATATTCACTTGGTTTCACACATTTGCCCATCACTGTATAAAGAGTATGTTAGTAAGGTCGAACAATCTATCACGGCAAACACTCATTACTTGTGGAGATATATCTATTCTAAAAATGGTAAAACTAGGATTTCTGGTTATATGCAAAATGGTAACACATTAGACTTGCTTGATTTCCCTCTTTTTAAAAGAACTTGTCGCATAGTACTTCTCCTAGTTGATCTATACATTTTGCAAAAGACGCTGATGTTTTACATAGATAAAGATACTGCAGGACATGATCAAATATTATCTTTCCTATAGATAGCGTTAACATATTTTCTAAACTATTGGCAACATTAATCAACCTCGCCATTAAATCAAATAGATTTCCGGAAGTGTGGAACCTTTCACGAGCTTGTCCTGTTTTAAAATCTGGATATTCCAACATAGTCACTAATTACAAAAAAATTAGCATATTAATTAATTTTGCAAAAGTGTTTGAAATTCATCTTAATTCTAAGATTTAATCTCAAGGTGCAGCATAGCTTTATGGAAGCAGATCTATTGCCTCTAATCTAACATTACTCAGTGAATATGTAGCTGAGCATTTAGATAACAATATTCAAATTGATGTTACATAGATATATCGAAGGCATTTCACCGCATAAACCATTGCCTTATTTTACAAAAATTAAATTGTGGGGTTTATCATTTATTAACCTAAACTTAACCTAAACTTAACCTAACGAAGTGTTGTTAATTGTTATTCAATTTTCTTCAGGTAACACATTTTTTTAATTGTGACAAAATTGGTTTTTATTTGTACTTAAATACTAGATAGAACATAAATAATTAACTTGGTTTCTTTGTTTTCACACACAATCAAAAACAGAAATACGTTGCTGACTCTAACGTTCACCAGAAATTTTTAATTATCATAATAATTATGCAGTTTGTCTTAAAGCTAAACATGTATGAAATAACCCTATTAGCGACTTGCTGCATAGTTAAATCCTAATATAAACAAAATACTACTTTTACAGTAATTAGGTAAGTATTATTTTCTTATACATATAGCCGATCTTGTCTAAACTCAGTCGTGTTTCGGTTATAGGTGAAATTTTCCACCGATACACAATTTTTTTGACGTGAGCTCCACTTTGAAATATTTAACAAGAGATAATATAACCGTTTTCTTTAAAAGAATAAAAAACAGTTATCAGCAGGAATATATTGTTACGAATATTATCATGCTTTTTTCCGCATTCAAAATCACGAGTTAGTTTAATCGTGGCTGGATCGTATTACACTTCAACATGTTTCAAACAATCCTCCAGTCTAATCGATCTAAACCACTTCTTAGACATTGCTATTTTCTTTATGTTATTTATCTTGTGTGTAGTTCTTGAAATCTCACAAAGTATTTCACAGATCCTTGTAGGTGGGTTTCTGGTAAGATATTCCTTTGATACCAAGTAGTAATGGAGCATCTTCTTTCGCGCAACTTTAGAGTTCGACTAACAGCAGGCGGTTATCTACGAAGCTCATCTTCTCATTCAAAAAACAACCGCAATTCCTTTTGATATGCGCAGATCACAAACCACACAATGGGCAAGAGATTACTTTTTCAGTACATAGAAGAGGTCTTCTTGAACTTAAGTTATAACTCCAAATATTGCTTTAGTCGTACTTCCACATTTTGCTATAAATTTATGAAATTTTTTTTTGCATCCCTAGTTTTGTGATCAATGAAAACTATTAGTCGCAGACAACTTTTAGGCAACTACTTGGACAACCGATTAATCAACTAGTCTCCCAGATTTTAGAGCTAGGGAACTCAATTGCGCAATTGTACACGAAGTTTACTTCGGAATTATTCGAATTTTCTTAAGTGACTTTTAAATATGAGGTTGAGCAGTGCAGAATTCCGTCTTCTTAGTCTTCTATTGAAACGCAGAAAGAAGAGAATTAGAAATTTTGGAAAACACCTTGTGATAGTGAGTAGGGTAACCAAGGGATTATATTACACACTATTTGATGATCTTTTAGTCAATAAAAAAAACATTTTAATTATATTCGGATGTCTCAACATTCATTTCCTACTCACATAGACATTGATATCACTGAATATGAGAAAACTTGCTCTTACTAGCATGTAATTAATAGTTTGTATTCTATATTCAAAATTGTATATTGAAATAACTTTTCAATAATATATGATATTGTTTATATAGGATAAACCCGTAAATCTGATGCACGCACAGTCGGTTGGCCGACTAGTCGCACCACTGGTTTTCTGTGGTTAATAGGCTACATATACTGCAATACCCCCCGTCACTATTAAGACACAAACAGTTGAAAGTGCAGTTGCGGGGTTGAGAGACGGTCAGCTAGTAGTGGAACAACTATTATTCGTGGATCAACCGATCGCTCACCGCTAATAGTGCCGATTTGACTCAATGCCCCTCTACACAATCGTCAACCGGTTGCTCAACTACTTGGTTGACTATTGGCGGCTTTAGAATTGAACTCAAGAACTACATGTCTACGTTTGTATAGTTGTAGAAGGTAATATTCAAAAGTATAAGTTTTGGTCGTTCTAGAATCTTCGATCATTCTTATTTACTCTCGTAGCTTCAGTGGCGTAACAATATCTATACGGAAATGACTTATAGCACTAATCTTAAGACAAGAATACATACAGTTCTCAATTTTTTTCTCTTGCTGAGTGTTAAAAGCGCTGCAGGATTTTAAATCTCAGAAAGTTGGAGAATCTTACTAGTTAACACTTTGAAACTATTATCTTGATTGCTCAAACCCATCTAGTTCGGTATAACACCAGGTAATAAGTTGTAATTTGCCCAAGGAACAGGTTAACTTTATACTAACATTACTGGACATAACGGTAAATAGACAGTTATAATACGAAGCCAATCTAAGAAGAAAACACCCAAGAAACTTTGTATATTGTACAGCTGTGGAGATAGAGTATAGTCATGTATTACTCCTAAAATTATTTGTACTTCTGTGTATTTTAATGTTACTGTTTCTGTACATGGCTCTTATTAGTTTGTTCATGATAATTAAGCTTTAAAATAGTTTACCAAGCTGCTGAACATTTGAAATCTAGTGAAACGTAAACCAGTTGTAATAAATGCAATAATTATGGTTTTGCTATTACAGCTACTTAATTCATTTTGAGATACGACACCTTTTAAAAAAATGGCATGTGATCGAACTGTCTAGGATTTTTGATTTTATGTTAACAAAATTCTAAATTATCTAGAATTCACCCAATTACCTGTTGAATACCTATTCATATGGTATGGTTTCATAGTTTTAAATTAGTTTATATGTGGTTTATATATTGTTACGAACTTTATCGTTGTTTGTTTTAGTTATCGGAGTTAGAAGCGAAAGATTAATAAACACAGCTACACTTATTCTTTATTTTACTCGTACACTTCTTTAACTTGTATAAAAACACAACAGCTATTACATACATTTAATTTATATCAACTTAACATGACGAATAATAACTTAAAACTGATTCCTAAATTTATGATGACGTTTTTATATACGAAAGATAATAATCTAGAAGATAATTGAATGTTCCCGAACGGAGTTTTAGAAACGCAGCAATTAATTTAGTTTATTCTGGAACTTTAGTGGCTTAACAATATGCACAAGTTAATTTTCGTCTTGAAGCCGACTGATCGTCTGTACTAAACACGGCTGGTTCGATTTAAATCACACTTAGTATTTAATTGTTTTTATTACCATTACATTTTGAGCATAGTTTGGATAACCGAATTCACATATCAGATAATACAGGGTGGCGCAAAAAACGGAAAATTTTGAAATAATCATAATAAACCAATGAATTGTACAATAAATGTTTAATGCTTAAAATGAATTGGTCAAGACTGGAAAAATACAAAAGAAATGTTGGCAATAAGAATAAAATTAAAAATCACTTTTTAAAAATCACATCAGTGAAATGCTGTCCATTGCGCTAACACATTCATTCAATCGATTTTGAACAATCTGAAGCTTGGTGCAAATATAAAATATGGAAGGTAATCAGTACCTTAAAGTACTCCATGGTCAACAAGAAAAACATGTTGTTCCTGAGAATCACCGCTTTGGTTTCCGGACTGGTCATCAAGACCCTCCCGGATAATTAGGAAAAAATGTACAACACAATTTCCCAAAACACAATCACATACTAATATAGGGCACACAACAAATATTCTGCAAATTGGTGTTGAGCTGTTGAGTAAGGACAAATCAGATTTTTTATCTAATATTTGTTTCAGGAATAGGGCCGATATTTTACTTTTACAGGAAACACACTGTGGAGATGAGATTGTTTTGCTATTCTCAACCTACTTTTTTTCCGTCATTGTCGTTACTGGCGCTTGGACCGGTCTATTATGTGTCGTCATGCAATGGCTGTGTTGTTACATTTTATGTTCTTGTTTACCTTTTATAATGTTTACACACTTGGTTAATATTATTACATATAAATACTAGGGTAGGTAAGGGTTGGCATGTTTAGGTTTTAGTGGTTTCCTAAACCTTGAAGCAAATGCTTTGCCAAGACGAACCAATCCACAATTGCACACGGTTTCGTCACCACACTGTACAGGTTTATACTGATCTTCTGGGGCACCATACATAACACTTACATCACAATACAATATTTAAAATGTACCATACGATTAAATAAATAAAATGTTTTCTGGGGTTCGAACAGTCACTACATGCCCAGGAGGTTTTTTCTTTAAGGTCGAACCAGTCTTCAAAATTCCGAACCCATGGTGATATTGCATGTGACCGCGGGGATTGGCATCGGAACACTCGTTGTGCAGCTGTTGCACTGTCGCCAATTTTGTAGTACGCTCTCATGGATACCGTACGCTGTGCACCACTCCACTGCTGCATTTCAACTAAATGTCCTTTACTACTTGGCGTCGTGACTACCGTCTCTCACTCCTACGAGACTTACAAGTATACCAACAACAACTTCAAAATTTTCCGTTTTTCTACGCCACCCTGTATTTCTTAACATACTTTTTTCTAACTTGTAAATACGGTTTCTATTTTCCCTAAACGTATTTGTTGTTTTGTACTTTTTTTTAATTACTTTTCTTTGAAATTACTATAAAATCAGTTTAAAATATATGTCGTCATGCAATTGTTTGGTATTTCCTTATCCTACTACTTTTTTCGACATTGTCGTAACTGATTTGGACCGGTGCGTTATGCATGCAATGAAAGTGCTATTATATTTTATGTTCTTTTTCATCTTTTATAATGTTTACACACTCAATCAATCATATGAATACTAAGGTGGGTAAGAGTTGGCATGTTTACGTTTTAGTGGTTTTCCAAATCCTTGGAGCAAATGCTTTGCCAAAACGAAACAATTTACAATTGCACGCGGTTTTTTGACGCCACAATAGGTTTATACTTCTATAATAATGAAAATAATGTACCTCACCACCAATGAATTTAGGACACTATGATGTCCCTTAAAGTAAGTGGGTTGAATGGGTATATCTCTTTAATATTTTGACAAACGGACAAACACAACTACTTGACATTTGCTTATTTTATTTTTTTAACAAATTTTTGTTTCTGTTTAAATGTATTGTTAAAATATTGCATTGTCGTCGGTATGCTGGAATTAAAAAAAACCGACTTTTTTGGTTCTCAAAGTACAGTAGTGAAGCGGTTAAAAAACCATGGATTAAAATGATATTTAGCAAATAAAGACAAACGTAGACGTATTAAGTACTGTCAGCGCTACCTTCAAGAACCTCCAGAATTTTGCCAAAATGTTATTTTCTCAAACGAAAAAGTAAGTAGCTAATATTTTGTACTTAATCATATTACTAGTAAATTTAGTTTGACGTAAATTTATTTTATCTTAATTTTTGAAAGTGTTTTAAAACTATCATTATGGTCCGGAATGTTGCACGTGAATTACGAATCTCAAAATAAAAGATCTCAATAAACACTCAGGACAGAAACCTGATTAATCATTTTCATATATTTTGGAAACCGAATTTTTTGGTTGTCGAAGCACTGCAGTGAGGAGGTTAAAAGACCATGGATTAAAATGATATTTAGCTAATGAAGACAAACGTAGACGTATTGACTTATCAATTTTTTACTGCTTCAAACTAAGTTGAGCCTTCTGCAGGACTATAAAGACACAACTTTTCTGTCGAAACGTTGGCGAGAATAACTCTCATGGTGTGTACTTGATTAAACACCCGCGTATACTCCTGCAGAAGGTCATCTTAGTTTGAGGCACTAAAAAATTTAAAGATCCTCTCTTATTAAGTATTGAGTTTTGTCAACGATACCTTTAAGAACTTCTAGAATTTTGGCAGAATGTTGTTTCTCAAATGAAAAAAGTAAGTAGCTATAATTTTGTACTTAATCATATTACTAGTAAATTTAGTTTGACGTAAATTGTGTTTCAAAACTATTATTATGGTTTTTTGGAAGTGCATCGGCGTGTCAATAACAGGTATGAGCCCCACTTCCTTCACAATGTGGAAAAGAGTGGAATATTTCTCAACGATATCTCCACATTCTGGAAAACGTAAGACACCATCGGCAGAATTGCTATATCCAAAATAAATACACATTTCAACAGGCCGTATAAAATTTTAATTATTGCAATATTTTCCAATATATCGCAATTTAAAGGATAAAGCGTGGATTCATAAAGGAACATTTGTTTCGGAGTGGTTTCATCAAAATAACATTAACGTTTCACCGTGGCATCCAAAAGTTCGTACCCCAATATTATTGAGCACGTTTGGGCAATATTAACAAAAACAAAAATCGTTTCAATCCACCTAATAAACATCAGTTACTTGCGGTTGGTGAAGAAGCTGAGAAAGTATAACACCTGAACGCATACAGTATCTCGTTCTATCGATGCCCCTAAGTTTAGAAGAAACTCTTCGTCGACAAGGAGGACACACATATTATAAGATTTCATTAATTATTGGTTTATGTTCAGTATTTGATGTTAAGTGGCGCCATACTTGCAGTTTGCCTTTTTATGAAGAGAAATAATTATGAAATCTTGAAATACCAACAAAGTTTTTTGAATAAACAAATATACAAGTGAAATTTTTATTTAAATTTAATCTAAATATTTGAATATTATAAAAAAATGTACACTGAAACTACCATTTTAATATAAACAATCAAAATAAATAATTTAAGGAAATTTTATTTGTCGAGGTTTATATAATAATAATCGACTGAAACACTAATTAAATTATTGATGTGGCAAGCAAATCAAACAATTTTACAAGGAGTTTTAAGATTAAAATGCAATAATAAGTAATTTCATTATTATTTTAACAAAGAAATTTCTACCATACATAAATGGACACCCCCAGAAACTGGAACTGATATCAAAATAGTTGTGCAACCCAACATGAAGAATCATGAACCATACAAAAGTATAATTGTGCAAAGTTTGCAATTTGAACCAGTTATATGAACAAAATCAACAAAATATAATTTCTTGATAATATTCTATTTATAGCGTGAGCGGCATAAGTAAGGAATAAATTAATTTTTGGGGTTATGATTTCTTTTTATGAAATTTACCGAAACACGTCTATGTTTGTTGTTGTTAGTATAACATTTTTTAACGTGAGTATTTCAACCCTTCAACTCCTTCGTAGGGTTAGCAACCTCCTTAATTCTTTTTAATCGGGAGGGGTAGCAATAACAATTGTTTTTTATACTTGTTCATAAAGCGTAGATGTTTTTTAACTATCAGCCAAATCACCGTCTGCTGCGATTTTTGTTTCTTAACATATTTTTTTAAAATTTTAATGCTTACTAATTAATTTATTTATTTAGTAACCGCACCATCAAATAGACAATTGAATTTTCTTTTAATCGAAGTAGCACAAGCCACTATTACAATGGACATCAGGCAATACACAATTTTCATTAAAATGAATAATAACGCCAAAAGTTAATTGATTCGTTACTTATGCCCCTCATGGAATAATCCATACTATAATTAATTTGAATAAACTGCCGGTGATTACTAATTATCGCGTAATCCGATCATCACAGATATCTATAAAACCAGTATTCAGTGACTTTATTTCAAATGTTTAAAACTTTTTAATCCCGTTATTATAACCAATTTTTTTGACATCTAAGCATATCAAATTAATCGATTACATTATTTCCGACGATAATGCATTCATTGGTGATGAATGTACTATCGAATGAATAAATAAAAACAATTTTATTTTCATTAAAACTTTTAAGGGGGCAAGCAATTGAATTTACTTTAATTCACTATCAACAGATGCCACTTGCGTCAATTGATCCTGGTTGCAAAGAGGCGGCACATGCATGCAAAAAATGCCGCTTAAATGAGGTGCTACACTAGTGGAAACCAATTTTGGTAACATAGACGTTCATTCAAATAGAGGAAGCCACTTGTTTCAGAATAAATACAACGTTTTGTTTGTATTATAGTTGAAGGTCGAAATAAATAATACGGTTTGAAAGTAAATACTACCACGGGATTATCACAAAAACATGAAACAAGATTACTCTCGATTACGCGTTATTATTCTTTATCAGAAAAACATAAATTAAAATTATATAGTTATTTAGTTGCATGAAACTGAAGTAGTGTAAACAATACTATTATTGTTAACACCGACACCGTATAGGTAAATGTACGTCGCCGAAATTACATAGTACCACAGAAAAACTAGTACTAAAATTTGTTTTCAAGTAGGTTACTACAAACTTAATTTATTTGAGGTGGCGATTTAACTAGCGAAGTGTAGTTTATTGTTCATGTACGAAGTGAATATCCATATCGTCGCATCCAGAATTTGCAATTCGACTAAAAAAATTAGCGATTTAGGGCTATGACAATGTCCGAGAATGATAGGCCTCTTTTACGACATAACGCACAGACAAATATTTACATCAGGTTCTAGTGAAGATTGCTCAAGTGTTTCATTACAGTTTTTCGATTCTAGTAAAATCAACAAATACAAAATAATATAAAGATAATACACGTACCTAAATTGAAGTATATCAATTAGAAAACAAAGGTGCTATTCATGAAATGCTAATCTAAAACCGGGAGAAAATATTATGGTTTGAACCAATGATTTCACGTGGTAAAACGGAAAGTATTTTTGATATTTGGAGAAAATCATATAAAAATTACAGGCACAAGCGCTATCTCTTGACAAAATTTTTTACTACGATTTACATTATTCTTATGGGCAATAATAAACGTTCATTAATAACAGTTGCATTTTACTTTTAGAATATTCTCAAAAGACTTACGTGGCCTAGATAGCAATATCTCAAACATGTTACAAGCACCAACAAATTGATCCACTGGTTTTGTCTCAATTACAATAAGAAATTTGTCACCCACAACGTCGACTATTTGTTTATTTTTAAACAAATTGCAAACTTTTAAGTGCTTTATTATTAACAGTCATGTTAATAAAAAATTGATTTATACTTGGTATGAATTTGAAGGTAAACCATTACGTTATACCCGATTTTAATTAACGTTACGCCTTATGGTAAAATAACATGTAAGTTTGCACCCTTAAATAAGTAAGTTATCTACTTAGATCATAAACATTTTTAATTTGTAGTAGTGTAAGACTTTAATGTATATGCTATCAAGGATAGTATAAAATAGATGGCTACATGATGTTATCATGCATTTAAAATATACGAAGAGTGGAATTTCCAAACGATGAGATCATATTTAATATTTAACCTTGAATCAGAAATAATTTTTTGTTTGTTACTTAATAATTAAGAAATACTGAAGTGTGTACATTCGTTTTTATTCTTGTTTTGATAAAGTTAAATTATCTAAAACCGTCACTTACAGAATAATTACTCATACTGTTATACTGAATTTGGTAACCTATCAAAATTTATTAAAAAATATTTTCAAATAATTAAAAGATTATCTACACTATAAACAAACATGTAAAAAGAGAAGCGTATAAGTAGCTTCTAAGCCAGTGTAGTAGAATGTACTGTATATATTTTGTATCTTATTTGTTTATCGTTCTTCAATTTTATACAGGTAATACATTTTTCTGGTTATTATTGTTGCAAGGGTAACTCGTGTAATATAGTCAAATACGTAAAATGGATTTGTTTGCGTCTACATTTCAATGAAGATTATATTTTTTGGGCTAAATTTAACCTGAACGAAACGGTGTGCTACAGTACTCTACAAATTCTTCTCTTGTTTTCGTTACATAAAGTGTGTTCATTTATTGTGTAATTGTTCGATTACGGGTTTTTAGACTACTTGTCCGAAAAAGTGAGAGCAGGCTTCCGAAATAAATTAAAAGTAGCACATTTAAAAATTTTTTTCATATACGGGTAATGGGCCAAATTGTAGTGAGTTAGGAAAATTCAAATATCTCGAAAATCGTTGATATTTTGAAGATTAAAGAAGTATAGCTTTTTTCTAAAGAAATGATGGGGCTATCCAAATTAAATAAGTAAGTTGTAAAATAATGAGCGATAAAAAATTTGTAGCTGATTTCATCTAATTCATATGGCGCATGTGGCGACATCTACGAGTTAACCTCAAATCCTCTTACACATCCTTGTTTACCTTTACAAAAACTAGTTCATACCCAATTTTCAAGTCATTATGTAGAAAAGTAGCTGATCTATTAACAAAAATCTATTTTCTTTTTTTTCGCTTTTAACATCCTGTATCTCAGTAAGGAGCAGACTAAGATCCATTATTGTTAATAAAAATATTATGATTTTGGCCTTCTGAACGTAGATTTATAATTTGGCCCACTACTTATGAATCACCCGGTGATTCAGAAAAACGTAGTTTTTTAAATAGAACACCCTGTTGTTTTTGCACCGTCAAATAACTCGTAAAATTTTGCTTATATTTGACCTGTAATTCATATTACAGGGTGGTTTTCTGATTTCGACCATTTTCAAAATTGCCTATAGCTCATTTATTATAAGCATTATCTTAAAACTAAAAGAACATTCTAAAGACAATTTTTTATATAGAATCCATTGGCGTAGTCAGATTTTTAATTAAAATTTTTATTATTATGATACAGTATAAAGTTTAATATTTTTAAACAGGGCACTCTATATATTTTTACATAATCTAATTCAGTTTCACACAAGCTTCTCAAAATATACAACACTCTATATTTATTTTCAATATTAAGTCCAATATTTGTGATTTTATAAAAAAATATAATATTTTTCCTAATAGGCCCCGACGGATATGAAAATAACTAAAAACTGTTAATATTTCTTTTTGTTTTTAAACGGTTTTGTTTAACATTTTCCTCACTATGGTAATATTATGTAGGCAATGAAATGAAAACGCAGATGATGCTTAGGAAATGTATTACAAATGTATCAAAAACGAACCTTTACTAAAAAAATTATAACAATGAATAATAATATTGATATAGAACAATATTAAAAATCAACACAAAACTACTACAATAAGTGTTTGAATTGCTGCCTATCATTTTCAATACAAAGCCGACACCGCCTGGGCACACCGCGAGCAACTGCATTGTGTATCTGAAGATTCGTAATACTTCGCATGGCTGTCTCAGCATTCTCTCGCAACTCCTCTATTATTTGGTCGATTTAAATAAATCTTATTTTTAATAACCCACAGTAAAAAAAATCCAATGAAGTTATATCAGGTGACCTAGCTGGCCACCGGATAGGTCCGTTATTGGCAATCCACTTACTTTTCACCAAAATTTTGTTTCAAACAATTCACAATCACAATTATAGCCGCATTATGAGCTGGCGCTCCATCGTGTTGAAAATAGATTTCTCGATTTTCCATTAACGGAAGATTATCCCTAAACGGAATAACATGGGCTTCTAAAATATTTAAGTAGCGGAGAGAGTTTATGTTTTTGTCAATAATTTCATAAGCAAGAACTCTATGATCAAGTAAGGCGATCCAAACATTAAAGCCAAATCAACCTTGATATATTATATTTACCTGCCGGTGAGGATTTTCTTGTGCCCATTGATGATTATTATGCCTGTTAAATATACCGTCACTCGTAACTCGTGATTCGTCAGTCCATATTATTTTACTACAGAACACTTCATCTGTCCGAAGTCTTTGAAGGTACCAGTCACAAAACTGTATCCTTTTTTCCGCATCGCCTCGAACTAGAAGTTGGGTTTTGCGTGATTTATAACACCAACATTTATTTTTCTTTAATATGCGACAGCTACTTGCACGGGAGACTCCAACATCTTCTTCAACGATTCTGCTTGAAATGTTAGGGTTCGCAACGACAGAACCTATTACATTAATGCTATCTCTTTCTAGATTTTCTTTGAAATAGCTTTTGGGCTTTTCCTTTTTAAAAGAACCAAAACTGATTAAATATTGTTCAAGTCTTTTGAAAATGGTCTGGTAAGGTTGCTGGCGTTCTGGATAACGTTCAAAGTATAAATTACTTGCTGCTTGACTATGTTTATTAGACTAATATAACATTCCAACATGTTATATTTCTCAAAATTGACGAACTTTTCCATTGACAATTAATAAACTTTGTAAAACGGCAACTTTTAGCATTTTGTTTTAGCATGGCCTATCACTAATCAGTAACAATAAAAAATGGAGCTCTACGCCTGCACACAATGCGACTATAATTGTGAATTGTTTGAATAAAACTAAGACATAAACTCAATAAGAAGCTTGTGTGAAACTGAATTAGATTATGTAAAATATATAGGGTGTCTTATTTAAAAAAATTAATCTTTATACTGTATCATAATAATAAAAATTTTAAATAAAAATCTGACTACGCCAATGGATTCTATATAAAAAAGTGTCTTTAGAATGTTCTTTTAGTTTTAAGATAATGTCTATAATAAATGAGCTACAGACAATTTTGAAAATGGTCGTAATCTGAAAACCACCTTGTTATACTTACCGAAATACCCTATAATAGCATCCAAAATGAGACACCTTGTACAGGGTAGACCGATTTTGATGGGATTGGAGAGTATTTTGGTAACTATTACTGTTAGAGCAAAACTGTTCACCTAGCATTAGGCCAACTTTTTGAGACAAATTAAACAGCGAAAACAAAATTTTGCTATCTTTTTTGGCATCATAAATACCTATAAACTCAATTTTTTTAAATAAAAACCACCATTTTTTGTAATTAGTAAATTCTCCTTCGAAAATCAATGGAAAATATTTAGCACGTTTTATGTCAAAAGTTTTTGATTTATTAATTTTGTTTGTAAAGTTTCTTACGTTTAAATTGCTTTTGTGATCTTCTAATAGGTGCCTTTGCAACCGAACAAAAAAATACTTGCACGTGGGATTATTAATAATGAATGTATGAATGGACGGGTTGATGCAGATTTGCACGTTGACCTTTTCATGCACCTCGTGTGTCGCTGGTTTAGTATTTTAGTTTCTTGAAATTTTATTTTATCTTGTGGACTCGGCAGGGCGCAATTTAGCCTTACTTATGGAAAACTTAAATTTGTTTATAATATTACTCCTTTTAAGGATCTTGAAAGTAGAGGTTAAAAAAGAAAACCCTTTGCCTTTTTAGTACAGAATTGTCTGACGTTTCCCCCTAACAAATGGGGGCTTCTTTGAAGGCTAAAACTGTCTTTTAGGAAATGTTGTGAATGAAAAAATTGACATAAGAAACCTGTTATTTCATTTCTCGTAGTCTACTTTACAAAAAAAAATTGGATTTTATCGAATAAATCAAAAACCGCTTACTTCAGGTATATGACATGTTAGATACTTTTCCATTGATTTTTGAAGGAGAATTCACTAGTAACATAAAAATAATGGTTTCCATTTAAAAAATTGAGTTTTCAGGTATTTGTGATGTCAAAGTTTGAACCAAATTTTTCGGACGCTCTGTATAATATTTCCAGGCATCGAGAATGGTTCTTATTAGGGCCGTGCTCAGACTTTAATATCTCACAAAATAATTTTTATCTCTACAATAACTTCTACGCTACACTAATTTCTATGATACCGTACATGTATTAAAACTTTTGAAATAATACCAATAATTTGAAAACCGGTCAAATGTACGCAAAATTTTACGAGTTATTTGATGGTGCAAAAACATACAGGGTGTTTTATTTTAAAAAATATTCACTTTGGTGGACTACGTTTTTCTGAATCACCCTGTATATATGAAAATATGTTAAAAATGTGCAATAATTAGTTTATTTGGGAAGCCGGTTCACATTTTTTTAGACTACTTCTGGGGTCAATAATCGGACAATTACACACTAAATGGACACACTGTATACAGATTGAACCACTTGAAAGCGGAACAGTCTGATAAAATTTATATTTATTGTCCGCTTTTAATTAACTTTATTTTTTAATTATTGAACGTTTAAAACTATACTTTATAATACATTATTCTCTCATTAATTTTTACTTTTACTTTTACTTGATCAAAACATAAAAATTCATAAGAATAATGTGAGTCATAATTTCGCCAAAAATTGTTAATAATTAATGAAGTTTAGTAAATTTTTATTTCAGGCAAAACCCAATCCAGTAATTTAATCAGATAAAAATAAATTGCTTATTTTGAACATAGTACCACTTCCGGTTATACCGGAAATGACTATTAAGTTAGTTATTTTAGTGTTTAGTGTTTTTCACTTTTGGATTTCTCGTTTCTTAAAGATTAAAATATGTAGGATTATAAGAAGTTTTAACTAACGGTTACCAAAATTTTATTACTTCTGGGTGTCTTTTTTGCATTCAAGGATATTTACATGTGCCCTACTAAAAATTAATTTTTTTTTTCAATTAATGTCTTTGACGTGTTACTAGAAACAAAGCTTAAACTGTTTGTACCTGTAGGTCGTTTTGAGGTAGTTTGGGAAACTATTGCTTATATTCAAGCAAAACTCTACTTACTAGTTTGTTGACAGACAAAATAAAAGATTGTGAATATAGTAAATAGGTATTCACAAACTGTCATCGCCTCACACAATCATATTAACAATTTTCTTAGTTTTGCGCAGGTAATGTTGCATTGGAATGGTTGCATATAACTGTCAGCGAATAGTTAATAAAGAAATACTTTAAAATAATCTACGGCTAGACTACAGCTATTTTTACCTTTCTTTTATGAATTCAAGTTTACTTTTTACGAAAAAATATGTATTGAAATACTTAGCAAATATTAGATTCATAGTATAAAATAATATACAGCGTGTTTTATTAAGGCTGGCCACCTCCCATATCTCAGAAACTAGTGGACATAAAAAGTAGTGAAAAAAATCCATTATAAAAGTGGTCGCGAAAAAATCCTGGAAATTATTTTTAAGTTCCGTAATTCATCGCAAAGTGCGCAATTAAAAATTAAAAAATAAAATTCTATATTTCTCCGAAAATTCCCACATTAATGCATACCTCTGGTAACATCGTTTGAAAGCTTAGACAATTCTGCATTATTTTGGTCTAAGGCTCATTGACGTACCGACCTTAGTTAGAGTGGGGGAAGCTAGCAAAATGTAATCATTTAAATTACTGTTATTTTCAAACAACTTATTAGATTTTAGTAAATCTAGGCTTGTTTAGAAGAGAAAGGTAAGTACTTTTTAAACTGTCGTGTTCATTGGTACGCGATAGTTCATAATAAAATTGTTATAGGGCGCAATTTGTAATAATACCAGTATTTTTGATTTTATTCAGAAAAATTAAATCATACGGTATAATTATGAAATTATAATGAAAAAGTAGATTAAATTTGCAAGAAAAAACCTGAAAACCTCAACTCGATATCTTTGCTCATTGCAGAGTTATAGCTAAAAAATTAATTTTTAACACTGCAATACCAGTTTTTGTGATTTTATTCTAAAAAATTAAATCATACGATATAATTATGACATTATAATCGAAAAGTAGATTAAGTTTGCAAGAAAAACCTGAAAATCTAAACCCGATATCTATGCTCCTTGCAGAGTTATTGCTAAAAATTAATTTTTAACACTGCAAATTGCGCCATCTAACAATTTTATTATAAACTATTGCGTACCAATAAATATGACAATTAAAAGTACTTACCTTTCTTTTCTAAACAAGCCTAAGTTTACTAAAATCGGAGAGTCGTTTAAAAACAGCGATTTAAATTATTACAATTTTAATAGCTTCCATCACTTTTATTAAGGTCGGTACGCCAATGAGCCTTAGACCAAAATGATGAAAAATTGTCTAAGCTTTCTAGCGATGTTACCAAATGTATGCATTAATGTAGGAATTTTTGGAAAAATTTAGAATTTTATTTTTTAATTTTCAATTGCGCCTCCTTGCGATGAATTACGGAACTTAAAATATCTTTCCAGGATTTTCTCGTGGCCACTTTTATAATGAATTTTTTTGTCTACTTTTTATGTCTACTAGTTTCTAAGATATGGCCGGTGGTCAGCCTTCGTGAAACACCCTGTATATTTTGAATGTGTGTAATTATTTTTTTCTTAATAATAGGAATGATATATGTTTACATCAACTTGAATTTTTTGGAATGTAACGATATACAGCCATATGAATAATTAACTGTTATACTATGTCATACACTTAAATCAGAGTATTTTTTCCATTAATCAATTGTAATTATTTATACTGTTAAGATGCTGTTTTTGTTTTAATTTGAAAAAAAATATTTGTTTGTTTACTTATGACTAAGATAATATTAGCATTTAAGTATACAAAAATTACATTTGTCACAGTTTTGTATTTTTTATTTCAGCCAAAATATATTTCCTTCTCTGTCATGAAATCAGTGGACTGTAGGCTGTACCTACTTAACAAATTTATAAAAAAAATTATGTTGCATTAAAATATGTATTTAATTCATCTATTTAAAGTTATTTACAATTTTATTGCTTTGAATAACGTATTCCATTTTTATCAATATTAAAAGTATTTATATATTGGATATTTTTCAATTTTTTTATTTAATTATTGTGACTGGTTTCGACTATATGATAATAATAGGCATTTTCGGACAAAATTATACCACGGAAAAGTTGACACAGGCGTTTTCTATATAAATTCAAAAGTAATGCATACCTTTTTCTGGTACAATTTGAGCACAATATAGCAACATATTTTATTAGACGATTTATGTCAAAATTTCATGTTATTATTAATATAATTTTTATAAAATAAGTTTAATCTATTTTTAAAACAATAAATTTAGTTTAAAAATTGTATTATAATATCAATAATAAAGTTAAAAAAAAATACTGTAATCGGAATTGAATCCTGGTTAGAAAGCACAAAATATTACTAGGCGAAAACAAGCTGCTTATTAAAAATAAAAATTTATTTTTAATAAATAAAAATTTCTAAAAACAACCTAAAATATTTTTGTTTCACAGATTTTTTTAGTAATATACGGTTTGAATTCTTATTTCTTCCATCAATTTCTTCTGTTTTATCTATTCAACATGATATGTTGTTATATTGGGTTCTGATTGTCTCAGAAAAAAAATCCGTTAATTTTTAATTTAACATAGTAACTTTTCCGAGGATAATAAATATGAAATTATTATCAAGTTGGTAAAATTAAATTTAGTTTATTTTAATTTTGACAACTTGACATAACAATATGAAATTGTCCCATTTTAATCAATCCAGGCAAATTTTGAAGGTCAACTCGGTTTTGTATAGAGAGTAACCCTTATTTTTCACACCGAATTTAGAAAGAGCGGAAAATTGTAGGTCTGAAATGATATTCACAAGTTTATTTTTGTGATCTTTATAAGGTTTATTCCGGTCAAATGCTTAAAAACTGGGTGGTCGCTATTTATCTGAGTTTTCTAGCAGTCTAAACGTTGTAAAAGTACTTTTAAAAGAAATGTCATCCTTAAATATAACAACGACCTTAACCATGTTGACCTTCAGGTCATTTTCATGATCGTTTAAAGGTCATAGTAGATTTTTAATTCTAAAATTTGATTTTAACACCGGATTCAAGAAAGACAAAACTTCTCGTTAGAATGTGACAACGACATTGACCTTCAAATCAATATTCAAGGTTATTTGAAAATCGTATTTTTTTAGTTTCAAGCTCACGAATTAAAGCTTACAAAGACCAAACTTGCAAACCTACATATACCCATAAACTCCAAACTTAAAAACTCCAACTTTTCATTTCAAGATTAAGTTTTTCAAGTACAATAGTACAATAGCCGTTTCACAATACGTTGCACCGCCAGCATTAGCATTATCCAATACTCACCACGAGGAGGTTGCTTGGTCGAATTTTGAGTATCACTTAGCTTTGAAAAGGACTGGTTTTGTATAAATTTATTTAATTCATGGGATGTACAAATGTTGCACCATTTACTTGTTGACAAAGTTTGATTCGTCGATGGAAACGTCTTACAGTGGTTAATAACACTTGAAGTGGGATGTTTAAACACGCTGTCGTATTTCTTTTGCGTCCATTTAAATTAATCTTTACATTCAATATTAACGTTTAAAAATAGTAAAAAATAAGGGTGAAAAATTTAGAGTGGAATAACGCGTTTTTATTGAACATTTTCTAGATCATCAAGTAGAAAAAAAAAAGAAACTTATTGCATTTGTTTTTAAATTTAGTTCTTCCCGTCGTGCGTTTCGGTAACAATCTTTATTTAACTTAATTGTATTTTTATTTTTAAGCATTTGACGACAAATAAACCTTATAAAAATCACAAAAATAAATTTGTGAATATCATTTCAGACGTAAAATTTTTTCCTCTTTCTAAATCTTAAATCTAGATTTTGCATTCACTTGACTATTCAAAAATTTATTGTTCTTAAGACATTTGGCAATTTCAAACAATAGTTATATAATTATAATGAACAATTTGAAATTAAACTAAGCATTTAATCGGAGGATTGAGTTACCTAAACATACTAGCCAGCCATCTTTAGAATGTAAAATACAAAAGTTAATTATTAACAATTTTGAATGTGTATAATTTTCTCCAATGGTTTTGCAACTTGTGCAGTAAGTCCAATTTTTTTGGCGTAGTCTGGTCATAACGTGTACATGATATATATAATTTTCCAAAGATACAAAATTGGTGAATGTAAAGAAAATTTAATTGAAATTTAAAGAAAACTTTTACATCTTTTGTTTTAGTGGCATATTTACAAACGCCACGTAAATAGGGACCGTATTACTAAGGTACTTTGGCAAATCTATTTTGGCATAGGCTATTTTGGACGTGTGCTATTTTGTCGTGGGCTATGCTTATATGTTACTGGTCAAAAAATAATCCACGTTTTCAAACTGTAAATTATATGAAATTTAAAATGTCTGTTCTAGATGATGTAATGACGAATATTTCAGTTAATGGCTACTGTATCACGCCAAACGGAAAAACCGGGGACTGTGTAAATATACATGAATGTCCTGCATGGCTGAAAGTATTGGTAAATCCTCCAGTTGAAATTCTTCAGCAATTGAACTCGTTTAAATGTGGTGAATCGAATGGTGGTGAAACATATAAAGTTTGTTGTGAAAATTCATCCAATTCTACGACTTTTGAAAATAATATATCAAATAGAAAATTTTGCGGATACCAACGCTCTGATGATTACGCAGTAATAAAGCCCAATGATACATCTATAGACGAATTTCCTTGGGTTGCTGCAGTAATAGGGGTTCGCAAAACTACTCTCGAAGAAAGAGTAGTTTGCCACGGATCTCTTATTAATGAAAAATATGTATTAAGCGTTGCACAATGTTTTTCAAGAAGGAATTTAAAGTTTTTCAACATGTAAGTACGTACGTAAGACTGCCTCTGATAGATAGTATTTGATTTTAGATCCAAAGTACGTCTAGGAGAATTTAATCTCAAAAATAAGACAGATTGTGTTGATATACCAAGTATTAATTCTCAGGATTGTACTGAAGCTGTAGAAGAAGAAATTGATAATGTTAAGACACATCCTTTTTACCATACCAAACTAGCTCTCTACGACATTGCTCTTTTAAGACTGAAAAACACAATTTTGTTTTCTGGTAAAAACAAGTTAGTTGTGTTGTTTAACTTTTAACTTATAATTTTAGATTTTATAAGGCCTATATGTTTGCCTTGTGCTAAAAGTAGTTTAAAAATTGGAATTGTTATGTATACAACTGGATGGGGTTCAATCAGTGTACACGGAGACTTTCCAATAATTAAAAAACGGATTGAAACTGAGCTTGTAACTAATGAATATTGTGAAAATGTAATTAAAGAACGAGGTGCAAAACTACCGTTA
Source organism: Abscondita cerata (assembly GCA_030710515.1). Lineage (NCBI taxonomy): Eukaryota > Metazoa > Arthropoda > Insecta > Coleoptera > Lampyridae > Abscondita > Abscondita cerata. The sequence goes on along the minus strand of JALBCR010002241.1, from coordinate 710,478 downwards.
ACTTCTTTGCATATTTGTACTGTCGATCGGGTATCTAACAAAGCAGTTTCCTGCAACGGTGATGCCGGAGCTCCTGTTATGTTGTCTGTCAATAATCAATGGGAAGTTATTGGATTAATATCTGTAGGATTAGAATGCGGACAAGGCTTACCAAGTTTCAATACCAACGTATTAAGTTTTTTGGATTGGATATATGACAATGTGAAGGAATGGTAAAGCAACAAATAACAATGTTCAGTATTTAAATGGCAGTTTTTGACTCATGTCGTTTTTCTTACTATTTACTTTTATATAAATTAAAAATAAATTAAATCTCCATCAAATCGTACGTTTTATTATTTAAAATAACATTTGTGCTATTTTGTGCCGAGCACTATTTTATTCCTGCCCTTTTCCCATTTGAGTTATTCTGGGGAGTGGTATTGAGATTACAGCACTCTCCATATAAAACAAAAAAAGCAAAAACAAGAAGAAGAATATTTACTGCAGCGGAGACATAAATCACATCAATGACGACTCCACATGAGAAACACTTAATAACCATCTTCTGTTCTTTAGGTACGACTGTAGCTGTCGTGGGCGTCTTTGATTCAACATATGAAGCAGCTGGAGGTAAACCACTTTTCAGGGCTTCTGTCAAACTATTCATGATATTCAACAAATCTTCTAGTTTGTTAAATCTGTTTGTCCTTGCTTAAGGTTGCAGAATTCTATTATCAAATTCATCTATCACATAGTGTAACGTTTTCATTATTAAATCCTATAATTTGTAGAAACTGAATCCAGATACATAGGCAACTCATTTTACTTGTTTGTTTATTAGGTTAGTGGAAAATACACTCTTTTTGTATAGTTTGGCACTAAAATTTTTGAAATTATCACCTGGTTATCAGAAGGCAAATTCCTGAAACGAAAGGTGGTGATACGGGACGATGGGGAGAGACGTTTTTGATGTGGCGCTGAGAAGTTGCGTCTGATAATTGTTGTTAACTAGTTGATTTTAATGGAGTTTAACTAAATTAAGACAAAAAAAAATTGCAATAGTGTTTGGACGCAATCAGTCTTACCCCTTTTTTTCAGGATTAGAACGATTATTCGCACGCAAGCAAACATCTGTTTATTAACAATATCTCAAAAAAAAATACATCATTGCGTCGTTATTACATTAAACAAGAGCTATTAATTATTTAAATGAGTGCCTGTATTTTGTTTGGGTTTACATCTGGATTTGGTGAAATCGTGATGCCGACATCTAAATAGGCAGAATAAATCAGTAGCAGTTCTATGGAATGTAGTACCAAAGAGTATATACTCTTTGGTAGTACCTACACATCATTTACCGTAATCGAGTGCCATTTTTCTACCCCAAGATTCACGGACCGCCCATGCCACCATCGTCGTGATACGTCCGAACCTGCAACGAAAGGATTATGCCTACTTACCTTATGATTTTTCTTTTAATTAATTTGAACCGTGAACAAAAACTTTTGAAATATTAGTACCCTTTTTTTTATCGCAACTTTTGATGCCGTTCCGAAAACCGTAAATAAGAACGAATATTCACTTAATTTTTATCATTGATGCATTATCATTAATTTCAAAAGTGTATTTATCGCTGTTTTATTTTGCATTTTGAACGAAGTTTATTTTATAATACTAATATATATATTTACGTTAGATAAATTTCTAAAGTAATTTTTGGTAACCATTTCAATTAAATTAAATTGTTGATTTTGATAAATTATCATTAATAATCTAATGATGACGTGTTGACTGTTTGCTCGAGCAAAGAAAGAAAACTTCCGTAACCGTTGAATATTTTAATTAATTTTAGTTACACCTTTTCTTTGTAATTTAAGGAAATTCAGTACGTTCTAACAATTATGTTACTTTATAATTTTACTTATTTGTCCCACGGTTTTGGGTTTGTATATTTATTTTAACCAATATAAACTGGTGGTTGCGAATAATTACTACTCACAACGAAATTTGATTAGGCCTTTTTTTTTATTTTATTATTATTATTGTTATTATTTGTTGTACGTTTTAAACATAACCCATATCAAATCAAATTTATTTGTCTTTTAAAATAACAAAGTGATTCGGTTCTTTCACAAACTTTTTAAACTTAAAACTAAATACGAAATTTAACTAAAAAACCTTAACAATCTTTTTCTTTTTATCCATATTTGATTTTTTCCATTATTAAATCGTTGTATTTGTCGTTATATCTTCCTTGTCTAATCTTCGTTCTTCTCTCCTGCACCTGGTTATGTTTGTCTTTTTTTACTATCTCTTCTTTCATCTTTCTTCCTTCACCTCTTAGCTTTTTTTTATTTTTTTTTCTTGCGTATTCTCCTCTTTGATAATTTGCTTTCCTATCTTCTTTACCTTATTTCACTTTTTGTTCCTCTATCTCTTTCTAACATATGTACAGCATTTTATTCTCTTTTCTGTTTTCCATCTTTTCTTTCAGTATCAATGCTCTATTTCTTGTTTGAATTTTAAGTACTCTGGTCTTTTATTATCTAATCCTACAGTCCACCTCTTTGAATAACTAATTTCTGTTTCCTCTTTAACCTCCCATCCCTCTCTTCTCTAAGCTTTCAGTATTTTTCTTTTTCCTCTCCTCCATCACTTTCCTCCTCTCCAACACTTCCCTCATCCATTGTTTTCCTTCCCCTTTCTCTCCTAGTAGTAACTTCCATTCCTTTTCCTCTTGTCTTGTTTCCCTGCATCCCTCGTTCATATGTATTATATTTTCCCATTCATCCCCACACAACCTGCATAATCTCTCCTTATCACTCATCCAATATTATTTTCATTTTCTTCATTTCCCATTCTGAACCTTGCAATCATTCTTATTTCATTCATTCCTTTTCCTCTGTTATGTACACTCATGAAATTTAAAACTTGGACACCACAATTTCTGTAAACAAAAGTTTGCACATTGTGAAGCGGGCTTAAGGGTATCATTTACAATTCTAACAGCAGGTAGTCTCAGCAGGGGTTATCTTATAGAAGGACTGTAGAATGAATCATTACACTAAGCACGTTTTAGAAAATAGGTAATTTACGTTGCTTACTTAATTTTTTCTTTAAAGAATATATTTGAAGGTATCGCTAATTAAACACCATAGCTCGATTAATTATCGAATCAAAATTTTGTTTAGGAAATGTTTACAAAATAAAATTAGAAATAATTTTGATTTAAAAACGTCTACAAGCAATAACTTTTAAATTAAATCAAAAACTAAACATGGTTATTTGGGTTGACTGATTATTACTTATTTTTAAATAAATCTAACCTACTAATTATTGTAAGTTATTAAAAAATCATTAAACTCTCTATTCATAATATTTAGTCCTTACAAAATGTATATTTTATGACGTTTCATTTTTTCTGTAGTTAATATAAAAGTGAAAATAAAAACTAAGGCAATTCTTATTGTCAACGTATATATTTAGTTTTTGACAAGAATTTATTACATAATTATAATTAAGATACCAAGTTATAGTTTAAAATTAAATGAAAACGTTTTTTTTAAATAAAGGTATTACTATATAAATAAATATAAGAAATCAATAATGGGTGTGACCTCCATTATTATTGATACATTCTTGGAGGCGTCTGCTCATTGACGCTATCAAGGTATCAATATAATTAATATTAATCGTTTCCCATGCGGTATCAATGGCTGCAATTAGTGCATTACGGTTTACTGGTATAAAATTTGGCCCTTGTTGTCTTCGGATAACAGCAAGTATTCGAGCCCAAACATTTTCGATAATGTTAAAATCTGGGCTTTTTGCTGGCCAGGGTAACAGCTCCAAGTTATTTTCTCGTATCCAATTGCGCACAACCCGCGAAGTATGAATAGGGGCGTTGTCCTTTAACAACAAAAATACATTATAAAATGTTAATTCAACAGATCCCGAACTATTTTTTGGAGAAAGTATAGTGAAATAAGAATACTTACTTGTTGGAAAATATAATCTTCGTCTGGATAAAACAATTCGATTGAAGGTTTCATAATAGTTTCCAAGATATCTAAATACGCAGCAGAATCAAGACGTCCATCGATAGCCCAACAAAATCCTGGACCCCGCGCGCTAACCTTTTCACTTCCTTTCTTCTTCCTTTTCTTTTTTAAATTTAATAATTTTTGTTTTACCGACATTTGCTGCTAGTTTTTTCTTTTCCAGGTATTTCTTCACAAATTTAACTATTCCTCTCATCTCTTCTTCATTTCTCGCTATTGCCACAATGTCATCCGCGTATGCTAAAATCCATATCTTTTTCCTTCCTACTACTATTCCTTCTACTTGATTTTTTTCCATTTCCTCCTTCAAGATCGCTAATGTATATCGAGAATAAGATTGGGCTTAGCATACATCCCTGTTTTAGTCCTTTTTCCGTCCTAAATTCTCTACCTAGCTTCCTCCCTACCCTCGTTCTACACTTTGTTTCTTCGTATATTTCCTCTATTGCATTTTTTATATTTCTGTTTATTCCTACCTCCTCCATCCTTTTCCATAATCCCCCTCTTTCCACCTTATCAAATGCCGTTTTAATGTCTAGGAATATTGCGTACATCTTTCCTCCTTTCTTTGCTAACTCTTTATTGATTATGTGCTATTGGGCCTATTATTGCCTTTCTCCATTTTTTTGGAAACCTTTCTCCTTTCCATATTTTCTCGAATACTTCTCTTACTTTTTCTCTCATTCCTACTCAGATGTACCTCCATTGTTCTTCTTGTATTCCATCCGTCCCTTGTGTTTTTCCTTTTTTACTTTATTTATTGCTCTCTCTATTTCTTCTTTTCCTATTCCACCCTCTCTGTGTCTTATCCTTTTTTTCCAACTTCTTCATTTCTTGCTTTTTTTTACTCTCTCCTACTAACTTCTTACAGTGTTCTTCCCATGTTTCCTCATCTATATTTGCTTCCATCCTTTCTCCTTTTTTCCTCTTTTTATTAATGAATTCCCATACTTGTCCTTCATTTTTAATTTCACTAATCTTTATCTCGTTTTGTTTTTTATGTTCTTCTTTATTTTTGCACATATTCCCTTAAAATTTACTTTTAACCTTTTGTATTCATCTATCTCTATCTTTCCATTTTCCATTTCCTTCTTCCTTTTCTTAATTCTTTTTCCCCTTCTCGCATTCTCCGTTCCACCAATCTTTTCTTTTCCCTAATTCTTGTTTTCTTAATCTATACTTTCTCTTCTCTGTTGCCATTTCCATCCTGATTGTAATTCTCTCCATCTCTTCCTCCACCTCTCCTTTAGTATTTACTTCCTCTTCCATTTCCTCTTTATATCTTTTTATACTCTCTTCAGTCCATACTTTCTTTTCTCTCCATACCTCTTTTTGTTCTTGTATCTCTTTCTCTCCCTCTTCCATCATGACTACTTCTAGCGGCTGATGGTCCGATTCTATCTCCTCTCCTATTCTTAGTGTTTCTATGTCCTCCTTACTTTTTTCGTTTATAATCACATTATCTATTACTGACTGGCATCTTTCTCCTACATATGTAAATTCCCCTTTTCCTTCTTCTTCCAAATTTCCGTTTATTATTGTCCAACCTCTTTCTTCACATAGTTCTATCAAAATTTTTCCTTGTCCGTTTATTTTCTTATCCATTGATATCCTATTTCTTATCTTTTCATTTACCATTATTCCTCCCTCCTCTTCTATTCCTAGCATTTATCCTATAATCAACTTGCCTTCTTTCCTTTCTTCTATTGCCTTTTCTATAATTGCTTTTGTTGTGTCCATTTTCTTTCCATATATCGTAAAAATATTATATTTTTCCACTTTTTCCGTCTTTACTCTGATTTGAATCATCCCCTCTACATTTTCTTCTTCTATTTCCTTTTCTATTTTCCATTCTTTTCTTACCCCCACTATTAGTCCTCCTTTTGCCCTTTCCTTCTTTTCTTTTTTTTTTGCATACTGAATTTCCCATACATATTCTTTCGGCATCTTATCTTTCCATGTACTCCATTCTTTTCCTCAATCCAAGTTTCTACTAAACCTACCATTTTAAAACCCTTTATAAAGTTCCAAAATCTACACCTTTGTTTTTTATCCCTGCAATGTTCCAAAAAAGATCTTATTTTTCTCTTTGTTTTTTACCCCCACCCTTTTCTCCCTTTTTTTTGCCCTCCCCTTCTCAATTTTTAGTTTTTGGTGTCCATTTTCTTATCCTCCCTTGTTCTCCACCCATCTCCTTTCTTCTCCCTCTACCCACATTTTCCTGTATCCAATTTTCACTCTCAAACCCTCTTCCTCCATTTTTTTGCTTCCATTCTTATCTTCATCTGTATTTCCCTCTCCCTCTTTGTCCTATCTTCGTCTATGTATATTTTGGTACCTTTCATTCTACTTTTGTTCTTTAGTATTTCTCTATTTTGTTTTCAAACTCGACATTTTTATAATCACTATACCTTTTCTTATCTCCACGGCTTCTTCTATTTTCTTTTCCAATCCTAGATTCTTCTTTATCAGTTCCTCCATTTCTTGTGTTATTTCATTCTTTCCTCCCATTATTTCCATCCCCTTTACTACCAAATTTTTCTTCTTCTCTTTTTTTCCAAGAGTTCTACTCTTTTCTCCAGCCCATCACACTTCTCCTCCAAGTATTTGCACTTTACCTCAAACTTCTCGCTCATTCTTTTTATTTCCTCTTTTATCTCTTTAATTTCCTCATTATTCTTCTGTTGCACCAATTTCATTTCCTTAATTCCTTTTAACATTTCTTTCCATATCATTTTCATTTTGTCATCGTCTTCTTTTCTTTCTTTTCTTCTCTCTTCTCCTCCTCTTTCCCTGGTGATCTTTCTATTTTTTTACTTCTTCTAAATAACCTATACAATTCTTCTTCCTGTCTTCTTTTTCTTGTGTCTGTATTCGACCCTTCCGAATCCGACATTTTGATAAATTATATAATGATATCTTTTTAGACTTAATAAACTCCGCTTTAAATACAAAAATCACACCTTACTTTTTCAAACTGTTTCGAATTTCTCACCGTAATTGACTATTTGTTATTGAACGAACACTTAACTAATTACTATATTTATTTCGTACACCATTAAACAAAGTTTATTGTTTTAGAATGTCATAAACGTTAAAAACAACGATAACTTAAATACAGTTCTTTATCACTTTCTGTTTATATGCGTTATTCCTTATCACTACTTATCACTATCACACACGTTGTTGTCTATTTCCTATCGTAATTCCCGATAGATTCTATCTCATTAAACTAAACTAAAACGTCTATTACTTACTTATAATTATTTATAGTTAATTTACACTTCTATCCCAAGAGCGAATTAAAATCACTTCCTTTCTTCGTGAACGCATACAACCGAATCTTTAAACATAACTCATAGCAGTTGCTTAATTGGAGTAGGTCCTAGTTAGCGAAGTAATAGTTTCAGGTTGTTATATATTGGCTTACTGACGCCCAAAAGTTTTTTAAATTAATTCTAAGTAGAATATTGTGGACCCTCCCACCTCCACCGAAGTTTGCCGGAACCTGAACCTGCTGTGTAGATTTAGAGCAAATAATAACGTATTTGAAACAGTAACGTCTCAATAGTTTATTAAAACATTTGGCCTTATATTAAACTGATTACTCATCAACACATTTTCATAGTAATACGATGAAAAACTAAATTTTTAGGTCAGGAATGAAACAACGCTAGCCCTTTTAACTTTGGTGCTTACACCAATCACATGACCGCATATTTCTCAGGAGTACTGTTACACTCTAGTATCAAAGCCAGTATTATCTTACTTTCCTTACGGTTGCTAATCTTAGTAATACCAAATCTTAAACCTTGATGCTCATACGTAACTGCTGATTCCGTAAAAGTGCTTCTCCCCTCTGCCTTTGACTGGTTTTACTTGGAACTTCTTTACGTAGATCCATCACTTGCATATATTGAATGTAACTGAGCGTGTACCCCACCAGATGTTGTAAAACAAAAAATATCAAAAGCTAGATGTTGGCGGTGGTATACCTGCTGGTGTCAGATGTAGATGAGATTTTGCTATTATATCCTTAGTAGTTCGGTGGTTGACTCTAAACTTATTGAATAAGAAACATTCTAGAAGACCTCTCTCTAGAAGTTGAACATTTTTCTTTAACTATCTAAAAATTCCTGTTTTTTTTTAAAGCTTACCTTCTATGTACAGATAATGCATTAATACTTGTGCAAAGTTCAAAAATATAAATATTAGGAAATTTTTGAAACCAAAACGTCTTCTGAAATTGAGTTGTTTTGAATTAGTAACCTTAATTATTTCAGATGCATAACGTATTACATGTCAATTCATTGCGTTTTTTCACACATATTAAAAATATCCAATCAGCTGCTCTTTAGATACAGCACTTTTGAGATTATCAGTTATAAAATTGAAATTGGTCTCTTACCAAAAATTGTTATTTCATGATAATCGGTTATCATGACCGAAGGTTATCATTTACATTTAATTCCATAATAGATTGAAAATTAAGCTGATAATAATAACATTTACTATTCATTAAAGCGAGAAGGGCACGATCAAGTTCAAACAAATGGTGAATGAAAACACCCATATCAGTAATTTTTTTTTCAAAAACGATTAATCGTAGAGAGTTGGGTCAAAAAAATTTATTACAAAAGCCGTAGTAAAGAATCGAATAGCGATATTATTATTATTTCCCGGAAAAGCCAGGATCCCGAATAGATGGTTCAGCCCTTCAGAATTTTAAATGGCACCATGTATCAAATGTGGTATTGTTGAAAAGATCTTTGAGAAATAAGAAACTTTTGTAGGAAACTCTTGCCAACTTACAGCAGACGAATCGAGATTTTTAATTTTGCTATCACTAATATTGGCTATAATTATTGAAGGATCGACTTATGTAACTACTTTTACATATCTGTCGACAAAGTTGCTTAATGCAAATTTAATAACTTTAATCGAATATTACTTGAAAAGACTGGCAGTAATAAAAAAGCTTTTCTTAAAAAAAAGCTTATTTTTTAAAGATCTTTTCAATGATACTACATTTGACATATGGTGCCATTTAGAATTCAGAAGTTCTGAACATTCTGGAGCCATCTACTCGGGATCCCAACTTTTGCGGGAAATAATAATACTACCATTCGATTTTTTTCAACTTCTTTTGTAATAAATTTTTTGAAGCAACTCTTCACGGCTAACCGTTTTTGAAAAAATGACTGATACTAGTAATCTCATTCACCCTGTATATAAAAAGAAGATTGAGCGACAAAGAGTCAATTCAATTATTCTGAAGAACCTGTCATCATGATTAGCAAAACCATGAACGTCTGTTTTGATCTAACAAAACCCGAAGGAAGTTATTAGTAATAGTGACATCGGCCGAGAAAGCGTACGCACTGAAATTTCAGTATTATGAAAATTTTGTTTGGATTAGTTAATTAAATTAAATTATTCAGTTTCTACAAACTGTTTCAGTTATTCATTTTTATTTCTCATTTCAAATTATACAAACATTACTACATAAAAATTTTAACAATTGTTAGTATTTCTACTATTTGGTTATTTTTTGTGCATACATAGTAATAGTTTTCAAAGTTACAACATAAATGCGCTCTCCATTTTCATTGTATTCAGTAGAATTGGAACGTATCATTTCATTCTTATGTTCTTCCATAAAAAGTTTTTTTAGCTTTTCTGATAATCTTTCATAATACGGATGAGAAATAATTAAATATACTGAAAATCATTATTTTAGTATAATATAATATATCAAAACACATTACCTTCAAAATCTTTTTCGTTATATTTCAATACTCCTTCATCAGATTCCCACAATTTGACTGTGAATCCAAGTTGTTCTAGTAACTGTTGGAGTGCTGTTTCAGATTCTCCAGTTGGACATAAGGGGTGACTTCCATTTTTTAAATAAATCTTCCAAGTAGGAGAGTGTTGCACTTTTCTTAATACATCAAATATGTTTCCAGACGGTGCATAGCATAAAAACATGTAACCACCTGGGCGCATTATTTCCCATATGTTACTAAAAGCTTTTCTAAATTAACAGTATAATATTGTTGAATAAATAGTAAAAGAACAGGTACTTTTTATCATTAATCCAGTGTAAACACCAAAATGAGAAGACGTGGTCGAAAGAATTTCTATATGCATTTACGAATTCTTCACTTAGCAAATCACCTTGATGATACTTCAACTTTGAATTTGAGTAATAATCATTTGCAAATTGGACCATATCATGAGATATTTCTACACCAACTAGTATTTTTAAGTTTTTTTCAATGTATGGATACAAAATATTTTTGGTAGTTTGGTCCGATGCACTTCCAATGTCTACAACTGTTGCTAACGTACCTTCCTCCCATTGAATTCTTTTGTGGTGCTTATCTAATATTCTTTGTGTTACAGGTTTTAAACCCCTATACATAACTTCATAGTTTTCTGGTTGGTGCATTTTTGCGTCAGACAATTAAAATACTTGCAGTGCTAGTTTGTATTTGTGCCTATATTGATGTGATAACTAAAATAAAACATTATTATTTATCAAGAAATAATCGGTGTCACCACCTCATGGATAGTTGGCATGTACTCAGATTCATCAAATACGCTTAACATTTACGCAATGTTGAAAAAGTCACAGGCGGCATTTTACATACTACAAATTTCTACAACTAGTACACTTTAATGAATCTGAGTACGGGCAACTGTCCATGAGATGGTGATACGCTCTGTTTTTTAGTTGGTGCAGCCGGGCATAAGTGTTTTGATATTGAATATTATTCTAGTAATAGATTGACTCACTTTCGATTTTCACTTGGTATATTTTTTCTAGATCGCAATAGTAAGAATTATATCAAAAATATTGCCATATACAGGGTGTTAGTAAATAAGTGTCACAAACTTGAAAAGGTCATTCTGCATGAAAAATAATGACAGTTTACTATATAAACGTATGTCCGCAAATGCTTCGTTTTTAGAGATACCTGGTGTTAAAGTTTATCTTAAAACTGACCATTCAATTATTCCTCCGAAACTAGTCGAGATATGTAAATGAAATTTGGTGGGTTTTAAGAGGTGATCCTGATGAAACTGCAACTTTGAAGTTGAGTAATGATTATTTCCAAATTAGACCATATCATAAGATATTTCTACACCAATTAGCATTTTTACTTTTTCAATGTATGGGTACAAAATATTTTTGGTAGTTTGTCGCGATACACTTCCAATGTCTACAATTGTTGCTAATTTACCTTTTTCCCACTGAATTCTTTTGTGGTGCTTATCTAATATTCTTTGTGTTACATTTTTTAAACCGTTATACATAACGTATATAAATAAAGCATTATTATTTAACAAGAGATAGCCGGCGTTTTCAAATACCCTAACGTGTTATTTTTATTACAATTATCAACCATGATAACCCAAGCAAAAGATAAATTAGTACAGGAAGTATGTTACAGAAATAAACATCGCATTGTTTCTACTAAAATCCGATTTGTTCACATGGCCGAAAAGTTCATTGTGTACAAAGATATGATGGTAAATTAACACCCCAGCATAAAAAATTTCCCCAAGGTTAGATTAAAAAAAGTACCAACAAAAGCATCTCAACTCTCTCAACTTTAATTTACAATTTGATAATTTCCGAGCATTTCTATCCTTATAGGAGAGTGGGGGTAACCTAAACTAAATATTTAATTTTCGGCAACGTTTCGCTCTCTAACTTGAATAAAAGATATACACAAATTACAAGAAGTCAAACACATTAATTAAAAAGGTCATTAAAATACAACGCGTACCAGATATAAGTTATCAAAAGTATAAAAATCTAAGGTTACTACTGAATATACCTAAGTCTAATTGTACTTACTAAATTAATTATTAGTTGTCATTAAATCAAAATACATCGAAAAAACGTAGTTCAACAGAGAATGATAAAAATGCTGGCCATTAATGATGTGAATGTTATTATATATAGACTTATCTCCAAAAAAATTTTATGTGTTAACGTTTCACAATTGTAGAGTAAAAGTGTTGAATATTTTTCTAGTAAAATATCCTCGTTAGGTTATAAACATTTGTAACTAGTCTTTATGACTTTGACCTTAAGGTCATAGGTCAAAATAATCTATACAAAATATGTTTGTCTTGTCAAGACAAACATATTTGGTAATAAAAACAAAAATTAATTCTGAAGTTTGGGTAGAGTGGGTGTGGCCGGGGCCCCCAGAGGGTTAAGTTAGAGTTTCAAAAACCTTTTCATTCAGACAGCGTTAAAATCCTCTATCGAATGGTGTATTCAGTTTTTTTTTAAAAACCTCGGGGGAGATGATAAACAGACAGACAGACAGACAGAGATTTCAAAGAAATTATAATAATTAAATTAAGTGATTTCCATCGTCGTGATTAGATTTTTGTATATGTGTTACTTAAATTTTGCATATTATATTTAAAATTAATTTTTTTAGTCCTTCCGGTAGGAATTATAACTAGTGTAACGCCGCTAAAAACTAGTGGTAGAAATGGTACTATAAATAAAAAGTTATAATCGAAAAGGACGCTTTGTTGAATTAAGCTTGTAGGGTTAAGCGTTTTATAAATATTTTTAGATTAACGTATTGACCGAGATTCTCGAGTTCAATTTCGTCATCACAAGATTATTTATTTGAAGCAAATGGAGACTCGGAACGAAATAGTAATTAGTTGTGCTTTGGTGTGAAAAAGCATTTTGTTGATATAATAAATTATGTATTTTATGGATTCAGCCGCTTCCTGTCTCACGATTCTGTTGCAGTTAGTTTGAATGTATGCTAGCACGGTGAGATTGGATACAAAGGGCCGCTGTAGATTATTACAAAAGAAATTGTATAACTTATTATTGATTTATTACATCAGAAGTACGATATATTTATTACCCGTTTAAGCCCTAGTACTCCAGTCAAAAGAGATCGAAAAGAAACTAAAAGTAGAACTCGTGTATACTGGCAATTTTTTTTCACGTAAATTAAGTTTAGGCCGTCAGGAATAACATATCAAAAGTTGACATAGACACTCTATGGGAACATTTCGCAATTTGTTAATTAAGGTCAAATCTTCAGTTTTTGGCTTCTATCTTTTTAAGGTTAGGTGGAATAAAAAAATGTTAAAAGGTAAAGTTGTTCGTTAGGATCTCAGCTGTTTTATTCACCTAACCAAAAAAATTAAAAAATGTTTGTAACGTAAAATACGTAAAAAATCGTAAAAAATTAAAATGGGTATAATTGAATAATAAAAAGTCGTAGAGCGATGATATTCGGTGAAAGTATAGTTCTCGTGGGTACAATAAGTGTGCAAAACCCGAGCGCACCAAGTGCGGTAGTTTCGTTTATAAAGAATTGGAAAGTTTCAAATGTCACTGGCTGGGATTTTTTTTGTAAGGCACTTGGTGGGTGCCCAATATTTTTACGTTTTTGTGGTGATAAAAAGAGTAGTTTGTAAAGTTACAGATTTTTAAACCTCATAGAACGGCCATGGAATTTTTTTAAGCAAAAATCGTTAATTAACAAATAAAATAAATGTACTTTTTAAAACTTTTTTGGTGCGCACTTTTTGGCCGTTCAATGAGGTTTAAAAATCTGTAACTTTTACAACTTACTCTTTTTACCACTACAAAAGCGTAAAAAATTGGAAACTCACTAAATGCCTTACAAAAAAATCCCAGCCAGTGACATTTGAAACTTTCCAATTCTTTACAAACAAAACTATCGCACTTGGTGCGCTCGGGTTTTGCACACTTATTGTACCTACGAAAACTTTTTTTACGATTTTTTACGGTTTTTTACGTATTTTAGGTTACAAAAACGTTTTAAATTTTTTTGACTAGGTAGATAAAATAGCTGAGATCCTAACAAACAACTTTTTCTTTCAAAATTGTTTTATCCAACCTAACCTTAAGAAGATAGAAGTCAAAAACTGAAGGTTTTGACCTTAATTAACAAATTGCAAAATTTTGCCATACAGTGTAGATGTCAACTTTTTGAAATGTTATTCCTGACGGCTTAAACTTAATTTACATGAAAACAAAGTTCCACTCACTTTTCTCTTTTGACTGGACTATTAGGTGTAAAGTGTGTTGTACCGGGTGACCCAATAAGACTGTTCCTCGGCTATATCTCTCGAGAATCGTTCGTCGTATGACTTTGGTGTAAAAAAAATATTAGGTAACTCCGCTATGAAGAATCGCAGGAAAATATTTTCAAGTTTTAAAAATGACCACCAGAGGGCGTAACTGCCATCTTAAATTTTTAAATTGCATTTTCTATAAATTTCGCATAATAAACAAAAAATTTTTTTCACATTTGTAAAGAGAACCAGTTTATCTATCATTTTCGTAAAAACAAAAGTTTTGTTATTTCAAAAACAAAGATGGCGGGGGGTGTTCAATTGTTTTTGCAATAACCTGCTTTAACTTCTTAACGATTTGACCGATTTTATCTAATTTGGTATCGTTGAAAAGAGTATTCCTTAAGCAATATGAATCAAGGTATTATTTAAAAAAAATATATCAACAGAACATTCAAGTTGCTCCAAAGGGACTACTTGAACTTATTGTCACTTTAATATTGCTCTCGTAATTCTAACCTTTAATTTAAAAAGTAAGCCTAAAAACCTAAGTAGGTATACTATATCCGAATTCGAATATGTTAGACCATCTATTTTGGAACCATTTACAAAGATTTTAGTAGGTATAATATAGTTACTTTACGGAATTCTTTTTATGAAATGGTCTGTAGTTCTAAAAAGAACCATTTTTTAATAAAACCCATAAAAGGAAAAAAAAGGGGTCTAATGGCGACCCAGGTGTTCAAAATGGCCTCTGTTATTTTAGATGCACATCTTGGGATGTTTAAGATGGCATTCTTGCAATCATATCCTCGAGGAAAGTTGGCCTTGTTGCTAAAACTATATCCTTAATTCTTCCCCAGAGATAAAAATCAAGGCAGGTTAAATCGGGAGACCTTGAAATATTTAATAAATTTTAATATGTGCGCAATTATAAACAGAATTATTCCAAAACGCAACATCCAAAGATTCTTGTGTTAAATACTGAAGCAATTTTACAGCGAATAACATTACAAAAACTTGCTTTGGAGGCCAAGGGAACAGGCTTCTCTTCCGATTCAACGGTCACGGAAGGTGGCATCTAAATACTAGCGAACAGCAAGGGCATAATGGGCGGGACAACCATCATGCTGGGAAAACATATTTTGGAGGACGTCTAGCGGAATATCTTCCATTAAAATTGGAAGAACATTTTCTAAGAAATGTAGGTATGTTCGACCATTTAATGCTCCGTCCAAAATAAACGAACCAACAACCCGCCCTCCAATTATCCTACACCATACATTTACACTATATCTCCCTTGATGCTGGACATCTCCAAACCAGCGCGGATTATTTCGGGCCCAAAAGTGCCCATTATGTAAGTTTAATTGCCTATTACTACCGAAAGTGGATCGTCAGTACAAAACACATTTGACAGAAATTGAGGATTTTCTGCTACCATGTTTAATAGCCAGTGGCAAAAATCTATCCTTCGGTCGAAATCCGGAGGAGTAAGGCCTTGGTGTAAGTAGTGGTGGTAGGGGTGTAGCCTAAAAAAACATGAGAGTTTATAATTTGAGTGTAAAATAGATTAAACTTTATAAAAAGAGGTATACCTCTTACATGCCTCTGGTTTGAATAAAGCGATGAACCGTACTTTGAGGAATACCCAAGTCTCGAGAAATAACTCTAATAGTAATTTGGGGATTGATTTCTATAGATGCCAGAATATTAATAACATTTTGTTTGTTATTTTGCCTATTTCTCCGATTCATGACAGGTCTACGGATGCTACCCGTTGTTAGCAGGCGCTGCGCTAAACGCCGCGTGGGCGATGGTACCGCGGTCGATTCGGATATCGCAAATAGAAGGTGCGAGCAGCAATAATCCCATTTTGAAAACATTCAAAATAGATCGCCAGCATATTAAATGCTTCTGGTTAGAAATCGGCATTTTAAAAAGATTACAAATTCAAAAACTGCACTTTCTGAATGTAAACACAACATAATAATTTACAAAATTACGACTGTCATTTTATAATGCATCGTGTTCCATTTGTTTAATTTTCCAAAGCCTAAAGTGTAGGGTGCTTTTACTTTACTTTAAAACCAAGCCAAGACTTACCTTGTTTTTCATTATTGCGATTAAAAGTTATACCTTATACTTTTTTAATTTTCAAATATATTATATTGTTTTGGCAAAGATGAACTGAACTACCTACCTATCTTTCTTTTTTCCAAGACCACACACCATATTGCAAAAAAAACAGCTTAAAACTTTACGCGAAGTACTAGATTTGGGGCATCAAATTTTACAAAGAATCTTTGTAAATGGTTCCAAATATATGGTCTAACATATTCGAAATCGGATATAGTATACCTATTTAGGTTTTTGGGTTTACTTTTTAAATTAAAGGTTAGAATTATGAGAGTGATATTAAAGTGACGTTAAGTTCAAAATGCGTTTAGTCCCTTTGGAGCAACATGAATGTTCTGATGATATATATTTTTTTAAATAATACCTAAAAAAATTCTATTTAGACTCACGATTGTCTCTTTAATATCTTATTCATTTTGTGCTAAATTTTTAATAGTTTTAGAAAATTTACCGCGCGGTCCTCGATCTTCAAACATCCATTATTCTCATTTTCCCAATACTTGAGGTTAGAAACGAGGTTTTTAAAAATGGTTTTTACTAGCCTATTTGGATGTTATTTGGTTGCTTTATCATAAAGAAAAAGTCATATAATTCCATTTGATTTTTTTTAAATTTGGGTCATGGTGTCAAAACTAGCCCCTTGGCGGAGAAGAATTTAACTAAATTAACTATATTTATACTTTATTGCTTAAGGAATGCTCTTTTCAACGATACTAAATTTGTTAAAATCGGTCAAACCGTTAAGAAGTTAAAGCAGGTTATTCCAAAAACAATTAAACACCCCCCGCCATCTTTGTTTTTGAAATTACTGAAATTTTGTTTTTACGAAAATGATAGATAAACTGGTTCTCTTTACAAATGTGAAAAAAATGTTTTTTTTATTATGCAAAATTTATAGAAAATGCAATTTAAAAATTTAAGGTGGCAGTTACGCCCTCTGGTGGTCATTTTTAAAACTTGAAAATATTTTCCTGCAATTCTTCATGGGCGATTTGCCTAATTTTTTTACACCAAAGTCATACGACGAACGGTTCCTGAGATATGGCCGAGGAACAGATTTATTGGGTCACCCGGTACGAGCCGATTCAGTGACTGTAGGTGATTTTTGTTTTCGTTTTACGTACTCGACATTGTTGTGTTGATCGAATTCATTGTGATGGAAGATAATGAACGAACGGATGCCGTTTCACCCGAAATTGAGGAAAGCCGACTCAAATAATTCCTACGGAACTGATCGTGGTTTTGCAGCCCCAAAGATCCAGTGAACAAGTCGATCTACCTCATTTTCGTCCGGAAGTAAATGAATCTCGTAAATGGGTGATTTATGTTAATAATTTAACAATTGAAATGGATTGCTCGGATGGGCAAACGTTAGCTTTGGGGGACGATATTTTCTCGGTAGAGCAAAAGCGAGGTAATAACGATGGAACCCAATTACTAGAAATTGGGTTATGTTCAAAATTTTTTAAAAAAAAAAATTAATATAAACGTCCGTGGGTGAAAAGTCAACTATGCTGAGAAATTTGCGTGCTAATTGGTACGAGTCAGATTTAGTAGAACTAATCGTTTACTGCATATGCGACTTAGATATTCGAAATACCGCGATGAACAGTAGTTGCAGGGCAGTGTCTGATTTATTAATCTTCTTGTCGGGGTTTATAAAATTAAGTGCAAAAGCACAAACTAAGAAATGCAAACATTTAACTGTAACGACAATTGAATGTTAATTTGCAATATCGTCATCAAAGCGATAACTTCAAATGCAAAACACTCGTGTCCATAACAAGCCACACATTTAACTTATGAAAAAGAACCTCGGTTTAAAAGTCGTATTCTTTTCACGACAAACATGTTACTTTTAAAAAAACAATGCAAAAAAAATTTTATCAATGCGGTAAAATAGGGCATCTTAAAGCAAATTGTCGGGGTTAAAAAAAAGTGCGTTTTATGAGTGCATGACAAAAGCCGAAGCATCGAGTTTCAGTCAAAATCCAAATTCGGCTGAAGTTTGCTCTTTTGTGCCAAAAGTGGGCATAATATCTTAAATTGCTTTACCAAGTCAGCAATTGATAAACGACGCAGTATTAACTTTTGTTGTAGTGAAAAATACGCTGCGGTGACCAAAGCAATCACTGATGGACACAAATTTCGAGCATTGATTGATAGTTCATACTTAGCGGAATTAGTGCTGCCTTAGTATCTTTCACCTTTCTGGTGAAACAAAAATAACTGGAATCGACACTACGGTTACATATGCCCTTGTTCCTACTCAGTGCCTTGATTACAATACCTTTTTTGGGCGAAATCTCTTTGAAGATCAAAGCCTGTTAACCATAACAGATCATGAAGGCTCTAGAGTATTTCGTCGTAGTCTTCCTAGAGTGAATCGCTTATCGGGAAGTAACAGTTCTGAACTGTATGAACTTGAAGTGTCTTTGGAATTACTAGATGATTTACTAAATATGCTCCAAAACAATGCAAGCATGCTAACATGTGGTAGAAAAATCAGGGCCGTTTCTAACATTTGTTTAAAGATTAGATTACAAAAGCATACTGTCGTGTATCGTTCTCCTTACCGTTTAGGTGCAAATGAAAGATGTGCTGTACGAGAAATCATTGACGATTTAATGATTAATAATATTATTAAACCTAGTGAGTCTCCATTTGCCATTCCTATTATTCTTGTAAAAAGAAGGATGGCATTTACAGAATGTGTAGATTTCAGAGAGTTGAATGCTAACACAGTTAAAGATCGATACCCTTACCTCTGATGATAAATTGAGTAAATTGGGCAAAGGACGATATTTCACATCTCTGGACATGGCCTCGGGTTTTCATCAGATACCTATTCATGAGGATTCGATCTACAAAACCGCTTTTGAAAATCCAGATGGGCATTTGAGTATTTAAGAATGCCTTTTGGTTTAGTCAACGCTCCTGCTGTGTTTCAAAGAGCAGTAAATCTTGCATTGGGAGCTTGAAATGACTCCATTGCTTTGGTTTATTTGGACGACATTTTAATACCTAGTCGTACACTTAAGGAAGGCCTTGAGAATTACAACAAGTTTTGGAAGCTTTGGAATGTGTGAATTTTTTTTAATATGTTGAAGGTGTCCTTTTCTTCAATCTTCCTTGGAGTATCTTGGAAGAGAAATCACCCAAGAGGGTATTAGATCTGAAAAGTCAAAAACTAAAGCCTTGCTAGAAGCACCTGTTCTTTAAAATCCAAAACAAGTTCGACAGTTTAAGGTTTAGCTAGTTATTTCCTAAAGTTTGTGCCAGAATTTGCTAGTCGTACTGCTTGTATAACGAAATTGACTAAACCAAATGTGACTTTTGTATAGAAGAAGAAACAAGAACAAGCAAGGCAATATGTAATTGAGCAATTTACGATCCTGAATCTACAACTGAGTTGCATACCGACGCCAGTAGCATTGGCTATGGTGCTGCTTGATTCAAAAATATGAGTCTCAAACCAGAGTTGTAGAATATTTTAGTAGAAAACTCACAGAAACAGAATCCCGATACCATTCTTATGAACTCGAAACCTTGGCGATAGTGCAACCATTGAAACATTTTTCAACTTACTAGGAATTAAATTCACGATTGTAACTAATTGTAACGCCATAAAAGCTATGACATCAAAAAAAGACTTGTTGCCTTGAATTGCTTGCTGGTGGATTTATCTGCAAGATTTCAATTTTGAAATCATTTATCGTAAAGGAAGTCGCTTTCCTCATGTGGATTATTTGAGTAGAAATTATTGTGTTACAGTGAGACGAATTACACATGGTGATTGGGAGTATATGGAACAAAAAGGAAACGCTAAAGTTTACAAATTATTGACTCAACTGAGAGAGGGTAAACTCGATTCAAACCAGTATGTTAAGAAAAAATATAACTGACCAACAGGAGATCAACAGGTTTTACTTAAAGCCTAATACGCTAGATCAAACACAAACAAAAGAAAAAAACAGACAATTTAATAAACCAACAAACAAATCTTATAGTAATAGGTGAATGTGACAGAAATAGAAAAACTGTCGTATATATTCACGTACGTTAGCAGTAACTTCGCCTAATAATAAGTAAGGTTTGCAATTAATGTGCCGGATTTTAGGTAAGCTTTAGTTACACCAAAATTAATGTTAATGTTCCAATTGAGGATTGGCTACTAAGAAGACTCTGCGTACACATATCACTTACACACGGAGATTTATCTGGTCGAACATGCAACGACACTGACTTAAACTAAGATTAAAGAAGTAAGTACCTCTTTCAAACCCAAAAGGCCTTTTGTTTTCGCATCAACCGCTCTAAGTGAAACACCCGAGCCCGTATTGAGCTGTTTAAAAAAAACGTTTGGTTATGGAGGGTACACCAAATAAAAATTTACGTTTTATAGCTCTGGTAAGCGACCCAAAACAGAAAAAGTTCAGATAAAGGGATCCGATAAATTGATATCGCGTACGGCAGTGACGTTTAAATTTTCAATTTTGGTCTACTTTCTAGTTTTCATTAATTTTATTGCGAATGCATCGAATATTAAGATTAAATATACAGTATGTATCCCTGATGTCTTCATATCAAAATGTGGTGCACAAAAATTAATCAAGAAAGTTTTAACCACAGGCTCCATATTAGACATAAAAAAAACTAAGATAGTTCGGAATGGAGATGAAGCTGCGGCCCTTATTGCGATGGATTTGGTTCGGAATAGCCCAAAATTATCCTTACGACGAACATTGCTTGAATTAGGGATAAGTAAAACCCATATCCATAAAATATTAAAGCAATTAAGATTTCATCCCTTCAAACCGATTTTTAATCATGTTTTAGAGCTAGGAGATAGTCTAAGACTATTGGATTTCTGTTTGTGGATGGGCACTAAAATAATGGATAATCAATACTTTTATCGAAATATTGTATTTTCTGATGAAGCCATATTCTCCACCAATGGTACTGTTGCATCGCAACATGTTAGGTACTAGAGCCGTTACAATCCCCATTTCCGAATCGCTCGTAATAGGCAATATTTAGCGAAAGTAAACATATGGTGTGCAATTTCTTACCATGGCATTATTGGACCACTATTTTTTTTGAAAATTTGGTTAATCAGCACACCTATTTAAATATGCTGCAAAGTTTTTTAAGTGAACGGTTGGACAATTTACCTATTAACGCGCGAGATGTTATTTCCAACAAGATGGTTGTCCTGCCCATTATGCGCGAATAGTGGTAGAATGGCTAACTCAGGAATTTGGGGAGAATTGGATCGGTCAAAATGGTCCTGTTTTATGGCCACCGAGGAGCCCTGATTTGACTATAGCAGATTTTTATCGTTGGGGCCGCATGAAACAAATAGTTTATGTCAAAAATCATGTTACCGGTTGCCATGAAAACGAGTTCTAATTTTTCGGACTTGGAAAAATTTTCAAACTATAGTCGGCAAAATTTATCTTTTTCAGTTTCGGCTTAGCGCTTTATTTCACTAAGACATGGAATCAAGTTTAATATTCTATCTAACATCTGCAATTTGCAAGAAATATAGTAGGAACGTAAATTTGTCACATGCATTAAGAACTACACTATACGTTTAAAGTATTTGTCATAACAATCATCCAGTTAGAAAAAAATAGAAACACCCAAACACGTAAGTTTTCTGGCACCAACCTCAAACCATAAATGACAACAGCTTATAGGTATTCCAGAAGTAATCAACATTTTTTAAACAATTATTATCGTAATATTGTGATTTAATCTTTTTATCTATTTATATTCTCAAGTAAGCAAATAATGTTTAGAAATTAGCGAAATACAAAAAATAAATATGTTTCATTTATGCCATTTTATATTCTTTGTGGAATTAATTACAAAATCTTTTTGTCGTTAATTTAACCAAAAAAAATAACACATTTTAATAAAAAATGTTTAATTTATATTAAACGAAAAAGACAAAAAAATAAATTAAACTAAGTTAAAAACAACGAAAACGTACGTAATAAAAGGAAAAATAAATTAATACATGATACAAGACATCCAATAGAAATTTTGTCTGCCTATTACCAAAACCACAAAAAAATAGAAACCAGAATTACAACTTCACTCTTTTTAGTCTTTAAAAATCCAAGTCAGAATCATCACTAGTTTCATCGCCATTAATAAAAATTATAAGAGGATGCACAACTACGTCGAGCAGGTATTCTCGAGACCACCACTCGGATATCAGTTTTTCTGTGTGAATAATAGTTTTATTCCACACTTCGCTGGAACATTGATTTAAAGATTCTTTCAACATATTCAGTACACTTTTTTTACAATATCCATCAAGTCCAATGTGTTTATCGTAGTATGATTTGCAAATGCCCCAAATGTTTTCGATCTCGTTGAATTGACAGTGATATGGTGGAAGTCTAAGAATGTAATGTCCGTGTTTTTTAATAATTTCGTCAGCCACAAAGCGTTTTGGTTTCTTATGTTGTTTGGCAAGTTGTAACAGATCTATTTTCAAATCCTTATTTGAAAATAAGAACCTTCTTTTTGCAGCCAATATTGTAAATCAGATTTTTTCCATTTTTTTATTTAATGAATACATTAATACATTATGTGCCCATAATAACTATTAAGAGAATAATTCCCTAAAAATGTTTACTATTTCTGGAACACCTTTAATCCGTTGTCATTTATAGTTTGAGTTTGGTACAAGAAACGTACGTGTTTGGCTTAAATTAACAACAAAAGATTTTGTAATTTAATTCCACAAAGAATATAAAAATGTCATAAATGAAACATATTTTATTTTTTTTAATTTGCTAATTCCTAAACGTTATTTGCTTACTTGAGAATATAAAGAGATAAAAAAGATAAAATCGATAATATTACGATAACAATTCTTTAAAAAATGTTCAATTACTTTTGGGTTACCTATAAACTGTTGTCATTTATGGTTTGAGGTTGGCGCAAGAAAACTTACGTAAGACTTGGGATGTTTCTATTTCTTTCTAACTCGATTGATTGTTATGACGAAAGTTTAAACGTATAATGTAACAATTCTTAATACATGTGATAAGGCCTCTTCTTGCAAATCACCACATATTAGAAAGAATAGAAACTTGATTCCATGTCTTAGTGAAATAAGCATAGCAACGAAAATAAATCCCACCAACTATAAATGAACCTATTTTTTCCATGGAAAGAAAAAACTTAGATGAGCAAGAAGCCATTTCCGCGGTTTTAAAACAAGCAAAAAATTTTATGAATTATACATTTTCCAAAAATTAAAAATAAAAAAGTTTTTCTTCTTGGCAACCCCATCCGGGCACATACTGTATAGATACTAATTGTTTTGATTTCTTTTGGGCAAAGAAATAAAAAACGGTTAATCATATCTCCTTTTGGCCAAATTTCAGATTCCAGACCTTAATCTGCTACTGATAATTTAAATGAAGAATATTCTTCTGGATATTTGGCAGTTAATTTCACACAATAAGCTGTTATATTTTTTGATTTATGATAATCAGTCTCAATTTCTTCAGTGTATGTTACGTCAAGCCGGTAAACATGGAGATGCAAATACCTCACATCCTCTTTAGTATAGCTTTCTTCTGCAGTGCCATATGTGGCCGTATTATTAGAATAAATATTTGCTTTTTTCTTAGTAACAGTGGTCCATTGACGATCGGTATTTTCAGTTTTATACTTTTGCTATTTGAGTTGTTTTCGTTAATGGCAGTTCCAGAAGCTCTTGTTCTCATTCTATTTGCTACACCTTAATTAACTGCAAATTTTTTCTTGCTTTTGTTTATATTGAAAATATTATTCTTCTGATTTACAATAACACAATCTTTCGCTTGCTTGATAGATTCAGCGACATTGCCGGAGTAACCACATACGCTTTAGGCTTTTTGATATCTGTAGTATTTATTGTACGATTTTCATACGTAGTTAGCATTTCATTTCCACAAATGACATCATCATTTTTGTTAACAATATTTAATAAATGTATCTTTTCTTCTAACAGAAAGATTTTTATCTCGCAATTCTTCAATTACTACATCTTTTTCAGAAATAATTGCTTTCTAACCGAAAATTCATCCATATCCATATCATAAACACAACATGTAATCGGTTTTTTAACATTTCTATTAAATTAATTTCACAATTTTCGTGTCATTCGATTGCGACATTCTACTTTCGCGTGACAATCAATAACATTGATAAGTTTGATAAAAACTTGGGGATTTCAAAAGCGTAAATATAAGTTAACACTTAAAAATATCTTCAATTTAATTAATTTGCATTTTTATTTATTTTATCTTTTCTGAAAAAAGTCAACAATTTTGACCTATTTTACTGTTTAGAATTTTTCGGGTATACATAATAATAATGTTACAAGTTAAAACATAAAGGAGCTCTACATTTTTACTGTATTCGATAAAATTGGAACTGATCATTTTTGATTCGTATGCTCTTGTATAAACGCGTACTTTAATTTAATGAACAATAATTATATAATGTGGAAAGAATTACTTTACTTTTTAAAAAAATTATAAAAATGTAATCTTTAAATTCTTTTCATCAAATTTTATAATTGTTTCGTCGATTCGCATAAATCGATCTCAAATCCAAGTCGTTCTAGTGAATTTTGGAGAGTATGCAATTGTCTTTCTCTTTCACTAGTTACACATATGGGGTGACTTCCGTTTTCTAAATAAGGCATCCAAGTGGCGGCATGTTGCACGTCA
Organism: Abscondita cerata; assembly: GCA_030710515.1. Taxonomy (NCBI): domain Eukaryota; kingdom Metazoa; phylum Arthropoda; class Insecta; order Coleoptera; family Lampyridae; genus Abscondita; species Abscondita cerata. Next base: position 685,451 of record JALBCR010002241.1, on the reverse strand, counting down.
AATATGTTTGCCAATGGAATAAAAGATAAGAGCTACCACCACCTGGCTGTACTATTTTCCATATGTTTCTAAAAGCTTTCCTAAATTAGTAGTATAATGCTGTTTCATATATTTATAAGCTTATTACTTTTATCACGTATCCAATGCAAACACCAAAATAAAAAGCATGGTCAAAAAAATGTTGATGTTTATTTACAAATTCTTTATTTGGCACGTCGCCTTGTTGAAACTGCAGTTTTGAGGTTGAGTAATTTTTATTTGCAAAGTGAACCATGTCAGAACATATTTCTGCTCCAACTAACATTTTAATTATTTTTCCAATACATGGATACAAAATATTTTTGGTAGTTTGTAACGAAGCAGTTCCAATATCAACAACTGTTGCTAATTTAATTTCTTTCCATCGAATTTTATTATGTCTATTTAAAATTCTGGTTGTTACTACTTTTTAAAAAGCATTGTACAAATCTTTAAAATTTTCTGGTTAAACATTTCTTTGCTCTGCAAATGTTTAAATAATAACAATATAAATTATAATATAAACATATTTGGCGGAGATTGTCCTTAAATATGAAAGTTATCATGTTTTACAAAAGTCGATATTTATTATGTAATCCCAAAAATACCGCATACTGCTAAAACCAAATACTGACGTGTTTATACTGTAAATAATAGCATCTGGAAAGTAAAAAAAGTTGAGGAAATATGGCTAATGCATAAATAAAAATCAAAACAATTATTGTTTTTAATAAAAATATTTATGCATTCAGACTTCGAATTAGCCTGTTTTGCTATAGCTTTAGGATCTGGAAGATGAGTAATAATATTATGCGCACGGTACGTACGTTACATTTAAGGTTGTGTTTGGTCCATTTGGTAGAATATTTTTTTCCTGTAAAGAAGCCCTGAAGTGGTTAATACTCATCATCTTCTTCTTCAGCTACTTGTTTGGTGTCACTGTCATGCTTAATAAACTGTACATCAAAGGTTTCTTTATTGCTATTCAAATCCAATGTCTCCTCCTCCCACATCTACAACATTATTCTAAGTCGCCCACTCTAACACTTTTTAAAACAGCCATTACTAAAAACTTTAGAAAAAGTAGTAGAATTTTAATTCTACAAAAAAATTAGTATTGATTGCTGGTTAAATGTCGGTGGATGGGAATACTATGCTGCAGGCGTGTTTAACACTAAATAACACTCAAATAAGGTAAAATTGTCACTAAAACGATATATTGAGCCGTATTCATAAAACTGAAGGATATCCTTGTAAGTACAAGGTAGAAGTATAAGGTTTTGAGTTGAAGAAATGGTAGGAGTATAAGCATTTCTTTTTTTCGTATTCATAACGATTACGCCCCATGCACAGGATATCCTTCAAGAATAAGTAAAGGGTGTCCGGCTTGTGTGTGCCGCGGCAGGTTCCAACCTTCCAAGCAGCGATAGTGAAAGTACAGAAAAAGATAATGCTACAACCGAACTGCAGTTCATAGCAGATGAAATTGCCAATGCCCCCGTGATTTTGGAAAAATCCCAAACACCAAAAATAAAAGCTAGAAAGGATGAGGGTATTAGAAATGTTACCAGGAAGTACGAGGTGACATTTGGCAAAGCACTGGATGCGAAAGGCACAAAGAAAATAAACAATATGAAAGGAAGGTTGAAGAAAAACTAGCAAGAAAAAAAACTAGAAATAAAGCAATAAAACTGTTGGAATGGGAGAAAAAGTTATTGAAGAGGCTATGGAAGGTGACAGTAATCCACAATTGGAAGAATCGGAGGCGCAATGCAGATTGGTATTGATGATGGATTTACTCAGCATAGAGTGAGTGAAGCTTCTACGCTTTGGAAGAGACTGAATCAGTCATCAAACCACAGTCTAGTAGTGTCAAGACTGTCGAATCTCTTCCGCCAACAGAAAAAAAAACAGCAACAGAAAAGTACGAAACAAATGAAACAAAAGGACTCACAACTAAAAGAGCTTCAACAGCTAGTTCTTTTAGAGCAGTATCGAACAAGTAGAGTTCAAAGAATACTATGAAAAAAAAGTTGGAGAGGATGAAGCGAGAGGAATCAACAGCAAATATTGTTAACGAGGGGTAACTTACTACAATATGTAAACAATTCATCAAATTTTCTCGTACAACGTTATTATATTGACAATTTATATTATATATTATGTTAGATACTGTCTGATTTATTAATATTATTGAAAAGTTTGTAATAAAATAAAAAATAGAACAGTTTGCGTTAATATGTTAAATAAACTTATTATAATTATTCAATTTTGTTTTTTAAAAACCGAAATGATTTGATATTAGTATGCGATAAATAATGAAACTAAATTAAATTTGAACTTTTATTTTTATACTCAGTATTACTATCGTTCGCTTTTAATTATCAAGAGTTGTTTATTACAATACTCAAATTTCTTCTGACTTCTTGTCCTTGCTGGCGAAGAGGTAGATCTACTTCGATCGTTATCATTGTCATCTTCCTCTGGCACTTCTTCTTCAGGTGATTCCAAATCGATGTCTTTCAAGTTTTTCCACGTTATGAAGCTTTAATATAGAGCAACAATTATTTTGGCACATTCTCCAATTTCACTCGGCAAACATATTGCAAAATAGGAAATCGACGTTTCAGTTGACCAAAACAACGTTCAATTATTACTCTATCTTTTTTTAAAAGTTTATTATAATTTAGTTCAGGACCTGGGCGGGATTTCTGAATGGAGTCATGAGCCACGGCTCTATACCATATCCATCATCGGAAAGTAGCATGACGTTGTTTTTATTTTGTAAATGAACCCTTATTTGTAAATTCCTCCATATTCTTGAATCGTGGACCGATCCAGGCTAACTAACGTTCATACTAGTGAACATTTCTCTTGCATCACAAGTGGCTTGCACATTCAGTGTAGGATGATCTTTTCGATTGACATCATCACCATAGCGATTTGGTTTCAGTATTCCTATGTGGGTACAGTCAACTTACACCAATTGCTGTCGGAAACCTATACTTGATTTGCCAACACTGTTTCGCATCCATAAGTTCATTATTAGTAGACGGAAACTTTATCCAGTAATTTGATTGTGCAACTATGCGGTCAATTACGGCAGTCACTGTACGAGATACTGTAGCTTGACTCACACCCAGTTCTTGACCAATGCCTTTCTGATACCCAGGGTCACTGAGATAGCGTAAACACTATCTTCATTTTAAGACGGATGTTAACGCACCTCCTCGAGTTTCAGCATTTATTCTCAAAAATCTGTTGGCAAGCCATTCCACATTTTCCTCTTCAAACCGGTATAATTCTTTGCAAGTCGCTAATAGGTGTTGATAAACGCTGTTTGTAGGTGTTTAATCTCTCTCAGTTCCACAATATCTGCTATCGCTACAACTGATCACTAACGACTGAGCCTGCTACTGACCACACTCAAATTATTGAAGGATATTCTTTTTATTTAGAGTAAAAAGGTAACGTTTATGAATAACCAAATACTTTTTTGTGGAGGATATGCTCATACTCTATAAGTATAAGGTTTTACTCGGAATATTATGAATGCGAGCTGAAGGATTTCCTTCATATTCTGCAAGTATAAGCATAACCTTTTTTTATGAATACGGCCCATTGTATGTCGGAGAGTGTGGTAGGAAGGTATTGAAATCCCCCCCCTTGCATAAAACCGAAAAGTTTTAATTTGTAATTTTTTAGAAGGCGGATCAGTCAATAGTGATCCACGCAATCACTGACGGATTAAACTCATCTTCTGATGATTGTTCATCATCTAAGAAAAGCTACCAGTGTCAAGTCCAGTTCTTCCATTATTAGAAAATCAGCTTTCACATTAACACCTGCCAGACCCTGTTCTTGGTTTCATAAGTAGTTTAGCGTCAGTAGGATACAATCTTTTTCCTCCATTATACCATTATTTTTATGGGTTCTGTATTACAGAACTTAAAGGAATGAATAAACTGTAGAAAGCAGAGAAACTTGTTGGAAGCAATGAAAGTGTACAATTTCTTTTCTTATTTCAGGTTATGTTTTCTAGCACTAAATGAACACTTTGTTTATAGGTGAATTACCACCTGCTGCTTAGTTTAGCACATATTTGGTGATATCTTCTTATAAGGCTTTAAAAGTTGCCCGTTTTCAGTAACACACAATAGACTTCACTTGGTTTTGTGTCCCTAAATACATTATGTACAACTTCTATTTAAATTATTTTTTTACAATGCACTTTTCTTCGTTTTTTACTGTTTAGCTTCAATCTCTTGGTCCTTAACAATTGTTGAGTGTTGCTAAATTATAATTAAGCATACAATTTAGCAATTATTGTCGAAAGACAAAAAACAATAAATAAAATTATAATTAAAAGAATATCAATGTAAACAAAATAGAGAAAACAACCGGTGGCTGGCCGTCGGTTCGTATGTAGTAGATAAATTGTCTTATTTTTTGTATTTGCAAAAATATTAATTTTACACATTTTTGCTTTAAATAAAAAGTGTGTACTTTAATTACAAAACTATTTTTTAATCCGACAAGTAATTATTGAGATATGACAATCACGTGACACAAATTGTTTTAACAATATCTCCACTAATATTAATTATATTTAAAAAATCACGAATGAAAAGTTTTTAAAAATTTTATTGATTATAATTTAAACAATTGTGCACTTTGTCTTAGTTCTTACACGTTGATTGCTTTTCCTATAACAAATCGGTTTTTATTTTTCACTTTTTCTATCAAAATTATTAAGTTACTATGATGTTACTATGTCACCACACACTTTCGATACTCTTTTTACACGTTTATTAGTATAAGTATGATGTGGAGTACTGCTCGAAACGCTTGTCCTCTTTCTGCTACAATTCTACATCGAGTGATCCCACTCAATTACGACTAGTTATGGTAAAAAGCGCTAACTCGATCTATATATAGTATTAAGTAGTTTACATTCGTATGAAACGATATGTGTTGTTCAATACACTTAAGCTTACAATAACGTGTCTAGGCTTTTATTGGCAATTTGGGTTTCTAAACCTTACGTTAATAACATTGTAAATATCACATAATATGTACCAATGTTTTACCAAAAATTAAAATATAAAAACCAAAATGAAAACTAGCGACAGCATTTTCCTGCTCAGTTCAATATTTAAAATGGATGATACTAAAAGCTTTTATCCGTTCCTACTACATTAGAAGTAATATCACGTAGACGAATAAAATGTTGTATTTGTTCGTTGGCGCACAATTATATCCGTTTTAATAAAAAATGAGGTTTAAACGACTCTATCTTTTTTCTGTGCGTAGTAAGAACAAACAGATTACCGTTGAAATATGAATTAGAGGAATTCACTTTAACTGCAAACCTATTTACTAAATTGATGTTGTAGGGTGTAAACAATGAAAACGGTGTCACACATTTACAATTTATGATTGTCGTGATGGTACACTATTAACCACATGATCTACTCCCTAGCGGCGCATTTATAACATCCAGCATAAAGGGCCCCGTTGAATCATAGTTATAAATTATTACAATGTATAGGACGCGGTAGGGTCAAGTCTTGACTGAAATTGCAGCATTTACAAAGAAAAGACGTTCTGTTGATTTATATGAAATACTATATTTCCTTCCTGTTAACGTTTTGTTTAAGGAAGTTTGTTAAATGACCAACCTAACTTACCTGATACAAAAATAAGGTCTTAATTTCCAAAAACCTATTTACATCAATAAAGTGTGAATTTCTACAAATTGTTTATTTGTTGGACGTGGATGGATATGTATTTTTATAAAGTTTCTTTTCTTGTAAATAAATGAAACACAAGGAATGATACCGTGTCGCATATTATCAAAGTAAACATCTAAAAACTAATGTTAAAAATTTCAAATACAGTAAAACCTCTAAATAGCGGTACACTAAAATTTGCTGCAAAACTGACCGGTATATGGAGGTGGCCGTTATTGAGAGGAAAAAAAATATTTCTATGCGTTGTTTATTAAAATCTTTTAAGTATGGAACATAATACGGTTCGCTATAGGGTAATACATATCTGCATTAAAAATAACTATAAATGTGCTGATGCAATATTAAATAATTAGACAATATAATAATGGAAGAGTTAGTACATATTAAATACATAATACATACATTTACATAGTATGTACTTATTTTCTAATTGCTCGTTATACCTATTACAATAATTAATTACATACATATACATACCATTAAATTACATTTTTGTGAAATATTTTTGTATTGAGGTTTGTTTTACATTTTTAAGTTTAGTTTGTAAAACAGAAGATTCATATTTTGATACAATTTGAAGTACTTCTACCGCTAGCTCACTCTTATCATTAGAAAATAGAAAACTTTGCACATCTCTTAGTTTGTACACACTTCACCCATATCTTTAATGTTTGACGTAAAACTTCGGATTCTTCTGCACCACTTTCATTGTTAGAATCACAGCCTTCACTATAGTCTAATTCACTGATTATATCTTGAATACTTAAATTGGGGCTTTCGGTCAAAATATCACAATCAATAGATGCATAATTTTCAAGGCTTACACGTTGATTACCTTCTAGTAATACAGGAAAAAACTGAGCTAGTGAAATTTTGTCTTCTTCATCGAAATCTTCTTGCAGGACCTTTTCCGAGAATCCTGCTTTCGCAAAACATTTAGCAATTGTAATAGGCGAAACGTTTCTCCAGGCTACTGATATCCAAACTAAAGCGCTGGTTAAATTGATACTTTTTTCCGCATCTTCAAAAGGACGTTCGGTATTTGTGAATGTTAGCAGCCTTTTGATTAAAAACTTCCTGTAGGCCATTTTAAAGTTTTGGATAATTCCTAGATCCAGTGGCTGGCAATGGGATGTGGTGTTTGGGGGTAGAAAAACAATGTTCACATTTTCAAGAGTCACTTTGGGATGAGACGTGGCATTATCCAGAAATAATAAGACTTTTCTATTTTCTTTTTTCATTTTTTCATCAAATTTTTTTAGCCAGGAAGTCATAATCTCTACCGTCATCCAAGCTTTTTTATTAGATACCTATTCTAAGGGCAATTTGTTGATATGAGAGCCTTTAAAGCATCTTGGGTGTTTACTTTTTCCAATGATTAACGGATTTTCCTTATCACCTTCCATATTTGTACAAAATAAAATTGTCAATCTTTGTTTTGCAGCTTTTTACCACTACATTTATCGTTTTTAAAGAGAACGTTTTGTTTGGCATCGCAAGGTAAAAAACGTCCGGTCTCGTCATCATTGTACACATTTTTGGGTGAATACTCCTTCTACATTACTGACAGCTTTGCTTTCCAAGTTTCAACAGTTTCCAGGTTAATATCAGCTGACTCCCTGCTAATTGTTTTAAAGGTTATGTTATGTCTTTGAGAAAATTTGTCAAGCCACTCAATTTTAATCATTTCATTTTTAAATTTTCCGCAACTTCCAATACTTTCACTTTTATTAAAGGTCCAGATATAAGGATATTTTTATTCCTAGCTTTACAAAACCAATTGTAAACTACTCGGTCAATTTCTAAACCTTCAGTTCTAAGGAAATTTCTCTTCTGCTCTGTATTGGAACCTTCTTCAAATAGCTTTTTAAATCACATTTGTTTTTTAAATATTGTTAACTTGTGTTTTCCAACACTAAATTTTTCAACCAACTTTTTAGCACTGGTATTGAACTTTTCACTTTCTACAATTATATCAATTTTCTCTTTAAGAGACAAACGTTTTCTTTTTAGCGACATTGTAATTTTTCTGTACGTCTATATGTAACAGCACTGTTGAACATACTAACTCAAACTATGTACGCAAAATACGATTTTTGTGGTGAGATTAGTGAACCTTTCAATTACACTTTTCTGTAATGACTGTCTATTGTAAATCGAACAAATTCTTTAAATACGTTCTTAAATACCGGTAATTACTTAAGCCTCACACAACGAAACAATTATATATTATGCAGAACTTTAACGCTAAGCTGTTGTCTACTAATGACCTTACTTAAGAATAGTCGGAATTGGGAGGTAGAATTACATGTATTTTTCCAAGAAAGTTTATAAATAAGTGGCCGTAGCCGTTATCTAGAGGTGGTCGCTATTAGGGTCATAAATATGGATATTTCCGTATAATTGGTTTTTGACTTGGAAAACTTGGCCATTTTTAGAGGTGGTCGCTTTTAAGAGGTGGCCGAAAATAAAGGTTTTACTGTATTACCTATTAAATGTTTTTGAAAATCTTATTCTTTAAATAATTCTTACTTTCCCCATTCTGATTTTAATCAAGCTGATGTTCCAATAATTTATTAAATAAATTATTAAATTCATTTAATAAATTAATTGTATTGTAGTATAGAAGCGATTCCACATCTAAACGCACTCTATGCAGATGTGGACGAGGTATTCGTTGCTTCTCGAGGGTACACATATAGGCTTGTTTGTGGTTTGTTTAAAATAGTCTGTGAAAAGGTTTAAGTTAAACGGCTAATTTTAAATTAATTAGACAATAATGATAAACATAATTGAGGAACGACGAACTTGATCTCATTTGAACAAACACAAATCTGTAAATTAGCTGGTGGAAGTGTCTACCCGCAGCATCATACGTCGCCAAAATTATATATAGGGTACATATTCTTTAGATTATTAGAGTATTTTAAATTAATAACCTAGAATTGTTAACAAGTAATTTTTTAATAAGACTTTTTTGTAGAATATAACTTTGCGGTTATTATTTTTTTATACTTTTGGTTGGTAGAATTTTTTAAAATTAAATTTTATTTCTTAATTGAATATTTCACAGCTGAAACTTTTATCTCTTAGGGTAAATGGTGAGTGTTTTTTTTAAACTTTTAAACTTTTGATAATAGACATTCATTTAATTAACAAACTTATATTATAAAGGGTGTCCCAAAATTAAATTAACGCAAGATTTGAATTAAATAGAAAACACAGTTTTTAGTTTTTTGATTTTGTAAGTTTTTATTGATTCATAAAGTACATAGAATAGGGTTATTTATAGAATAACACATGTGGCATAAATGTGGCTGAATTTCGTTGATGCAGCGTTGAATCTCTTCCTTTAATGCACGCGTGATTGTGGGCTTGTTGACATAGTCCTGTGATTTTAAATAACCCCATAAAAAGAAATCCAATGGTGTTAAATCACACAATCTAGGGGGCCAATTTTGATCACCGCAACGAGAGAGTACACGATCTAGAAATGTCATCACATCAATATCATCCAATTTCGGCAAAAAAAACTGTGTAACGCTGCTTTAGCTTTTTTCGCGCTTTTTACACATTTCAAGATAATCGTTTGTAATAGAAAGTAATTTTGTAAAGTGTATTGGTAATGGATTCATTTTCGAATTTATAATTTGATCAATACTTACAGTGTCATGTCAGTTGAACGTGCAGTACTTAATTGTATGTTTCTTCATTAACTGTTTAACCTATTAAATTAATAGTATGATTGATTTTATGTTCTTCGGTGCTGTTTCTAATCAGCATTTTTTTATTTTCTAATTCTAACTTTAGTAGTATTATTTTTTTTCATCTTTGTGTAATTTTTACAAAATGATACCAGTTATGTATTTGTAATGTATTTTTTTATTAATAAATTGTTAAACATATTTAATGACTAAATCCTATGGGCAATAGTAACAGGCAGTTTCTGAACTAGCCAACAAAAATGTTAATAGCAGCATTTAAAGGACTACATTTAAAAAGCATATACAATTTAATTTAATTCATTACAACTGAAGGCAAACAAATGGACATGTCGACAGTTAAAATATATGGATCCATAAGAAAAAAAGTAAATTTTTTTCTAAAAATCAACTTGATATTTAGGATGTGATTAATTTTCTAAACTCAACTCGAATAATATACCCAAATAGGACACGAAATCCATTGGAATTATTCTTAAAAATCAATCAACCGATGTATCAACACATAACATCCATTGGATGTGATATAATTGATGACGTGAGAATAAAATAAATCACATTCGTTCCAATGCAAATCAATAAATTTCCAACGTTATGAATAAAACGAAGATATGTGTGAGTTGTATTGAGAAATTGTAACGTTCTAACAGCTTTTAGATAAATGAACTTTTGATAGTTATGTAAATTAGTATAATAAAAAAAATAAAAAATGTTACAAGAATCAATAATTTGCGCAATTTTCATAGTACTTATACAAACTAAGACATTCAGCCATGTGATGTATCAAGTAAAAGTTATATAACGTTACATTATACATTTATAATTCAATGGTAACTGATCGATAATGTAAATGTTATATAACTTTTATTTGATACATCGCAATTCTGATAATGTAATTTATTATTATTACTTCTTTAAATTTCTAGTTCAATTGGGGTTCCTTCAACAACAGGGCCATTCTTAGGAGTGAGGATACAACACAAGAACAGGTTTATTTCATAATCGTCGACGTTTCGGCAACCAAAGATGTTGGCTTCTTCAAGACGTAAAAATAATCACAATCATTATTGTTCAACGTATTCAATGTTGATTTATTTTGTGACGCCCTTATCTTTTTGTTCGTTCGTTCGTTCGTTTGTTGGATGATGTTATCTAAATTTTACTTAAAAAAAAGAACTGATTAACACCTTCGGTTGCCGAAACGTCGACGATTATGAAATAAACGTTATGTTTTGTTGTATCCTCACTCCTAAGGAAGGGCTTCTTGTTGAAGGAACCCCAATCAATTAAGACATTACTGCAGAGTATGTTTTCAATAAATCTTTTTTTTAGATTTTTATATTTATAAACTTTTTACTTAACGCTAGAATCACAAATATGTGTCTCTAATTTTTCTTATAATTTGCACACAAAGTGTCTTTTGTAACTCAAGTTGTCCCTGTCTTGGGTCTTTGTGAGTAGTAACACAAACAAAGCATAACATTTGAAGATCCCTCTTAAATAAGTGGTAACATGCATAGTCACTTACTTCAGTGATGTACAGGATGTCCGAAGGTTTTCGCAATACGTGCTACTTTTTTATAAAACGTAAAAAGTAAAAAGGTAAAAATTCATTCTAATATAACCTTTTTTGTAGAATTCAGGGCGTGCTTGAAATCTTTCTTGAAGGTACCGTTTTTGAGACATGACTTAAACTTATATTTTTTTAAATGAGTATATTTTAAAGTCATTAAATTAAATTTTTCTCTTTAAAACTTTTCTATTTTTAATTCAACAGAATGTGTACTATCAAGAACAACTTTGATAATTCTGGACAAGTTAGAGTGCATGTATAAAAACTAGTGGGTTTTGACTACTTTTTTGGCATGTGCAGAAGAAATAATTTTAAAATTTATAACATAAATAATACGTTCTCCATTTTCATTATAATCGGTTCCATTAGATTTGATCATTTCGTTTCTGTCATCTTCCAAAAATGTTTTTTTCCATATTCTTGTCAAATGGTTCTTACCTTTAAAACCTTGTTCAGCAAATTTTAAGATTCTATCGTCGAGCTCGCACATGCCAAGTTTAATTCAGTTTCTTCTAATAATCGTTGAACTAAGGGTGTGGTTTTTTGAATTCATTAAATGCAGATATAGCGTGACGTTGATTTTTAAATACGAAAATCATCTGGCACTGTATCGTACTTTTCTAAAAACGTCAAATATGTTTGAAGACGACGTTAAAGTAATGGTCATGTAATGTTCATAAATTTCCATATGTTACCGAAAGCTTTTCTAGATAAGGTGTGCATACCTATTAGTTAAATAAATTGCAGTACCTACTTGTGATCAGTAATCCAATTTAAAAACACCAAAATGAAAATACACGGTCAAGACATTACATTACAAATATTCATTCTCGACATCTTCGTGTTTAAATTGCATTTTAAAACTGGAGCAATGATAATTTGCAAAATGAACCATTTCTGGAGATATATCTAAACCCACAAGATTTATCACATTATTTTCAATCAAATGATACGATATGGTTGTTGCTTTGGGTCCACTTCCAATGTCTAAAACAGTTACATACTTGTTTTCTGACGGATAAATTGTGACGGTAATTTTTCTTTTAACCTATTCCTTTCGGCGCCGCTCGTGTAGTGTCTGAATTTTTTTGACATTGTGTATAATTTTGCCCTGGTAGTTAGGTAATATAAGCTTTTTCGAGCATTTCGGTCACAGAATTATTTGGAATTGGGAGTTTAAAGTTTCTTTAAGTTGGTTATTGTTTAATCACGTTCCTAAATGAAACGTACCGTTTTCTTTTCTTTTTCGATTTGTGCCTTTGACGTAGATAGTAAATTAGGGGTAAAGTCTGATGAAGTACATACTATTATTAATTAATTGGTAACGAAAATAAGCTCCATGCCAAGTTCTTAATATTATCGGAGGATTTATTAACATCTACGTCGTAAGTAACATCTTTTCATTTATAATCGTTGTGATCTTATCGTTTTCTTACACTCGTTTTGACGTTTTAGAAGTCCCATCAGGTAATGTAAGATTTTAATGAATAACTACGAAGCATTTTCTATAATTTGAGAGATAACAAGATAGCATCAACATTATTTCGAAAGGCCGTTTATTTATTTATTTATTTAATCGTATGGTACATTTTAAATATTGTATTGTGATGTAAGTGTTATGTATGGTGCCCCAGAAGATCAGTATAAACCTGTACAGTGTGGTGACAAAACAGTGTGCCGTTTACTATTCACCTATTTTTTAGAATCGGCTATTTGTCCAGTCTAGGTGTCTATCGAAGATAAAATGATTGACCACTGAACTTCTCTATATATCTAGTGGAGGACATTTTTATTACTGCTTCTCTCTTCTAACCTCTCCGTATCACTCTTCATCCGTTTTGGAATTACGAACCGGCTACTCTTTATCGTAATATCGATTGCATGTTCTTAGTTATTAATTTATTTAAAACGCGATTGTATTTGTATTCTGACGTCATTTACCAACATAATTCTTGAGTTTTACAATTGATCGATGTGATTTGAAAGATCTTTCAAAATTAGTGTCATATGCTTGCGCCTTTTGTTTACTTTTAGATTTATCGTCGATTACTGGCACGCAACGTGAGTTTTGATTTTATTTAACGTCAATAAGAATAAGGTTACTTATATCTGTGTGATTTCTTCAAGATTCAATTATCTGTCTTGTTCGTTGATTACAAAACTATTCAGCGACAACGCCCACTCGAATACGTAACTAATACGTTGCAGTATTGATTTACACCTTATTTTGAAGGTTGTTATAGACATTTTGGCTTTTAAACGCAAACATTGAAAAAAACACACATTTTAATATATGCCAAAATGACAACGTGTTGATTGCTGCCAAATGGCTTTACCAACCGAAAACGTTTCGGCATATAATAATATTTAAAAATTTAAAATTTCAACAAATTTGACCATTTTCGGTCCAAAAAATCGCGTGCCTTAGCCTGCAAACCATCCTCACATTGGCAAAAGGTCAATTTCTGGCCTAGTGATACAAATAACTATTTAGGTCATCCGTCCATATTCACTGATTTTTCATCACTCAAAAGCGGCCAGGATCCCGATTCTGTATTATGTTAGAATTAATTCTCAACGAATTGTAGGAAAGCGTGACGAAAAACAACATCTATTCTATAATATTCTAAGCTTGGGGAAAATAGGGACTCGTTGTTTGTGTATATTGGCATTAGAAATGCCACAGGGTTGGTATAATTGGTTTGTGTTGGTGGGAACTTAAGTGTCTTTCGAGTTCGCGCGTTATTTTCATTCTTAAGTCTTAAGTTTTGTGGTTAGGTATTGTTTGTGTGAAAAGTGTTGAGTGTTTTGTGGTGTGAAATGGAAAAACTTTACGAGCAAAGAATATCCACCGAACAAAAAGAAGTGTTGTTGGACTTTATGATTTCTCATCCTGAGTTTTCGAAAACGAAATTGCTTGGGGTGGAAGGGCGAAAAACGAAAAATGCATTGTGGGCTGTTCTTACAGAACAAATAAATGCATGTGAGGGACCTTCAAAACCTGTCGAAAAATGGCAACGTGTTAGTAAATCATCTCAGATGCAAGAAATATAAGTATTCTTTAAATATCTATTTTATTTTAGGTTTGGGCAGATTTAAAAACAAAGACTAAAAGGAAGGCTTCTGATATAAAAGCTTCGAAGCAAAACGTTAAATACGTTTGACATTAAATTATTAAATTTGTTAAGCGAGGAAGCAGTACATGGCTTAGAGGGACCTGATGGAGTCCCTTTAGACAGTGAAGAACTTGTAGATGAGGGTAGCGTAACAAGAACATTATCAATATCATCAGTCCCCACTGATTCTGGTGATGACCACATTTCTGTAAGTATTGAATATGTAAATGACTTCAAAATGATTAATTTGGGTTTTATGTAGAGACCATCAACGCCTGGAAGTTTTGAAGAAATGCCTGCATGCTCCAATGCTTCGACCCCAGTTGGTTTTGAGGAAACAATGTCCCAGACAACAGTGAGACATGGTATTTTATAGTTAATGTAGTAATCAAAATCATAACACAAATGTTTTAGGACGCAAGAGAAAAGAAGTCAAACAGATCCATTGGGACGCTTCATTGAAATGAATCAAGCAATGAACGATAAATTAGATAAAATAGGAAGCTTTTTAGCAGAGTTAGTAGAAGAAAAAAAAAGAATAATGTTTTAGTTGAAAAACTAATTAATGTTTTAAGTAATAAATAAAAAGTAGTTTATGATCACAAGCGCTTTATTTACAAAAACATTTTTAAAAGTGTTGATTAATATATTGTTGGCGGGTTGCTTGCCCTAAATTACGAAATACACCATCATTATTAGGGAGATTTGGCAAAGGCAGCTCCTCAAAATCGATTGGGTCCCACATCGGTTCTGGGTTTTCAACACGATAATGTATTGCAATGTTGTGCAATACAGCGCAAGTAAGGACTATGCGTCCAGCATTTCTTGGAGCATAATGAAGAGTTCTATCTTTTAGCAAGCATCTGAATCGCCCTTTTAACATCCCAATACATCTTTCCACAAGGCTTCTGCATCTTTTAAAGGTCTCATTAAATTGATGTTCTTGAGGAGTTTGTGGACGTAATACCGGCACCAATAGCCATGGCAGTAGTGCATACCCTGAATCACCTACATGAAAATAATGTTAACTTAGAAGTACATTAAAAATCATTGGTATACCCATTATTTTACTTTCATCTCCATTTTCAAAATTGGCACGCATGGCTTGCCCAATACGACTTTGCCGCCATACATAAGCATCATGTGAGCTGCCAGGCCAACGAGTGACTATATTTATAATTTTAAGATCGCTGTCGCAAATCTAAAATTGAAGTAGAGCTGAGATGATTTTTTTCTCCAATAAACAGTTACGTTGTTGTAACTCGTAATATACAGTACTTACAATTTGGCAATTTAAACTATGATAGCCTTTCCTGTTCACATATATATGCTCATTTTCATTAGGCCTATTTATTGCTATATGAGTTCCATCTACAACTCCAATAATGTTATACATCCCTTGTTGACGATGGAATCTAGAATAGCAACAATATTTATCTGATAGTTTTATAAGCTTTAGGAAGTATCTACCTGTCTTTAATAACATTTTTTTCTTCTTCATTACGTGGAAATTTTATCCATTGTTTTACGAAGTGCCGTAAAATAATGTTACACACCTCTTTGATGCTGCGACAAAGCATGGGCTGACTTATACAAACTAAATAATTACTACCAGCACTTCTTTGGTAACTCCCACTTGACAAAAAGTGAATTGTGGCAAGAATCTACATACAACTTTTATAACTTATATAATGCTTCCCAGAAAAATAACTTACTCTCAATATTTTTGGGATTCTTGAAGCACGTACTCCATTGTCCATGTATGGCCACATTGCATCTGTTAAATCAATTACAGCTTCTTTGTTAAGGCGAAAATGTCGACGAAATAATGAGTCCCCAATTGTGAAAGGATTTTGGGCATCTCTAATTCTCCTTTGATACAATCGTGCCCTATTTCGTCGTTCTTGGAGTTCTAACTCTTCAACCATCATCAGCTGTCCATATAAAAATGCCATTTCTTATGAATACTAACAAAACACTAAAATCGATAATTTGTAAAATAATAAAGAATGTGTATTTACTTACCTTGTAACAAATAACAACTTACGAATAAACAAAAATACGTCTCGTTCAACTCAATCAAAGGTTAACTTCCCGCGCACTCGACTGTCAAAAAGCAGTAATTCTTTACGAATTGAACAATTCGTGAAGATTGTATCTCACGAAAAGTATTTCTAACCCTTCTCTAACTTTAGAAAAGTAATGACGTCATATCATCTTCCCACCAGAGGGCGATTTGTCGTTTCTCTAACGAAAATGGTTGAATTTTGACAGAATTCGTTGAGAAATCTTTACAGAATCGCCCTCCAGGAACACCCCTTTTCTTGGCCTCGGCCGGCAAAAAAGTTACTGAATGTTGGCAATATCACATTATACCCATGACACTGTAATCAGTAAAATCCTAATGCTGGAATACGTAAATAATACCTTCTAGTACTGTTTTACATCTTATTTTGAAGGATTTTATAGACCTTTTAAACGCAAATATTGAAAAAAATACATATTTTAATATATGCCAAAATGACACCATGTTGACAGCTGCCAAAAGACATTACCAACCGAAAATGTTTTGGCATATAGTAATATTTGAAAATTAAAGTTTTAACAAATTTGATCGTATGTCGGCCCAAAAAATTGTGATACAAATAATTAAGTAATACGTACATTTGCACAATCTTATTATTCCGGCAAACGCGCGACTCAATAAGATATGAAAACCTTTTATAAGCAAAAACAAACTAAATATCAATAAAGCAGTCGGGACGTGAAAGGTCATAGCCCCTCGCTTCTGGAATTGGGTTACGTTAACTGAAAAGAATTTTAAAAATAAATGTGTTAAATCGACAATCAATACGTACTTAAGTTTAAATTATTAAGTAAACCAATCACAATTACTAGGCATCATAATAATTTGTCGATTAAATACGCAAACGAAATATAATTTTATGAAAGGTAAATATTTCCTCCTATAAATGATTAACTAATTGGATTGTTCTTCCTTGAGGAGGGGCACCAAAAAACCATTAAGGCGTTTTATCAGGCAACGTTTCGTGCAGCCGAATGTGCACTTCTTCAGGCCTCTGTTTATTAAAAAGAAAGGAATACATTTAACGGTAAATTATATAAACATCATATCCTTAATATATAATATAATTTCTTCTACGCCACTGGAAATACGCAAGTGCCCTATTTGCCCTTGCTGCTTTAAAGAGTAAATTATGAATGTAAAGTAACTTCAATCAAAGGCTACACAATTCACCATTATGATATCTTTTTTAACATATAATCCCAATTAAATAAATGTGAACAAAATGCAAAGTGACTCAACCGTTTTGTCTGAGACCGTTAAACTGGCTTAAATTTCGCTTATCAATTTAATTTAGGATGTTGTTTCTGCAATGTTAAACTAGCGTAACCCTGACTACTGCATTATTTGCATATAATTACAGAATTGTCGACGTTACACTGAATTCCTTATCCAGTGTACATATAACATTTTTTCACAAAACACAAAACAAATACTATTTCCGTCAATACAGTTAATTATTTTCTTGTGAATTTTATTTAAAACTTACATATTGCACTGAATGACTTATTTAAATGATTAGTTACAATGTATGGTAAATGTTTCTATTTCAATCAAACGTAGAATTAAATGATTATGATTTAAGACTTCTAAAAATCGATCTACAATTTATTTAATAAAATAATTTGGTATGTGTAGTTATATAAATCCTTTGGTTTAATTAACTAATAAAAATAATGTTAAGTTATTTAAGTTGTCAGTTGTAGCATGTAGAACTGCAAAATTGATATTCCGTGTAAAGGAAGTGTTATCGAAGTGTTTCCGTGAAAGAAATGAAGTTTATTCTCTAACAGACCGGCGAACAGGTGCGTTAAAAGTTGTGTCTAGTCTAGACAAACAAAATTGTGAAATGTCAAAGTTAATAAAAACATTCGTACGTGTTGGAAAGAAAGCGAGTGATTAAGAAAGAGACACAAGTGTAAATGATGGAAGAAAGAAGGGTACGTTAGAACTGGAGTAAAGAGTCGGTATTCAATTATTATCATTCAAGATTCAGAGTTTGATGTTGATACGAATATTTTATACTTGCAAAATTAAAAATCAAAATTGATCAATTACATTAACTGAAATTACATCAAAATCCAGATTAAAATAAAGTGCACTTAACGAAATTACAATGAAAGATCAAATATGCAAACTACAGCCGTTTCAACCAATTCACATCTACTGATGTCATGAACAGCGCACCGATGACTTCATCAAGCACCAAAATTGTTGTTTTTTTCAACTGTAAAATTATTGTATTAAAATATTACTGTACATTAAATTTGTTACTTTATAAATTATAATAATAATAATAATAATTATATTATTATTATTATTGTTATTATTATTAATATTATTGTTATTATTATTAATATTATTGTTATTATTATTATTATTGAACGAACCCATGAGATATTTAAACAAATTTATAAGAGTTTTTGTTGCTAAATTTCAAGTTAATTTTCTTTAAACAAAATGTGTAAACCATACCAATATGTTTTCGTACAAAACAAAAATGTTCATCTTTTCTACTTCCACAAATAAAGTAGATAATAATATAAACAATGGTAAAAATAAAACAAATATAATTTAGGCTTATACAGTTTTGTCAATAAAACAAGATATGCAATTTATTGTTGTTACGGTTTATTTGTAAACAAACTCAGTAATATAGCAGTGCTAGAAAACCTGGCTGGCAGCTCGGCTTAGTCGGGAGTGGTCGTGGGCTGATGGAGAATCGTGATAATGAAGGCTTCTACACTGCACCAAAAATGTATAAGGCGCCACCTAGGATTGCGTATAAGAGATATTCTAGAGCCACTAGGAATTCATAGACCTAAGAAACAAACCGTACGTTGATAGAAATATATACGAGGTCTAGCTATTAAATAACGAGACTGGTTACGAGAAAGGGTTTTATTATAAAAATTATTCTACATTCGAATGCTCCCCTTCAATATACTCCCCTCCCTTTGCCACACACCTTTCCAAACGTTTTTTCCATTGATCGAAGCAGTGCTGGAAGTCTTCTTTGGTGAGGGCCTTTAGGAGCTCTGCCGTTTTTTGCTTTACCGCTTTCATCGACTCAAATCGGGTCTCTTTCAAAGCAGATTTTATCTTCGAAAACAAAAAAAAAGTCGCACGGTGCCAAATCTGACGAGTACGGCGCGTCTTCGAGCACTGGAGTGCGCTTACCGGCCAAATACTGCTTCACAGGTAGCGCGTTATGGGCCGGTGCGTTGTCCTGGTGCAAAATCCACGAGTTGTTCTTCCACAACTCGGGCCGTTTCTTTATCGGCGTTTACAGCCTCGGCAATCATCCGGATGTTCATTCGACGATCTGCACGCACAATTTGGTTGATTTTGGTCATTGTTTCCGGGGTTGAAACAGTGACAGGGCGACCTGGGCGCTGGTCATCATTAGTGGTCTCTCGGCCCTCACTGAAGCGCTTACACCACTCAAAAACAGGTGCACGAGATAGAGAATTGTCCCCATAGGCCTCTTGCAACAATTTATAGCACTCAGTCAGAGTTTTTTCAATTTAACCAGAAATTTAAGATTGATACGTTGCTCTTGTTTTTCGTCACACATAGTTTTCGGCACGAGAAAAAAACACGTTCGTTTTAAACCGCTACTGCACAAATACTATAATAGTGACGTAAACGTGTTTTGGTACGTGCATAGAAAAGATATCTACATACCCAACACACTACTCGTTTTTTCCTCCATCCGTCTAAGGATGGGACAGTCTTGTTATTTAATAGCCAGACCTCGTATATTATAGCGACTAGACTGTAGTTATAAAATAATAATAACTCACGAAAGCAAGTTAAAACACGAATAGTAATTCGAGGCACAAACGCCTCAAACAGGGGTACTTGACAACAAATTACGTATACTACCGGTCCTTGGCCGATTATTTAAATAGTTTAAAAACGCCACGATTAATCAGATACTTGGAAAGATTTTTCTAGTTTACAGGCTTTTTGCATAACGCAACATGTACGTTGTTAAATTCACAGCCACGGTACGAATACATAAAACGCGACAAAACTTATGAATGACATGCATCAAAGAATTAACTTAGCTTGTATATACAGGGTGTTTCCTAAGTAATCTAAAATATTATATGGGGCGTTTCGTTACTCAATTTTAAGACGAAAAGTTCATATAAACATGTGTGATAAGTCTTGTCGTTAATGAGATACAGGGTGTTAAATTGTTTATAATAAATCAGCTCTGATTGTATTTAAAATTAATTTTTCCTGGTGACGCTACTGGTTTTCGAAAAACATGTATATTCTAAGTGGCCTTTGGAATAACATTGACAACTGTGTCAAACCTAAAACTAACGCAAACAACGAACAAGAAATTGTTAATAATACGATCTTTTTGTGTTAAGTTAACAACGATGCCTGTGTTTACTAATGCCGAAATGGCTAATATGCACTTTTTGTATGGATTAGCGAATGGTAATGCCTTAGAGGCTAGACGTATGAACACATGCTCTGAAATATACTATTTTTCCTTTATGTTTAACACATGTTGTTGCTTTTAATAAAATAATAAAACACCCTGTATCTCATTAACGACAAGACTTATCACACATGTTTATATGAACTTTTCGTCTTAAAATTGAGTGACGAAGCGGCCCATATAATATTTTAGATTACTTAGGAAACACCCTTCGGTGTTCGAACGTTCATAGGCAGATGTGACAGCTTACGTATCCAAATCCAGTATTTATTATTCAATAAAGAAAAGGAAAGAATTAAAATGAACTCCGTTGATAACAGTTGCTGGGCTGCTCACGAAGAACCAGATAACAGGCTTATCTTGTGTGGTGTCCTTGACCAGAAATAGGTTCCAAGGTAGGTTCAAATTCCAACGCTAATGATAATACCTGGTTACTAGGTTTGTGGTGTACTAGGGTAGGAAGATTGAACAAGATACTAAAGTACGAATCAGCAGTTATAGAAATATCCAGTAGTCGGAGAGTTTGGGTTGTAGGCTGAACCGTTACACGTTGGGTTCTTATCTTATTAGAATTATTTCTTTTTGGGCGCCAAGTTCCAATTTAACTGAAGCGAGTACTAACTAGTCGTTAGCAGTAAGCTGAAAGTACTGAATTATTGTGTTCAAAATTCAATTTAGTTCACGTTGGCAGCAAGGAAATCCTCCAATACGGAAAATACATATATTTAGTCAATAACAAGAATATTTATACACAAACTAATGAAGATGTACTCAATTGTAGTACCTCAGCGCACAGCAAACAATCGATATTCACGTAGAAAACAAGAAAATATATAGTATAGCTAAACACAAAAATTTCACGCCGCCACTGATTAGTCCGCAAATTAAAAATGTACTCGTGACCGCACGCCTATGTTCTGTAAGTATGGCGCTTGATGTGACATTCTTTACACTCGCATGTAATTAAACGTAAACCGAGGGTTCGTGTAAGTATGTGTTTAAAGAGGCAAGTGCCAGTATTTATTTAGTAAAATTTCAGTTAAGCTACGATAGTGCACTAACGAGGCGCTGAATGAGATTTCCCTTCCAAAGGGGTTATCTTAATAGCAAATAAAAGGATGTTCCTTACACGTCCCGAACAGAATGAAATCTTACTACAATACGATTTATGTAACATGCAATGATTTTAAAGTTAAACAAGTTTCGATTGTGCTTAAACGGTACATTTCTACCAGCGACGTTCAGCAAGTATAGGCGAGCGCGACGGCATGATCTCTGAAGATGATTAATGCGTGTTTAAATTTTAGGACGAGGCACAAGTTTGCTCACGTAAGTAAAGTCCGACAGCACGAGAAGGAAATAGTAACAGATATGTACGACCTGTTCAATGGCAGGAAATCCCTGAAGGTGGTGCAAGAGTCCCGCGACGTAAACGGTTCCCAATACAAAAGTTTGTGCGTCTGGGAATCGGTAGCTGATTTTCCGTACCCCTTGCAGGTGATGCAACGGTAGTGTTTAACCCAAGGACGCTGACCAGGTACGCCTGTATTTCGTGGCGATGTGGACTTTGCCAAGCACAATTGAAACGGCGGCAAAAGAGCCAAAAGAAGGAAGAGGAACAAAAACCTTTGTAAGAAGACATTTACTTGTAAGTATGCCCTTTCTTTGGGGAAGCAACAATCCGATTTCTTATATTTACCTGTGGAATAGAACGAGCGTTACTAAGGACGTCTCCAATGCGTCCCACGTTTGAATGGTGGAGATGCACCCATTATTTATGAAGAAAACCCTCGTGCTTACGGACTGAGTTTAATAGAAGTTCCACATGAGGTTTAGCAATGTAACATGGCTGCTTGCGGTCGAGAAAATTTTAACGGAATTGCCAATTTTGAAAAGATGACAAATCTTTCGATTCAACACCGGTGTATCGCAAGTGGCCTAACTTCGGCGAGTGAATTCTAAAACTATACAATGTTTCGTAGGAAAATGGTCTATTTAACCGTTACAAATACCAGAACCATCCTTGTTATTTTACAATTCTTGGTTTATTATCCTTGCCATCATAACCATAATTAATCTATTACCCAATGAATCCATAGGAGAAAACGCACACGAAGTAACCAGCAGGAACACTAAAGAACAAAAAAAAAAGTGTCTGCAATTGATAGAAACTGTGATAGCAAATATTTGATGGGATGATTTTACTTTAATTTATATTATAGAGCACATGTCTAACTGTTTAAATTTTAGACATAATTTTACATGTACCTTTCACAACAGTCAGCAAATAGAAAATGAATCTTCCGCGACCGGCTGTTAAGGAACTTTCCGGAAAAAGTAAAGCAAATTGTCGGAATCGGCAATTTCAAAAAAGTAAAATTGCTAGTAACATTTAAACACTCAAATTCGTCTTCAACGCATGAGTATAAACACGGTTGTCTATACTGCAGAGAGAAATTTATCAACAAATCAATTTTTAATTTCGAATTTTTGTTTATATGCGAAATAATAACGTCACATTGTTCTCTATTAGTTTTGATCTTTAATTCACAATTAAGGTTTCTTAGGCCTATTATTAATATATTCGTATTGGCATGACTTTCAGGTTACAAATTTATTGTTATCCAATTATTTGTCATTTTTCTCATACTATAGAAAACACTATAGAAAACGGATAATGTAAAAATGTGGTTATCTCAAACATACAAACATAAAACACCGGTGTACAATGCAATTTATAAAATTTTTATAAATTTAACTTAATTTATAAACATTTTGTCTTACAAATCATGTGTGTTAGATTCATACCTGCATATAGTTCTGATTGAATGTAGTTTATTATAATTATAAAACATTTTTGTAACTCTCCAATATATCACTTCATTATCAATATTAATATCATACTTCAGGACATGTTTCTGATAGCTTTGATACATGAGGCATATCAACACTGTAAACAACATTTTGATCTTTAACCAAATAATTACAATGTAATTAGTTAAACGTAATTGTGTATGAGAAACACGTAAATTGCAATGCTAACAGGCCACTGTATGTAATATTTAATGATGTAGATAATTGCAGATTAATGTATGGATAAACTATATGTAGTCTTTGAGGCTATCTTTGTTATTTTCAAAATTAAATGAGCTAAACGGAACGAGTGAATAATACATGTCATATTAATAAATAATAAAGTATACTTTTACCACCAGTTCTACAGTGTGTTTTGTAGACGGATGTGATTTTAATGAATTTTCTCAAAAATATGATATAAATTTAAATTGTCGTACATAATAAGTAAGTATTATAAAATTAAATCAACATACAAAAAATTATTTTAAAATACTTACTCCAAATTCAAATAAGGAAAATGCTAATTTCAAACAATGATTTTTTAAAATATGAATAAAAAGTAATAACTCCTGATTTTTATTATAAACAATACCAAAAGACATTTTTATTTTTATTTGGCAGCATTGTAATTATTTTTCAGAAAATTTTGAGCCATCAGGTAACTGCTCTACTAATTGGGTGTTTTCCATTGCTTCAGATTTATTAAAATTCTTTGTTATCGTATTCCAATCATTATAATATAGCTTATACGTGATATTAAAAGTTAAATACTGTATTATTTACACCAAAATATTTGCTTAAAATTCAGCTAATTTAAATTTAGCAGAACGCAATGCCATTGGTTGTGACGTCAAATGACATATTGCAGTGATTGTATGATGTCATAATTGTAATGTATAGATGTAAATATAGGTGTAAGGTCTAGTAGTAAGATATAAAAGATATATCTAGATGTAAAGAAGATATATCGATTTTTGTGCGTACGTGATCGAGTATAGTGAAAGTGTGGAAAAGAGAGACGCTCTCAGGCAGTATAGTACAATGGACGTGTAAATTTAAGTCCGTGCAAGAAACAATTAGTAAAAATGTTTTCACCAATTTAAAATAAAAGTTGGACATATAAATAATTAACCCAGTTATTAAAAATATTGTTGTAAATTAGCTCGCAAAGTAGTATAAACAATTAAAAAAAACATGGAAAGATAAAGAAAGAGTTCAGCAATCCGTCATGTTTTGAGAAGTCATTTCCAAAGACCCGCACAAGGCCGCACGTAAACGCACACATCCAATAGTTACCAGGTTAGTTAAGTTAGCATATAAAATTTCTGTATTAAATATTAAATAAGATTGTAACTATAATATATAAATATCGCAAATTCGTGCACGCAACGCTATTCATGATTATATTGTATTTGTGAGAATTATAGTTTATTATTTTCGATAAATTAAATTTTGTTAAATTGCTACATGTATACAGATAATTTTGCGTTGTAGCGGTCGTCGGTCAGCTCAAGGGTCGTGGGCATCAGAATCCAAAATATTTGACCAATAATGATTTATGTACGTTAATTACGACCGTATATAAAAGGGAAAAAAGGATTCAAATAAAGAATATTAGCAAACTACTGTATATTTATTAAAGTTATTTAAAGTATAATTTAAACATATAACAAAATTTTGTGGTTATTAGGTATATCTGAGTTAGGTTTTTCTTGTAAAGGATAGAAAATAAATAAAAATTAAAAAAAGATAATCTATGCTTGAATGCAAGATTTCATATATACAGGGTTATCCAAAAGTATGGAAACCTGGTTATATCCTAAAAACCGCAAGGATTAGCGGTACGAAACTTTGGGGAAGTATGTATGACATACTTCCGGACATTTTTATTCTTTATAAAATTTTGATGCGATGCTCCAATTACGAGTAATTCATATCAACTTCTGATTTTCAAATAGCACCATACTAGTTGACTGACATTTTTAGATTCTACATGAAATTCTGTATGCAACGGTGAACATAAAAATTATTTAATATAATAAATGTTATTAAAAATATCATATAAAAAGTTCAGTTTGACCGTCAACATTATTGCTTGTGGGCGGGTACCTGTCTCTGTAAGTACTTGTTTGAGGAAAACAATAACCAATAAGAGCTTTTGTGTGTTGAATATAATACTTAATCCTTTCTTAGCAGTGCAGAGGCGTATCTTTTATTTCTTTTTTCTACTTTGCGTTCATATTGTAGTTTTTATGATACGCAAACGCGTTTCATAAAATAAATACGGTTTCATAAAAATTACACTAAAACGGTGAAAATTTTCTTTTAGTTGGCAATAGTGGCTTAATGTCATTTAATTTTAATCGCATATTTAGAAATGTTTAGCATAACCTCAATGGAATAAAACTAAGTTGAAATTCCAATTTTTAAGCAACACTATAAACATTGTTTAATTATTTTCGTAGCAAAGTATATAGACGGTAAGTACTACCTTTATTTGTTATATCAGATTTGCTTTTGATAAAATTGGCGAAGTTAAATATATTATGTTACTGACATAAATAAACTCAAGAGCCTCACCCTATAACATTGTAATTTTGTTTTCTTTTACAGTACATAAAACTAGAGCACAACACTTTGAAGTGGATGTTACCTTCGGCACGAACAAAAAGATTCTTTGTAACCCTACAAAGATTGTTACTTGTTACGGGCCACTTTGTTGTTCGGTTAACATTCAAAAGAAAACAAAGCTCTGGAAACATTTTAACGTTTGTAATAAAGATACCATAAGTTCGGTGGTTATTGGAATCTTGGGCTCAAAGAATGCCAACGTTTTTGGAAATAGTTGAACTCTTGTTGTCCTTACGGCATGAAACTCCATTGGCACGTTTACAAGAAACAAATTCTGTGTAATTATTATTTTATATATGTATTATTGAAAGCATGACTTTAATACAAATATGGGTGTTTTGATTGGTAAATTCAAGATTCCAAGTATGTACATTTAATTACATCTAAAATTATTCTTTTGTGAAAATTTGTGTAATGTAATTTAATATTATAATATTGTAAGTGAAGAATAAAAGAAGTATGTTCAAGATCAGTAAGTTTCCAAAAGTAAGGTGCGTCTAATAATTTGATTAGGGATTAGTAATGTGTTTTTAAAGACGACTAATTTGAATTCTGCGCCGACACAATGGTGGGGATACCGGGTATCGTTGTCAAAGTGCACATTCACATGGTTCTAAATTCTATTATGTTTATTATTCTGTAGGTCTTAATTTTTGTTCTGTCATAAAGGAAGATTTCAGATATAGTTTTTTATTTTAAAAACAAGTAAACAACAAACTAGAACTCAATTATTATGACTATAAAATTACAATTATTATAGGAGACGTTAACGGTCACTGACGAAGAATCTTTTGCATGAATTACAACACCCGGAACACTCTCATTGGCAGTAACAATGTTTTGAGTATTTGCATTAGTTGTGGTGATGTCAATAAGAGGATTCTGTGTCGAAGAACTTGGCAAATTAAAACTATTATCTGAAGTGGAACAAGAAGGTGGGTTTGCACAAGGCCTAAGCATTTCTGCCACTTCAATTTTCTTACTTAGGGTCGACTCGACATACCCTTCAGCCACAGCAGACGATTTCCATCCACCGTGACGTTTGAGGCTCAGCAAGTCTCCACCCTTATTGGCCAACTGAGTGGCACTCGACCTCCTAAAACAGTGGCCCGTATAAAGTTGTGGATGGGGCAGTTTAAGAAAAATGGCAATTTCTTTTGAGACTTTGCCCATTGTGTTAATTCAATAGGGTTATTAATGCAACGTCCATTTCTATATGTCAAAAAAATCGCTTGTGTGTGGTGTTGGTGGGTCTTAGAGCAACATAAGCATTAATTAATGTAATCCATTTTTTTCAGTAATAACAAATTCTCTGGACAAGTTGTTTTTGTTGTTGGTATGGAGACTATAATGGTGTCGGACTGTAATTTAACGTCATCAGTGGACATGTTTGTGAGCTCATCACGCCTACAGGCCCCGCTGTATCCCATTATCAAGATGACCTAAAATTCATAAAATTCGTTTTATTTAGGGTCAGTTGCACCAAACTCGATTCATTTAAGGGAGTAATGATTGTTTTAAACCACAGTTAAATTTAACTGAGTTTGGTGCAATTGCTGCCTTTACTATTTATATCGGTAGTTATAGAAGTAGTTATTTATGTAGTTTTTAGAAATAGTTATTAGGAGTATAGTTATTTATGTAGTTTTTAGAAGTATAGTTATTTATGTAGTTTTTAGAAGTAGTTATTAAGAGTATAGTTATTTATGTAGTATGTAGTTATTCATTTAGTTATTATTTTTACTAATTTGAAATCGTCATAATTTATACACTTTCTAATAATACAATTATACTTTCATTGCCAAATAAATTTTGTTTTCTGCTTCGTTAATAAATTTACTAATTTCGAATTCTTCTAAAATTTTGGATTTTTCGGAGTGTATCCTTCTGAACACCGTTTTAGAAGAGCTTTTAATTTGTAATAATTCGAAATGTCATGATTTAAATGGATGTTTATACACGACTTTAATTGAGAATAAAGACTCCATAAGCTGGATGCTTTGTATTTTTGCCGTTTTAACTCAAAATATGCCAGCATGACGTTTTCAGAAATCGTCGAAATGTTATTCTCTTTGCGCCATTTCTCAAATTCCGTAAAATTTTTTCATAAGTTGAGCGCGACTTTACTGGAAGCAAATTTTCCATTGTGTTTTGTGCGATTTCTCGTATTTCAGGAGGAGTACTTTCTAAATCATCTTCCATATTTAACAACTTCTTTACACGAATAAAATTTATAATTAACTCTACAGAAAAATTATACTGACGCTTCGAATATATTTATAACCATAGCCGCCTTTAATTGAAAAAAGTGTTGCCAACAGTGACAACCTTAGTGATAAAATTTTTTTTAAAGTTATTTATATTTTACAAAGCCCAAAAACGCAAAGTAGAAAAATACTATATGATATCTCGTTTATAAGGCATTTTGTCGCACTTACTTCTTTATGGCACTCTCGCTGCGCTCGTCGTGCCCTAAACCCGTGCGTGCGCCAAAATGCTTCTTATGAAACTCGTATCATAATATACTATTATTTATTTTTTTTACGGATAGGTATACAATTTTTTACAAAAATAACGTTATACAAATTTGTGTTTGTTATTTTAATGAGAACGCTTTACTGGTAATTAAACATTTACATTTAAAAGTGGATAGGTATTTGTAAGGTGCTATAGATAATAGAAGAAACGCGGATCGTATCGAAATGTTGATTTTTTTAGGTTACGGTGATCGAAGAAGAACGTATCTAGCTACCAGCGACATTTTCAATGCAAATCATCCAGAAAGGAAAGTACCAACTACAAAATCTGCCGTTCAAAAAACGTATGCAAGATGGTTTGAACACAGAAGTGTGAAAGATATTCGACGAAGTGGAAGAGCTAAAACTGCCATGGATTTGGATACGAGCATTGAGGTTATCCAGAGTGTTATTGAAGAACCAATTACTTCAACCAACCAACTGGCATTGAATCACGACATCAGCAGTACGTCAGTGCAAAGAATTCTAAAAAATGCAAACGCAAAGCCATACAAGCTTCAGTTTCACCAAGAACTGGACGCCGAAGACTACAACAGACGGCTTCAATTCTGTGAAAGTTTTGAGGAGTTGCAGGATCACGAAGATGTCTTGCCAAACAGAATTTGTTTCAGCGACGAAGCAACATTTTGTTTAAATGGGCAAGTTAATAAGCACAACTTTAGATATTGGACTTTGGGAAACCCACACTGGATGGTAGAATGCCATACTCAGCATCCACCGAAGCTGAACGTTTGGGCTGGCATCATAAACAACTGAATAGTTGAGCCCTTTTTCATCCAAGGCAATCTAAATAGTGCGTTATATTTGGATTTGTTGCAAAACCAAATTGTGCCCACTTTAAACTACTTCTTTGGGCAAGATAACAATGTATGGTTCCAGCAGGATGGCGCTCCAGCCCACTATGGTCTACAAGTAAGAGCATTTTTGAACCAAACGTTTCCAAACCGTTGGATAGGGCGAGGAGGTTTTATTGAGTGCCCACCTAGATTACCAGATCTCACGCCACTCGATTTTTTTCTGTGCGGTTATTTAAAAAATAAGGTGTATGCCAATCGGCCGAATAATTTGGCAAAACTTCAACAAAAAATTATAATAGAATGTGAGGCAATTCCTCCTGAAGTAATTAAAAGATGTATAATTGAATATGAACATTGACTACGGTATTGTGAAGAAAGAAATGGGGGCATTTTGAAAACTTCTTGAACTAAATTCAAGGCTTAACACATTAACTTAACGTCATTCTTTGTTCCAAAATTATTTCTTTTACTGAAAATATGTTGTCTAATCGGAAGTTTAGAGTTTTTGTAGGAGATAAAAGCAGTAAATTTAGATTTTTAAATAATGGTCTTCCACAGGGATCGGTTTTGCACCTATTCTTTTTAATGTATATATTTCTGATCTTCCTTCATTACAATGTTGAAAATTCGTCTACGCTGATGATATGGCAATTTCATTTCAACATTCAGATTTTTTCGAAATTAAAATAAACTATCTGATGATTTGCGTATTATAGAAAATTATTTAAAAAATTGCGATTATGCCCCATTCTTAAAAAGACAGAGGTTTCTTGTTTTCATTTAAGTAATAGAGAAAAAAGTAGAAAACTTAATGTTATCTTTAATAATACAAAGTTAAATCATAATTTGAACCCAGTTTATCTGGGAGTTACTTTAGAAACGTTTTTAATTTACAAAAATTATTTAGAAAAAGTCAAACAAAAAATGAATACAAGAAATAATGTCATTCAAAAAGTAGCTGGAACAACTTGGGGAGCAGATACAAAGACACTTCGTACAGCTACATTGGCATTAGTTTATTCTACAGCAGAATATTGTGCTCCTGTCTGGTTGAATAGTTATCATACAAAAAAAATAGATGCCCAGTTGAATTGCACTATTCGTATAATTAGTGGAACCATTAAATCTACTCCTCTCGATTGGCTTCCTGTTCTTTGTAATATTACTCCATCGAACATTCGACGAAAAGCTGCGTTAAAACGAGAATGGGATAAATGCCAACTTAACAAAAAGTTGTCAATTCGGAATGACATTGACAACCATCCTGCTGAAAGACTTAAATCAATCCTATATGGTTGCAAGACTACTTAAGTACGGCTTTTTCTGTAGTTGAAGAGTGGAAAAAATTATGGTCTGTATTGATGTTTTCAATAAACATCTCATTGATGATCCAACAATAGAAGTCCCGGGCTTTGATCAAAAAAGAAAAATTTGGTCAAAAGTAAATCGCATAAGAACAGGCCATTCAAAATCCAACTCTATGTTGTTCAAATGGGGTGTGATTTCTAATCCAAATTGTGACTGTGGAAACGAACTAGAGACCGTTACACATAATGTAGAAGATTGTCAATTAACAAAGTTTAAAGAAGGATTTCCAAACATTTATAATTTAACGGATGAAGCAATATTATGGCTTACAAATCTGAAGGACATCTGAAGTTCAGCAATGTTTTGTATTCTTGTCTTGATTATCTGTTTTCCATTATTTTGTTTTGCTATTTCTTTAACCTATTATTTTTTCGTCATTGTCGTGACTGGCGCTTGGACCGGTTCATTATATGTCGTCATGCAATGGCTGTGCTGTTATATTTTATGTTCTTATTTACCTTCTACAATGTTTACACACTTAATTAATATTATTACATGTGAACACTAGAGTGGGTAAGGGTTGGCATGTTTAGGTTTTAGTGGTTTTCCTAAACCTTGAAGTAAATGCTTTGCCAAGACGAACCAATCCACTATTGCACACGGTTTCGTCACCACACTATACAGGTTTATACTGATCTTCTGGGGCACCATACATAACACTTACATCACAATACAATATTTGTGTAATGTACCATACGAATAAATAAATAAAACAAACAAAAATTTGTATAACGTTATTTTTTTTACAAAATTGTATATCCGTAAAAAAATGAACTGAACCTTATCGATAATGAGATTTTGTCCAGGTAGTTAAGTAGGTGTAATTATTTGTATTACAAACATACTTATTATTCCCAAATAAAGAAGTGCTATTAGAGACAAAGGTAAAGAAAACCGTTAATGAGCCTATTATGATGAATTGATTAAAAAAAGAAAACAAATTTCAAAGATTTAACCAAATTAACAATAATACATTACCTACTACGTAATTAAACAACTTTCGCGTTTCTTCTATTACCTATAGCACCTTACAAATACCTATCCACTTTCAAATGTAAATGTTTAATTACTAGTAAAGCGTTCTCATTAAAATAACAAACAAAAATTTGTATAACGTTATTTTTTGTAAGAAATTGTATACCTATCCGTAAAAAAATAAATAAAAGAAATAAAAGATACGCCTCTGCACTGCTAAGAAAGGATTAAGTATTATATTCAACACACAAAAGCTCTTATTGGTTATTGTTTTCCTCAAACAAGTACTTACAGAGACAGGTACCCGCCCACAAGCAATAATGTTGACGGTCAAACTGAACTTTTTATATCATATTTTTAATAACATTTATCATATTAAATAATTTTTATGTTTACCGTTGCATACAGAATTTCATGTAGAATCTAAAAATGTCAGTCAACTAGTATGGTGCCATTTGAAAATCAGAAGTTGATATCAATTACTCGTAAGCATCGTATCAAAATTTTATAAAAAATAAAAAATGTCCCGAAGTTTCATACCGCTAATCCTCGCGGTTTTCAAGATATAAGCAGGTTTCCATACTTTTCGATAACCCTGTATACACGCGACGCAAAAGATAGTGAAGTGAACTATTAAAAGTCGTGGGAGACAAGCGCTTGTAACACGACGAAATTATGAGTATATGTATACGTATGGTTATGTTGATATAATTAAATGCATTAAATTTTATATATAAATTAATAAAGAAAAACCCGAAATCATCACAACGTATTGTTAATTCGATTACATATAAATACAGGCACATATGAACAAATTAAGTAATAAGAATCAACGGTAGCTCCCGACTATACGGTTGTAAGACAATCAGTGGCGGCTCGTGGTCAATCATACTGGGAGGTCAAAAATTTATTTAAAAATAGGTATACTTAAAAAATATAAATAACTCAAATGCACCGCAAAATTTTATACAATCTACAATTCTGTTCAAAATATAGCGATTTTCCGAAACATTCTCATTAAAATCTCTAAGGGATTTTTGTAAGCATTGTCTAGCTGTGTACGAATATCAACATTTCCTACGGTTGCAAAATTTACCGAGCATTTCATGTGTTCTGCAGACGAATCATGTTTTTTTATTTCCTCTTTTAAATGTTTTAAATCTCTTACACCGGATTTGCACTATAGCGAGTCTGAAGAGTCTTTAGAAAATAATAAACAAACAAAACAGTAAAATACATTTGATACTTCACAACCACATATCCAGTTAGCTAAATCGTACATTACCTTGCGAAAGTTTCGATGAACATCTTTATTTTTGTCTTTGCTAGTTTGTCGTAAACTGGCAAACGACGACCATTTGCCTTGAACTCAATTAATTTTGTAAAATTAAGTTTGTTAGCACTTTTTAGTTGTTTAATTTTCTGCACTACCGACATTTTCTATTATAGCGCATGCACACGCAAATCAAAAATAGTATTTTTACAAAACAACACAACAACAGTAAAACATATCAATATAAATTCTTAAATTGATTTAAAACACGCAAAAATCGAATCAAAAAACGAGCGTAGTTGTACACCCTATACGAAGTCAACGTAAACTGCGGGAACCGGCTCATGACCCAAAGTTGATTATTGTTTCGGACGTTTGCGTTTATTCGGGCGCTGCACGTTTTTCGAGTTTTTCCGGGTAGATCTAATTCAATGAGGACAATTCGC
Source organism: Abscondita cerata (assembly GCA_030710515.1). NCBI lineage: Eukaryota > Metazoa > Arthropoda > Insecta > Coleoptera > Lampyridae > Abscondita > Abscondita cerata. The sequence goes on along the minus strand of JALBCR010002241.1, from coordinate 651,838 downwards.
ACCGCCAGCCCAAGGTTGAAGGGACGAATTACGAACGACGGCCGATAAATTTTAAGTTATTGTATTTGCGACTTAATTACCTATTTTAATAAAACACGTAATAATGAATATTTTTTATATATTGTCAAAATTTTTGGGAGGTCATTGACCAAATGACCATATGGACAAGCCGCCACTGGTTGTAACAACGTCTTTTTTATTGAAAATTTGTACAAAAAAAAAAAAAGCCAAGACGTTCGGGCCTTTAGACTTTGAGCGTTAATTACACTCTCAGATCAAAATTATTAAATCCCTCAATGAAAAGAACGGTATAATTTCTATTGTAATTAAAACAATAATTTTTGCACCGTTTTTATGTGAATTTTGATTGCTTGAGTTTTATAAAAACTGGTAAACGAATGATGTTTATTTTGTTACATACATTGAAGGTGATATGATTAGAAAAGATTACAACAAATTTTTAAAGTGTTAATATAAACAAATTAAAATAGGACCGTAACAAAAGCTTAAACCACGTTATTGTTTATTAAGAATCTAAGCCTTTTGAGATGTTAGCAACAAAAGAATTAAAGAAAATAAGTTCATGCTCACATTCAATATAAAATTATATTTCCACACACAATATGCATCACCGCAGTATGTAGAAAGATGCACGACAGATTTTTCTCTAATTCAGTATTCATATAGTTAATATGTTCCAATTGAAACGTTAGTAAGTAGCGACTTATGATGTGGACTACTGACAGTTCTTTGGCTATCTTTCTGATCATCAAAGATAGGGAGAACTACATCAGGCTTTAAGAGAAGGTTACCTCTTATCATTCTGTACCTAATATCCGGTTCAAACTACAAAAGAAAATGTATTTGAACACCAAACTATATTAATTGTTTATGAAAGAAATTAGAATAAAATGATCACATCATATTGTCTTATTCCACCTAAATTTGCGTTCATTTTCATTTTAGATTCAATGAAAATGAATTCTTTTGAAAATGCCAATGATCTGTGGTATACTTTTAATCACACCAATATGAGGGCGGCAACGGCCACGCGACTACTGTTATATGACTTCTGACGTCACATGTCACTTTGTTATTTGTTTTAAGCGGGAAAATAATTTTTTTTGAACTTCTAATAATCATTTCTCGTAAACGGTCATCCAATTTTTTTTTATTTCAAAAGTTTGTATAGGTAGATGGCCACAAACTTTAATTTATCAATTTTTGAAAAAAAGTGTATCACCCAGTAATCCTATACATCTTGTCCGTGTAGTACACGTATCTTTGATATTGTCTTTAAAAAGTAAATTTATTCAAAATCAGTGTTTCATGAACCACCTGTCAACTTTGACATTTATAAACTTGTATGATATGAAAAAAATTAAAGTACAACTCATCGTCAGTAAATATCAAAAACCTATTTTGTGCTTATTTTCGATTATGAACGCGACAAAACAATGTACTGAATTATAAAATTACAAAATAGTAAATATTTATGTTTACAAATGTCAAAACCAATTAACATTGTTGTACATTCTAGACTTGCTCTCTCTTTATTTTTTTTTCTATAGCGAAGGTCCTATTTGCCACTTGCTGGTATATAATAAACTCATGCATAGTGATGTCTCCACGAGTTAGCCAACACGTTTATAGTTTTTATTGTTTCGCACTCAAAATGAAAATATAAGGCTGCACTCATGTTATTTATCTTTAGTGTTTGTCCGTCCATTTATCACAGGTGTGGAAAGTTATGGAAGTCAAATTAAAGATACAATTTTTTTTGAGTTGTCATTTTATGAGGATGTATGTAAAAAAATGTTTGATGCAATATTTCAAAATGTGTAATTTGTTATAAATTATATTTCAACGACTCCTACAAGAGTGGGAATTAAATAAAATTTTTTTTTACCAATTGATTACGAGGACATATTGAAAAATTCTTAGCCTACTATAGAACCAAACAAAATTTCAATGTCAAAATATTTTATTACTCAACATATTCTCCTCTTAAATGGATACATTTATTACAGCGAACCTGCAACGTCTCTAGACCTTTAAAAAAATGTTTCTTCTTGCTCTGCAAACCAGACCTCCACAGCTTCTATTACCTCCTTGTTGGAAGAAAATGTACGACCTTTTAAACTTTTTTTTCAGTTGAGGAAAGAGGTGATAGTCGGACGGAACCAAATCGGGTGAATAAGGAGGGTGTTCTAGTAATTCAAACCTTAAATCACGAATTTTTTGCATGGCAACATGAGATTTGTGTGCAGGGCCGTTGTCCTGCAAAAACAAAACACCTTTGGATAGCTTTCCGCGTCTTTTCTCTTTAATATTTTCCCGTAGAGTGGTCAGTAATGTCGAATAGTAATCTCCAGTTATTGTTCTACCTTTATCCAAAAAATCAATCATGATTACTCCATGGCAATCCCAAAAAACTGAAGCAAGAACTTTTCCAGCAGATTTTTGGACACGAAACTTCTTAGGTCTTGGAGAATCAGAGTGTCGCCATTCCATCGATTGTTGCTTTGTTTCTGGATCGTAGAAATGTACCCAAGTCTCATCCATAGTAACAATTTGGTTTAAGAAGTCTACATCGTTTTCAAATCGAGCACAGATCGAACGCGATGCTTCTACCTTTGCACGCTTTTGGTCAACATTCAAACATTTGGGGATCCATTTTGCAGCAATTTTCTCATGTCCAAATTGACGTGAACCATATGATGAACGCGTTCGTATGAAATATTCAGTGCTTCAGATATCCGTTTTAGCCCAATTCCACGGTCTGATAAAATCATGTCATGAACTGCATCGATATTTTTGGGGACTGACACAGAAACTGGCCTTCTCGATCGGTGATCATCTTCAATGGAAAATTTACCTCTTTTGAAGCTTGCATTCCAATTTTTGACGGTCGCATACGAAGGACATTGATCACCAAGGGTATTAAGCATATCTTCGTAAATCTGCTTACCTCTTAACCCTTTTAAATACAGGTACTTGACGATGGCTCGATACTCCAATTTTTCGATTTTCACAATTTCGGTGGTCATCTTTTTTCATTTAATTTATTGCGTGACTCTGGTTTACTTTTTTGACGTCAAACTTTACACTGACACTTCTAATAAGTTATTGTTATGCTAACGCAATATTTTGTTTATGCAAGGAACTGGTCTAGGCTAACTAGATATCAATACATCCTCGTATTCTAAAAATATACATTACATCATTGCAAAAACAATTTTACTCGATATATTCAAATGAATCTGTGAAATGTATCAATTTGGAACATTTTATGCAATACAATATTTTTGACCTGATATTATTTGTAGTAACCTTATACAAGATGGTAATTTATTAAATGTTAATTTTTAAAACATTTGAAACGTAATGCTTATAGAAATAATAAGAATTTCTAAAGTTATATCTATTAACATAAATATGATGCATATTGAAATGTTTAATAGTTTATGTTATGCTATCATATTTTATATTTCTATTTCCTATGTGAAAATAAACCCTAACGATTGGTTTTTTTTTCAGGTTAGTTGAGGTTATGAAGATTAAACGCATTTTTAATCTGCATAAGATCTGCCATTCAAAGAATCTGAAAATAAAAGTAAGTAAGAACAAACAGTAAATAAGATTAAAAGTTGTCTAAGACTTAGTACTCAAAGTATGCGTTCTAATATGTGTAAACATACCTGCACCAAAAATTTTATTTGGGTGGAATATACAACCGTACTTTTACTTTACTTCCAATTTAAATTTGTCCCCAATACGGCCCCTTAAATGGACTTATTTATCGGAGCAAAATAAAATCAAATGACACTCACTTACACTTTTTTTTTAAACAAATTTAGACTAAATTTCCAAATTGTGAAGGTTTATCTAGTAAGAGCATCATTAAACCTTAAACTTTATAAGAAATAGTCTGTATTCTACCTAACATATGACTATGATCCCTAAGCTCTAAAATAGATAAATTATAAAAGAATGAGGGTTCAGACGATAAATAAATTCTAGAGTATGTAAAGTTATAAAAAATGTGTTTGTCCATATGTAATTTACGAGGTATAAAAAAATGAAAAAACGCAAGAAGCAGGACGAATTGCGTTAAGGAAGAATTATTTAAGGACGTAATGAACATGTGAAACAATGTGAAAAATAGAAAGGTTTAATAATGAAATTAAAGTGAGGTTAAATTCGGGAAAATTTTAATATTAAGATTGCAGCGCAATGAATTTTAAGAAGGACCTTAGATTGTGAAAGATGAAGCAAAACAACTAAGAGCTGTCATAAAATGTAATTAATATAAATATAATTAATTTACAATTACAGTTTTCTAACCAATAAAAAGAAGGTACAGAGGTGGTACAAATAGATGGCGGTAGTATCGTCTCGCGTCCTCTCCAGATTTACATTCAAACCTACAAAATTGGCGGTTAAAAAACAATTAAAGATTTAAAAATTTTGTAAAAGCTATATAAGAAAGTGCGAAAGGACGCTTCCTTCTTAATTATACGTCCACGAGAGAAGCACGTCGTGCCCTTATCAAATAAAGACAATTTTAAGTGACGGTTAAAAGAGAGTAATAAAAAATATTATGAAAATATCACGTATCCCAATATTTAATGAAACAAGTAAAGAAAATTTTAATGTGACTACGAAATTGTTAATGCTTCGATTTCTTTAACAATAAAGATAGAATATTAAAATAAACTTTATACTTACCAAAGGGTTCCGCAACATAAGTGATGCCGTGTTAAACTAAAAGTGTCCTACGCTGAATTGAATTGTTGGTGCTACGGTTTATCTATGGGAGTTTACATCAATTCGGACGACTTTGGAAGGCATCTTCAGAAGGGTCAGCGCTCTTATAAGCTAGAAATGAATCAGAAGTGAATGAAACGAATAAACAAGATACTTACCAGTTGATTGATTGACCAAAGGGTAATGAATAATTGTAATTAGTTTTTTGGTCTCCTGAACTGCAAAGCAAATTTTTCCGTTGTACATATTTGTTATGTTGAAACTTGATTTTTACACACAGTACGGCTACTATACGGTAAAGTATTGCCTGATTTATCTGCTATTTGGGAATGTTTTAAAATAATCTAAGTATAAAATCCAAGAAATTGTTTTTAAAACAATTTACTTTACACCATACTTGACATGATATTGATGGCGCCATCTATACGTCAGTTAAACAAATCAACTGACACATATTAGGTGGTGTACATGTCCAAATGGTTAAACAGCCAGGTCTACTTAAAATCAGTAGAAATAATTTTGTTCTTTTTTCACTTTTTGGTGTTGATCGTGGGTCAAAAAGTATTAAACAAATTTCGTGTGTAAAGTGATTTTACGGCGCTCCACCTAATGACAAACAAACAAAGCTGTCGCGTCGTAAAATCCTACTCTCCACACTCTAATGTAAATAACTATTTTGGCCAACTCACGTGCAAACATCAAATTAGCATTAAAACTACAAACCCTGAAACGTCATGATTAGATATAGTGCACGCACAGCGTTCGTAAAAATTACCCAAATCGTCCGCTCTTAAGGTACATTTGACAATAAAAATCTTTTTATAGAAAAAAAAATATGTTTACTAAATCAACAATTACACAACTTTTTTACTGTGAAATGGTAAAAAATAAATTGATTTGGAATATTTTTAGTTTCATATAAATGATTAGCACCATCTTGTGTATTCTAAATTACAGTTCACTTTATGACCGATATTGACAATTGACAGCAAAATATTTGTTAATTTTAGACTTTTACCATTTAAAAATTGTCGGCCAAAAAATTTAATACAAATCTTGTGCGTTAAATTAATTTAAATTTAATTTATTTTGCGCTGTAAATTTAACTTTCCGCACGCGAATGTAAATAACTATTAATTAGATCTAAGTAAATTTTGTAATAATTTCGCATTGCACACGCATTGTTTTTCACAACACATTAACCTATTACGCACATCGCGAGTAATGAGTGGTGAGCGCAGTCCTATAGGATGTTATTTTTCTGTGATATCGGTAAAAGATTGTTACCGCTAATTTATTTTAATTTAAATTTTCTGATGATTGCATATTGTGTAAAAATAAATGTGACTTTGTATTCATCGTGTTGTATTTTTAATTGATTTGCTGGGAAGGAAGCATCGAATACCTAAATAAATAAAAAAAAAATTGGAATAATAATTAGATAGAAAAGCGTAATTTAGTAACAAAAGTTTGTTTCTGGTAAGAGTGGAACTAATATTGGCAATTTTTAAATAAATACATAAGCTGAAATTTTAATTTAATCAAACATTAATCATTGCAATACAATAACTAGTAGAAAGGGCGGACACCTTTCCGGGATGGTAGCAACATGTAAGCAAATACATATGGTATTCAAGAGTGAAATGACAACAAAAGTAAAAAGATGCGAGTTCTCATGACGAACAACATTGGTTTGAGTCATGAAGCACAATAATTTAATTGTAAGGTAATAATTTGCCTCCAAAAACCTGTTTTGGACATGATTGTGGTGGAGTTGGGACAGAAAGGGTGCGCCGTACTATGCCCAATTTATAATCCGCTGTTCCTTGTAGTAGACCAGACCTACTGTGAAAAAATCAAAGTTCTAGATGCTTACTGTGAGGCGCTATCGCCCGTACTAACTTGCAGGCTTGCAATACCGAGGTATTTTTCAGTTAGGTGGATGGTTAGGTCAGAAAATGCGAAAAAGTGGTTTTGCCATCTGGACGATTATTAGTTGGTAGCAAGTTGATGTTGATACCAGAAAACAAGGAGAAATTAGACTAAAAAAATTAGAAAAAAAAAGAGGACAAAAATGAAGAGAAAAAATTAAGAGAAAAAATTAAAAGAAAATAATGAGAAGAAAAATTAAGAAAAAAAGAGAGAAAAAATTAGGAAAAAAAAATTTTAAAAAAACGAGGAAAAAATGAAGAGAAAAAAAATAGGAGAAAAAATGAAGAAAAAATAATAAGAAGAAAAATGAGGAGAAACTAAATTAGGAGAAAAAATTAAGAGAAAAAATCAAGGGAAATAAAATGGTAACATTTGTTATGCACCATGTGCTGGAAGTGCAAGTACCATGCCACCAGTACCAAAAGTTGCGAGTTGTCACGACGAACAACATTGTTTTGAGTCATGAAGCACAAAAATTAAATTTGTAAGGTAATAAATTTGCTTCCAAAAACCTGTTTTGGACATGATTGTGGTGGGGTTGGGTCAGGAAGGGTGCGTCGTACTATGCCCAATTTATAATTAACTCCTTCTTGTAGTAGACCAGACCTACTGTGGAAAAAAATCAAGGTTCTAGATGCTTCCTGTGAGGCGCTATCAAGCTTACTAACTTGCAGGCTTGCTTGCTTGTTTACAGACATAGGCTTTTTGGACTTTCTGGATCACAGGAATGAGCTATCGAAAAACGGGTTTTTCCAAAAGACGTGGAATTCCAAGGCCAACAATCGTACAGCTAGGTATTTTGCAGTTGAGTGAATGGTTAGGTCAGAAAATTCAAAAAAATGGTTTTGCCATCTGGACGATTATACTCGTAAGTTGGTAGCAACTTGATATTGCTACCAGAATTAATAATTTAATTGCATCACTAAAAGATTGAATTATTTTGCAAATTATAAATTATTCTAATAAAATTGACTAAAATTTTTTACTAAAAATGTTAAAATTAAAAAAGTTACTTCATTTTGTTTTATGTAAACGTCTCTTTATTGCAAACCGTTTGCGAAAATAAGTTTTACTACCTACTTTAATTTCAAATTATTTTGCACTTTCATATAAAGTAGTTGTTAAGCCATTTCAACTTATAATCTGAATAAAATTTACATTAAAGTACAATTCTCCTGAATTAATGTACACTGTTCATTAACACAATTGCATTTCAATTTTTTAATTTCTAGAAATTATAGAATTTATGTGTTAGCAAAAGGTAAACTTACATTTAATAATAACTATATTTAACCAGAACCCAGTGTTACTATAACATTATAACGGTAAACCTCGATTAATTAGATAACTTCAGTGATTTGTGTAAAAGAACAACATCAAATACCTTCAGTTATAAATAAACCACGTCAATTTTTGCCAACTTTAACTTCAGATACGGACGAAAAACAATTCATGCATTTCGAATAAGGTTGAAAGACACGAGACATTATGTAGAGTTGGGTTGCTTAGCGTAATTTGCATGAAAATGGAGAAATACGATTGTTATCAATTGAAGTTAAATTTAATTATTATTGACCTTTAATACACTCCGCAAAAAATTATCGCAACACCTGAACATTCTTGGTCACTTATAATTTACATAAACTATTTTCGCCCAATTTGATCAAATGTGCTTTTCTAACATTTTATAAAACTGTCATCTCAACGAATTATAAACAATGCACTTTTTGCTGCCGATTTTTTGAATATTTCAAAAAACGTTAAATAGTCCAACATTCAATTATTGTAGATAATTATCTTGTCGGTTGAGTTTTTGGTCTGACATTGTTATGAATGTTCAGCAACGTGCATCTTTGCATCTTCCTTATGAAGAAACCGTGCAATGTATAGCATTGCTGGAAGATAGGCGTAGTAGCAAGAATTCTACAAGTACAGCCTTCAACTGTATCCAGAGTTGCACTACGATTTAGGGAAACTAGGAACTACAGAAGAAGGGCTGGGCAAGGACGCAGAAGAGCTACCACCCTACGAGACGACCGATTTCTACGCTTAAATACTCTGCGTACCCGTCATTTCACAGCTAGATTCTTAAAAAATGAACTTTTAGCGGTTAGAAATGTCCTCTTTCTGTTCAAACTATACGGAACCGTCTTCGAGAGGATGAGATAAGACCCCATGTTCCTGCTCAAGGTCCACTTCTCACCAGAGAACACAAGGTAGCACGATTAGAATTCGCACGTGAACATGTGGATTGGGATATTCACGACTGGGCTAATGTTGTTTTCTCTGATGAGACGCGGTATAGTTTATGGGCTTCCGACAGACGTATACCGGTCTACAGACGACCTGGTGAACGTTATTCTGTCTGCAATTTTTGTCTACGTGGCCCTTATGATAGAGGATCAGTGATGGTGTGGGGAGGCATCTCTTTGGAAAGCCGTACAGCGTTAGTGCCATTACCTGGTGCTCGGTTAACAGCAGCTAGGTATATTACCGACATTTTAGAAGAGCATGTGGTACCTTACGTACCCTTTTTTGGCGAAAATTACATTTTTATGCACGACAACGCACAACCCCAGATAGCAGGAATTGTGCAGTAATATTTGGAGGAGATCGAATTGCCAGTTCTGCAATGGCCTGCGCGAAGTCCGGAAAAGAACCCAATTGAACATGTCTAGGATCATCTAGGACAAGCCTTAAAACGCCACCAGAGGCCGTTTCTTAATTTACAAGAACTGGAAGACGCGCTGTTACAAGAATGGGAAAATGTTTCCCAAAACTATGTTGGAAACTTAATGCGCGGTATGCCGCGAAGAATGCAAGCAGTAATTCAAGCTAGAGGCGGCAACACAAGATACTAAAACCAGTTTGACCAAGTTTTTATATTGTTGTATTTGACAATTTAACAGTTTCTTGCCATTTTCTAATTTATAATGCTTAGTCATTGCTGGTATGTTATCGTTTATGTTTTTTCAGAACCTAAGAATTATATGTATAGTATGTTTGATGTTCAAAAGTAATGTTATTTAAAAATAAATGGGTGTTGCGATAATTTTTATGCGGAGTGTATAAAGCTTATATACTTAATAACGGAAGCAACTTAACAATAACTTGAATAATATTCAGCAAGGTCGGATGGGTCTGTGTTCTATGATTTTTGATAGTAAACTACAAACTGCCCCCATGAACATGCTACATTTTCTTAGACACATTTAATTATTAGTTATTTAAGAGTTATGTGTCTGCATTCCACAGTGGTGCCCTATATGAAGAGTGAAATTCTAAAAAAAACGTGATGACCTATACACTAACACGGCCAACCTGACTAATGAACGCTCTCGGCCATGTATCGCTCGGTTTTTCCTGACTATTATTCGGAAACATCTTCACAACGTTCAACCGTCAGAAAATAAATCACATTAACAAATAATGTATCATAGAAGTAAGGTACTGTTGGCCTCTTGCGGCCTACGTCCTTCACTAATGCTTACAAGTATAAAGTTTCAACTCCAAATCAGACTGCTTTAACCGTGTCTAGAGTTCCGAAAAACCACGTCAACAAGGTGTAGAGTCTGTAGCATCACAGACTACTTTAACCATGTGTAGAGTTCCGGAGATCTACTTTAACAAGATGTAGAGTCTCCATCATAACAGACTACTTTAACCATGTGTAGAGTTCCGAAGAACTACTTTAACAAGGTGTAGAGTCTCTATCATAACAGATTACTTTAACCATGTGTAGAGTTTCGAAGAACTACTTTAACAAGGTGTAGAGCCTTTATCATAACAGACTACTTTAACCATGTGTAGAGTTCCGAAGAACTACTTTAACAAGGTGTAGAGTCTCCAGCACAACAGACTACTTTAACCATGTGTAGAGTTCCAAAGAACTACTTTAACAAGGTGTAGAGCCTCCAGCTTTTAAAATTAAAAATAAAATAAAAGCATACCTTAGAATCAATTTCCGAGGTCATAAAACTATCTAAAACTTTTATGCGGTCATCAGGACGCCATTTTTTGATCCATAATTTTATATGGAAAAGAGCAGCTGTTGTTACTCTAATGGACTGTGATAAACTACCAACCTCTTGCGTGGTTTGTAACCATCTACATTCACCAAACCTACGATTTTATAAGGACGAATCCAGCCAGACTCTAGTTTGTTTGCTGGTATAGTTCCATTATCCCAAACGAATAAATCATGTCTGAAACCTAATTTCCAATATTTTCTGTTTTTTTGACGTTAAAGAGCACAGAAAATAATATTTGGGGTAAGCGTCAACGGCTACAAAAATGTGTGCAGACCCTTCTTCAGTACTGGGAAGAGATTCAAGACAATCAATATGAATTGTATGAAATAGGATTGGTAATTTTAGAATTGAGCGAATTCTATAATGATAATTTTAGAGTATGTTTGCTGGTGAGGCAAGGTCATGCAGGATTCAATTATATATAATTTTTTACAAATTGGCGCGTATGGGGAAACCTGAAATGTGCCCTTAAGCTAAAGGTGGTCTTATTCATATATTTTTTTAAAAGGGAGTTGAATTAACTATGCTAATTGGTTGTTGTCAAACGCCTTTTGGCATTTGGTTAACATATTCTTCTAGGCCATATCGACGGTTGTGAAATAAACACTACCACCTCCACTACTACTACTTAATTTTATTATCGTGAATTAAAGGAGTAGGCTATCGATCTTTCACGGTATTTTATTTAGAAATCAAAAAACTACAAGTCGAGATTCGCTGTTTTTTTTGTTACTAATAGGAGTGGTCCGGCATAAGGAGATTGCAATGGTCTTTTAATACCGTTGTCTAGTAGATCTTAAATTTTATTATTAACAATTTTACGCTGATTATGGGATAGTGTCGATATCGTATTTCTTTCTCCAGATGTTAATCAGATTTTAAATTTGCTAGTGATTATGGAATTTTATTTCCTGAAGACATCATACCACGAAGTTTGTACAAAACTAATTTTATAATAATTAAGAGACGGTCATAAAGGCTTCGATTTCAGAACTAAGCATAAAGCAACGTTGACTCTTATTGGTTGTTACGGTTTATTTTTAAAGAAACTCAAAAATATAACAGTACTAGAAGGCCTTGCCGGCAGCTCCTCTTAGTCGGAAGTGGTCGTGAGCTTAATGAGAATCGTTTGAAATGAAGGCTTCTACACTGAACGAAGAATTTTTAAGGCGCCACCTAGGATTTCGTATAAGAGATATTCTAGAGCCACTAGGAACTCGTAGACACAGAAACAAACCGTACGTTGATAGAAATATGTATATTATTGTAGTGATTAGACTTTGATCAACACACATAGAAACACATAGACTCAACAATAGATAATATCATTTAGAGTTAATAGCAAAATACAGTAATAAAATAATAATAATTCACGGGAGCGAGTTTGAGGCACAATCGCTCCAAAAAGGTTAGCGTATTATAAACGTTTGACAGTCGTAGCACCGATTATTCCATGCTAGCAATTCACCGAGTTCACGTAGCAAATATTGTTTGGAATGTACTTGCCAACAATTACGGGGAGTACCGGACCTTGGCTTATTATTTAAATAGGTTAAAAGCGCACAAAATTAATTACGTACTTGGAAAGATCTTTCTAGTTCATAAAATTATCTATACAGCGCCGAAAAGGTACGTTGCTAAACTCACGGCCGTGGCACGTATATATAGAAAGTGACAAAATTTTGAATGACATGAATTAACTTAGCATGTATAAATAGGAAGTCTTCGGTGTCCGACAGTTAATCGGCAGATGTGACAGCTTTCGTATCCAAATCTAGTACGTTATTATCCAATAAAGAAAAGGAAAAACCAAAATTGATCCCGTTGATAACAGTTACTGGGCTGCTCACAAAGAACCAGATAACAAGCTTATTTTGGGTGATGTCCTTGACCAGAAGGAGGTTCCAAGGTAGGTTGAAATTCCAACGTTGGTGATAATACCAGACCCACTTCGATATTCTATAATTTTCGGATTATTATCCTTGCCAGCATAACCATAATTAAAGATCCATTGATTAATTAAAAACGGAGTACGTCTGAAGTGACCAGCATAAGAAGCCAAAGAAGAAAAACAACAAAAAAGAAAAAAGGTGCCTGCAATTGATAGAACCCGCAATAGCAAATATTTTATTAAAACAAATAAAAGTAAAAAAAAGGTACTTACACAGAAACAGTAGTCTAAGACTTATTCCCTAATTTGAATGGGATGATTTTACTTCAATCGATACTACAAAGCACATGTCTAATTATTGTTCAATTTTTAGACAACATTCTCTATGTACACCTTTTCACGACGGTCAGCAAATAGGAAATAAGGTATAACTTTTGCGAGCAAATGAAGATCAATTGTTGGAACTGGCAATTTCAAATAACTAAAATCCCCAAACGATTTTTCAATACAAAAATTCAAATTCAAACGCATGAGTCTAAACACGGCTGTCTATAGTGTAGGGAGATAATGGTCGATAAATCAATTATTTGGAAAATAATACCGTCACATGGTCACGGTAGGATCGAGCAATCAATTTTAGACTAGCTACACTTAATTTTTGTTTCTTTGAAAAACCATTATATCAACTTCATGTAAGTAGGTTTTAGAAAACACGAAGGTTTTGTTTGTTTAGGGAACGCGATGTTTCTCTTTTAATTCGTAATCTGCACTCAATTGATCGATGACAAATGTTGCTTAATAGTTTGTTATTATGTAAAATTAATGTGCGTAGCTTGTAATTTTTGAGGTTTTATGCCATCTTTAATGTAACTAACTGCTTTATGCAAAAGCAGACCTAAATTTACATCGCCCGTAAAATTAGCCCACAAATCTGTTTTTAAATTCGCCCAAGTACGACCAGTAAGAAAATACCAACGTGCAAATCACTCACCTGCCTCTCATCCCGTAAAGGTTTAAAATCTGGTAAAACAATTGCATTTTTTGCTACCAGAATTACTACGAGGTTTCATTCGGTTTAAGAAACGCCAAATTATGTTTGTAAATATGCAGTTGACGTTTCAGCTGGAATAGCAGGACGATTGGAAGTGTCATCTATGGTGACGCACTTGTACTTAAATTGTATCAAGTTAAGAGTTCTTTATTCTACTTCTGATGTTATCAATTGAATTATTATTGACCTTTAATATAAAGTTAATATACTTAATAACGGAAGCAACTAAACAATACCTTGAATAATATTCAGCAAGGTCGGGTGGGTCTGTGTTCTATGCTTTTGATAGTAAACTACAAACTACCCCCTTGGACATGCTACATTTTCTCAGACATATTTAATTATTAGTTATTTAAGAGTTATATGTCTGCATTTCACAGTGTTGCCCTATTTGAAGGGTGACATTCTAAAAATAAACATGATGACCGATACGCTAATAACGATATTAAAGAAAAAACAACAGTCACAAATAATAGTAACAAAATTTTGATTATTGCATGCTAACAAATACAAATAAACTATTTTGTAAACAAAATCAAAAATGCACCCACCGTACTCTCTAGTAGAAAGAGCTTTTGTCATGCAAGCAAAGAACACCAAATTCAACTTTAATTAACAACTAATATAACAATTGAATTTTATTGCGATTAACGAACATTTTACTAAACATTTTTAAAAGTTGATCTACACTCCATATAATTTCAAACTAAATGCAAAACTTCGTATTACTAATGAATCACTAAATGATTTCGTTTTCATTTACCCTTTCAATGCAATTTATTAATAAATTTATCCTTAGGGTAAACAAGTAAGGTAAACCTCCACTTTGTGAAACAAAACTTCACTATGAATGTCCTGGGACTCATTTTCCTCAGCACAGATAAATAAAAAATGCTTTCGTAAGCATTTCATTTGCAATGTTAATGAAACTACCAACATTTCTCAAGCGAAAAGTAAGTTCTTGTGTGAAAACATCTAAAAATATTAAGTTGTTTTAGTACAATAAATATATTTAATATTTTTGCATTATAAGCGTTTTTTTTTTCAATTAATTTTGAATGTAACTTATGACTTTCGGTTACAAGTATTTTGCTAGGACAGTAAACTTTCTAGGGCTCTGTATAACCATTCATTATAAATGCGTTTGATGAATGATACAATTTTGAGACGGTGTTCATTGCAATATAAACATTTAAATAATATAATTTATGTCTATTTACTAAGAATATTATCTCTGACAATAGTAAAGTATAACATTTATTTTCCTCGAATTGCATTTTTGCATTATTTAATGGTAACACTCTTGACACGATTTTGCAAATAAATAGGTAAAGTACATTTGTAATGTAGAAACAAGAGTATCAGACCCAGATCTTCATTAAAAAGTAAATATAATCTAGGTATAAATAAACGTCGTAGCATCAAAAACAACAGATAGATAAAATGTTTAAGTTCGTTGGGATTGTATCGTTTCTTACATTAGCTGTTTTAGCTTTAGGCAATGGTAAGTAATCACCTTTCGTTACGTGATTTACAATTTAGGTCCTGTAGTGTGCCCCGAAAATGAAGAATGGACAAGATGTGGGGCTGCTTGCGTTCAGACATGCCAAACTATAAAAAACCCACCTTTTTGTCCATCCGAACGTGTTTGTGTATCAGGTTGCATATGCCGTTATGGTTTAATACGTGACGAAGAATCTCAGAATTGTGTCAAAAATTGTGCAAATGATTCCGAAAATAAATAATTAATATAAAAATCCAAACTATTTATACTAACCTAAATAAAACATAAAACTGCTTGTGTCATTGAAAAAGACTGCGTTGTTAAAATTTAAAAAACCAAACCAATCGGCGATTGGAACTATTATAAACAACTGGGCAATTTTGTCACAACCGCAGTTAGAAATTATAAAAAGGCGTGCATACAGCACAACGTAAATCCCACCAAACCAGCCTCTACATTGCAGATGCTTAAACTTCTAAATATTTACAATAAAAAAACTCCGAAACCATTACCACCAGAACTGAATAATGCAGAACTAATTAACAGCGAACTTTGCAAAACTTTTACATCATCACATATGCACGTGGCTGAAACAATTGCTTATTTTAACAACACTTGAAAGTTTAAACTTAATCACAAATTACAATTCCAATCAGTCACCGAATCTGCTGTCCAAAAAATTACTAATTCTTTGAAAAGTAGAGCAATTGGTTCTGATGGATTAAGTCTGGACGTAATTAAATTATGCACACGCCCCGATCGGTGAATGATTTGCGTCCAATCTCAATTCTCCCAGTGCTATCAAAAGTATTAGAAAAGATTCTAGAATTACAGATTAGAGACTTGTTATCTGCCTACAATGGTTTACCTTTGTACCAATCAGGTTTTAGACCTAAGCACAGTTGCGCCACTGCACTTTTACAGGTCTATGGTGATATAATTTTTGCCACAAATAATAACTACTTAGCGTTGCTCATATTATTTGATTACTCTAAAGCCTTCGATCGAATAAATCATGACGTTCTACTTAGTACTTTGCATTACAAGGGGTTCAGTTACATCGCTATACCTCTTTAGAAGAATACACCACTGGACGCATGCAGAGAATAGTTCTTGAAAATAACATTTCCTCCTGGGGTAATATCAGCAGTGGGGTACCTCAAGGAATAATCCTTGGACCGTTGATATTCATTATTTACACCTCAATCATACCTGACGTACTACTGCACTGTAAATCTCATCTTTATGCTGATGAAGAAGAAGTAACTAAAAGGAACGGGTATATTGGTTGCAGATGATCTCACGACGTACAGATTCAAGGTTTTAAATGAAGCAATCAGCAAGTATGGTAGATCAAATGTATGGTCGCAAGATGGTACAATTTTTTGGATCTTTAAAGGCAAGAAATACAAAGGGACTAGCGTTGAAAATATCATTTAATTGTGTGAGCATTATCCGCGACCGCGTTATCACGTAGTGCGCACTCGGGTACATATGTATGTACACTCATGAAATTTAAAACTTGGACACCACAGTTTCTGTAAACAAAAGTTTGCACATTGTGAAGCGGGCTTAAGGGTATCATTTACAATTCTAACAGCAGGTAGTCTCAGCAGGGATTATCTTATAGAACGACTGTAAAATGAATCATTACACTAAGCACGTTTTAGAAAATAGGTAATTTACGTTGCTTACTTAATTTTTTCTTTAAAGAATATATTTGAAGGTATCGCTAATTAAACACCATAGCTCGATTAATTATCGAATCAAAATTTTGTTTAGGAAATGTTTACAAAATAAAATTAGAAATAATTTTGATTTAAAAACGTCTACAAGCAATAACTTTTAAATTAAATCAAAAACTAAACATGGTTATTTGGGTTGACTGATTATTACTTATTTTTAAATAAATCTAACCTACTAATTATTGTAAGTTATTAAAAAAAATCATTAAACTCTATTCATAATATTTAGTCCTTACAAAATGTATATTTTATGACGTTTCATTTTTTTCTGTAGTTAATATAAAAAGTGAAAATAAAAACTAAGGCAATTCTTATTGTCAACGTATATATTTAGTTTTTGACAAGAATTTATTACATAATTATAATTAAGATACCAAGTTATAGTTTAAAATTAAATCAATAATTTGTGTGACCTCCATTATTATTGATACATTCTTGGAGGCGTCTGCTCATTGACGCTATCAAGGTATCAATATAATTAATATTAATCGTTTCCCATGCGGTATCAATGGCTGCAATTAGTGCATTACGGTTTGCTGGTATAAAATTTGGTCCTTGTTGTCTTCGGATAACAGCAAGTATTCGAGCCCAAACATTTTCGATAATGTTAAAATCTGGGCTTTTGCTGGCCAGGGTAACAGCTCCAAGTTATTTTCTCGTATCCAATTGCGCACAACCCGCGAAGTATGAATAGGGCGTTGTCCTTTAACAACAAAAATACATTATGAAAATGTTAATTCAACAGATTCCGAACTATTTTTTGGAGAAAGTATAGTGAAATAAGAATACTTACTTGTTGGAAAATATAATCTTCGTCTGGATAAAACACTTCGACTGAAGGTTTCATAATAGTTTCCAAAATATCTAAATACGCAGCAGAATCAAGACGTCCATCGATAGCCCAACAAACTCCTGGACCCCGCGCGCTAACCCAACCCCACACATTCACAGAAAAATAACCACTTCGTTTTTTAGGACATATGTGATTATTTTCGTAACGAGTTCCTTCCATTCTAAAAACTTTTAGTGGTCCATCGTTGCGGCTATTGAACGTTTTTTCGTCGCTAAAAATCACTCGATTCCAAAATTCCAAAGGTTCGTTCACATATCGCCTTGCAAATTCCAGACGACGTCTCATATTTTCGTCACTGAGAACTTCTTTCGCAGCAGCATTATACTTCTTTATTCCCATCTCCTTTAATTTTTTTGTGCAGTTATACGGCATCCGGGAAAATGTGTATCTGCTATAGCCCTGGAGTATGTAGCAAATGGTTGTTCTGTTACGTAATGAAACAACTCGAGATCTTGAGCACGTGTAGATACTTTAGGTCTACCACTTCCGATGGCTCTTTCCAAAGTGTGTTCAAGATTCCATTTTACTTGGTAATGCCCTACGGTGCTTTTTGGTATATCTAACATACGTGAAATTTCACGCACGCTACGGCCCGCCGCTAATTCCGAAACAATCCGCGCTTTCAAATCAGCACCGAGATGAGGTGGCATTTTCACAACACTTGAAATTTTAAACTAAAATGGAATTTACATTTCTTACTTTATTTATTGGTTCACACTACCCCTTCTCAAACAGTAGGTAATTGTTTATTTATTACATACTTCTAATGACTAATGTAACAACCCTTAGAGCAATATGACTCAAAGGAAGTAAATTAAACAAGCAAGGATATTCTATTGTTATTGAAACTTATTCATAAAGTAAAAGCCATTTCCTTATAATGCTAATGGACAGGATTTTTTTAAGTATTAAGATTACAATAGAGGACTTATAAACTTTCGAAAATATCTAATTATAAATATTTACACTGCAATTGCGCTTTTCCTTAATAATTTCTTAGCAATAACATACACGTTCTTGGTTTTAAGTTGTCATAAATTTGATATGATATAAATTTGTGTTTCTAATATTACATCACAAACTAATCTTTATTCGCCAAAAATTGTTGCTTAAGTTGTAAAGCTTCGTACACACCTGAACAACAAACCGAGCAACAAACATAACAACGAACCGAAAGTCAAACAGAACGACAAACGATCTTTTATGATTTCCACAATCCGAACAACAAACGGAACGTTTGTGCTGTTCCCATAATTATTTTCAGTAGTTTTCAGTTCATATATATTTATTATTGAGAAGAGAAAATTGCGGAAAACAAGAAGATAGTGCCAACCAAATTTTTACGCACAAAGAAGAGTAAAAATTATAATTTACTTCGCTTTTTTTATTTTGAAATTTCCCGCCCAAATGATGCTAATAGGGACATCATTTTTTTCTTGCATTCTTAAACACTGATTAATTTAAAACATTTTTCTTCTGTCAACTCCATAATATTACCTAAAACACAACAAACCCACAAAAGGGAGGACAAAAATAAATAATTTAATTCTCCCGCATAAGTTTGTTCGCCGTTTTGTTTAGATTCGTCCAAACCTGCAAACGCATTCGCGCGCATTTTCTTTGATGTCGGAGAAAAAACCGACAAGTTGCGGGAACGCCGCAAACCGTTCGTGGAACAATCAGGACTTGCGAATCTGTTCTAAAATTCGTACGTAGCACCGTCCAAATTAATGTTCCGATTGCCGTTCGGTTCGTTGTTCTGTTTGTTCCTCGGTTTGTTGTTCAGGTGTGTACGAAGCTTTACAATAAGCATATTAATATGAACTATATCTTATGAAAGGAGAGTTATGTAACTATAATTAACGACTTAACGTTACGTTAGTAGATTCCATTTACTATTTACACATATTTTCTTGGAACATTCGATAATTAACTATCGGGATATGATGACCCTATACTTCGCAGGTTGTGCGCAATTGGATACAAGCAAATAACTTGGAGCTGTTACCCTGGCCAGCAAAAAGCCCAGATTTTAACATTATCGAAAATGTTTGGGCTCGAATACTTGCTGTTATCCGAAGACAACAAGGGCCAAATTTTATACCAGTAAACCGTAATGCACTAATTGCAGCCATTGATACCGCATGGGAAACGATTAATATTAATTATATTGATACCTTGATAGCGTCAATGAGCAGACGCCTCCAAGAATGTATCAATAATAATGGAGGTCACACCCATTATTGATTTCTTATATTTATTTATATAGTAATACCTTTATTTAAAAAAAACGTTTTCATTTAATTTTAAACTATAACTTGGTATCTTAATTATAATTATGTAATAAATTCTTGTCAAAAAACTAAATATATACGTTGACAATAAGAATTGCCTTAGTTTTTATTTTCACTTTTTATATTAACTACAGAAAAAATGAAACGTCATAAAATATACATTTTGTAAGGACTAAATATTATGAATAGAGAGTTTAATGATTTTTTTTAATAACTTACAATAATTAGTAGGTTAGATTTATTTAAAAATAAGTAATAATCAGTCAACCCAAATAACCATGTTTAGTTTTTTGATTTAATTTAAAAGTTATTGCTTGTAGACGTTTTTAAATCAAAATTATTTCTAATTTTATTTTGTAAACATTTCCTAAACAAAATTTTGATTCGATAATTAATCGAGCTATGGTGTTTAATTAGCGATACCTTCAAATATATTCTTTAAAGAAAAAATTAAGTAAGCAACGTAAATTACCTATTTTCTAAAACGTGCTTAGTGTAATGATTCATTCTACAGTCCTTCTATAAGATAACCCCTGCTGAGACTACCTGCTGTTAGAATTGTAAATGATACCCTTAAGCCCGCTTCACAATGTGCAAACTTTTGTTTACAGAAATTGTGGTGTCCAAGTTTTAAATTTCATGAGTGTACATTTTTATTAGATTTTTTCAACATGAGTATTATATGTTTTCTATAATTATTATTTATTTTCTGCAATAAAATGGGTTTTGTAATTTATGAAAGAAATATTTAGACCTTATCATTACTTAAACGGACTTTTATTAACGTTTCTTTTACGATTTTATGATTGAACATATCGAACAAGATTTTCCTCAAGTAACTAATTTGTATAAACGATATCAATATCAATAACGAGACTGTCTATAGTTTTATGAGAGGTGATAATGCAATTCTAATTTCTAAGTATTTTACAATCTAACGTTAGAAGTATTAACACAAATTTTTTAAATCTAGAAGTGCTTCTACAAGCAGTGAATCATGAATTTGATATTATAATTCTAACTGAAACTTGGATATGTAATACTTCATTCTTTAATATATCAGGATATAACTGTTATTACAATGATAGTAAATTAAACAAATGTGATGGAGTTATTACTTATATAAATTCAACATTGGTACACACTAATCAAAGTATACAGATAAAATCTTTTATTTTTATGAGAACAATCATAAGTAGTAAAAATAATGAAATTGCTTTGACATCTGTTTATAAACCCCCATCTTTTAATATTTCTGATTTTTTAATTGCACTGCGTGCTTATTTAGAAAATTATTATTAGAAAAGTAATTATGAAATATTTGCTGGAGATGTAAATGTAGATATATCAAAAAATACTGATGAAAATAGTAAGTTGTATTTAAATATAATGTCTAAATATGCATTTATTCCCTGCATAAGTAATTGCACAAGACGTGAGGGGAACAGCGAATCGTGTATAGATCATTTCTTTGTAAAAACAAAATTAACACCAAAACACATGTTGCCAATTGTTATTTCCTCAAAAATAACAGATCATTATCCCATTAGTTTAACACTTAAACTTAATTTGAAAAAGGGTACACCTTCAGTGAATCACACTAAAAGGCCTCTAATTGTAGATTATAATAAATTAAAAACTACTATGGAAGTGATAAATTTTAATAGGCTCGGACATGGATGTAAATGCAGCTTTCTCTCAATTTGTTGATATAAAATGCATCAGAATGTCTTCTTTTACCAAAAAAAGAAATTCTGGTAAACTTAAGAAGAGAAAACCGTGGATAACTAATAGTCTCATTCAGCAAATTAAAATTAGGGATCACTTATATAAATTGTGCTTAAAAACGAGAAACAATATTGCTGCTGAAACTGATTACAGAAGGCAACGGAACAAGGTAACTAATTTAACACGTAAAACAAAGTTGGCGTATTACAAAATTAAATTCACAAATTGTGACAGTACAAAAGAACTTTGGACTATAACTAAGGAATGTGTTAACTGGGAATATAAAAAATTTAACAAAATAATCGAAATAAAAAATTCTGATGCTCAACTGTTTAAAAATAGCCTAAGTATTGCAAATGCATTCAATAATTATTTTATTAATACTCCAGAGCAATTATTGAGTTTAATACATACGGACGACAAATTTACATTTTCCCTTGATACCGTTCAAAAATCTTTTTATTGGCAGCCAATACTTTCATTAGAAGTAGCAACTGAAATCCATAATTTAAAAACAAACAAATCTGCTGGCCCTGATGAAATTACACCACATGTGCTAAAACAAATTGAAATTTACATAATAGAGCAATTGACAAATCTTTACAATAAGTGCTTCCTAACTGGATCCTACCCTAATATTTTAAAAATTACAAATACGATTCCGATATACAAAAATGGCGATAATACTTGTATGAACAACTATAGGCCAATTACCCTAACTTGGTGTTTTTCCAAATTTTTTGAGAAAATCATCAAAAAGCAAATTGTGAACTTTATCACTAAACATAATATCATTCATCCACTTCAATTTGGTTTTCAAGTAGGCAAAAGTACAACTGATGCTTTATCAAGTTTTATTTCTAATGTTTACACAAATCTTAATAATTCCAAAGCAACAATTGCAATATTTTTAGACCTGTCTAAGGCGTTTGAGGTTTGCCACTTTTGCTTCTCGAGGATTACTTAAGAAATCGAAAACAACGAGTATTAATTAATAATGAATTTAGTTCATTTAAACTAGTAAAAACACGGAGTTCCGCAAGGTTCTGTTTTAGGACCACTTTTGTTTATTTTATATTTGAACGACATGTTCAATATAAAACTTAAAAATACTAAGATATTTGCGTATGCAGATGACACTGTGTTGTACATAGAAGGGAGGAAGTACACAAACAAGGTTCCATTAGTCTCTCTAATATTAAGTACTGGTTATATGATAATTTATTTTCTCTAAACTATAAAAAATCGTGCTTTTTAAGCTTTTCCATAACCAAGACAAATTATCCGGACATGCCATTTTTGACTCTACATCAGTATAATTGTAATTCGGATAATTGCTTATGTAACACGGTTATAAACCGCTGCTTTTCTACAAAATATTTAGGTGTAGAGGTGGACTCGTATTTGCGTTGGGATGTACATATCAATCTGATTAAATGTAAGATTAGAAAATTCATACACTTATTTAAAAGCTTAGTATCCATTTTGGACACTAAATCACTAAAAACAATATATTTTGGTCTAGTACAATCTGTAATAGCTTACGGTATTATTGTTTGGGAGAGTGCGGCTTCTATTCATAGACAGCAGCTAGAAATTACACAAAAATGGTTACTAAGAATCATATTTAACAAGCCGTATGGGTATTCTAGTATAACTCTCTATGATGAAAATAAAATATTAAATATAGATAAACTCTACTTTTTAGACATTCTTAGATACTTGTATAATAATAAAATCAATAGTAATGTATTGCAATTTCCGAAACACGATTATGAAACACGAATGACATTCAAAGAGGAAACATACAACTTACCTACTAAAAAAACATGTGGACAACGCAATTTCTTGTATTATGTTCTGAAAGCGTATAATCTTCTACAAAATTGTACTCATGTAAGCTTCACTTGTAATTATTATAATTTTATAAACACAGTTAAATCACTATTATTTTCAAACAGCATCGTTTGGGATAAGTAAATAAAAAAAAATGTATATATAAAAAAAAGAACTTCAAATATGATTTGAAAAAGAATCAAAAAATAACATTGTCATTTTCTTTTGAAATGTATAGGCAGCTTTGTTATGGAATCGGTATAGAAACGTTAAACAAAAAACAACATAAAAAACACAAATTAAAAAAAAAGGAAAGTTATGTTTATTGTGTTTTGTGTATTTTTTCTTACTTATTTTTTTGTACTGACTCCAGGTCCTTACTCAAGCTGTTACCAGCTTACAACGACTGGAAGTCAAATTTTCCATTTATTATTAATATTAAATTCAAATTTATGTATATAGATGTGGTCGGAAATATGTATTACTTTATTAACTCTAAATTTATAAATATATTTTTTTGTGCATTGTATTTAGTGAAGTAATAAATTTGATTTGATTTGATACGCAGATCTGTGACACTATTAACAGTGACCTCAAAAGATTGCAAATCGTTTCTTCCAAAATCAACTTAAGTTTAAACCCTTCCAAATCATTTGTTATGCTTTTCGGGAGGAAAAATGAAAAATCAAAGGTACTGAACTTGATTAATATTCAACTGAACCATAATAAACCAGAAACAGTGGACTACTGTAAAAATTTGGAGGTATACACTGACAGTAATTTACGATTTTCCAAATATATAAGTAAATGTCTTCAACGATCTTATTGTAATCTAAGACAAATTTATGCAAATCGGTTCCTGTTTAGTGTTTAGTATAGACTCCAAAAAATGTTATGTAACTCTCTTGTCTTATCCATCCTAAATCATTGTGACACAGTCTCTGGATCTTGTTTAACAATGATGGATAAAAACAGAATTCAAAAATTGCAAAACGCGTGTTTTCAAATGATCTACGGTGTACCTAGATTTTCTCACATAACCAGCAATAACTCACAACCTGAATCTGAGACACAAAAGATTTTTAACAATAAAGTCTCATAGTTTAAGTCTTTACAAGAAATCTTTCAGTTATTGCATTTGCATCTATTATAACAAATTTAAAAATATATTTGATAGCTTCGTCGTTAAGTGTTTTTAAAATATATATGAAATCTATATTACTCAAAGACCAACATTCAAGTTTTTCATCAAGATAATTTTTTTTCTTCTTCTTTTCATTTTTTTTAACTATTATTTTTAACATACAATTTTATTTAATTTATAACTAACATATGTATTGAAATATTCTAGTATTTTTTCAGTATTTATTTTATTATTATTATCAATTTTGATTTTACTACTTTGTGTAAAAAATGTGAAAAATGTATAACGGTACAGTGGTAGAGCAGCTGCAGTATATCTGTAAAACTCAACTGCGCCGTTTGTTACAATATATTCTGTTTTTATTTACCTTTATACTAAAAAAAATGTTGAAAAACATATTTTTGAGTAGAAAAGTCACGTTCAAAGTATATGATCATAACACGTTTAATTCAATTAAATAATTTAAAAACTAAGTGAGTTAAAAAAAGAACAAATAGATTTATAAAATATAAATAAAAAACTAACATTTTCTATCAGCAAAAAATCGTTTGGACTTTAGTCTTTAGTAAATGAAATAAAATTATATTGAAAGTGAAGAGTATTTTCACTTGTACTTCCTAAAGAAGAAAGTGAATTTCATATGAGTACTCACAGATCACCCAAAAACAAAGATACATACGGCCGAAATGAGATATATTAACAAACCAACAGAAAAACACCAAAAACTGCACCAAAAACTTTACTCGATATCGGTATCGCTGATGATGACAGCTTAGCTGTTGAAACACGTGTCCGAGTAAAGTTTTTGGTGCAGTTTTTGGTGTTTTTCTGTTGGTTAAATAGACGCTGCAGTTGGTGTTCCTTCTTTTCAATATACTAACAAGTACAGAATAAAAAGAGAACTTGATCGGTCATCCAGTGAGCATAAACGCAAATGTATCAGTGAAGCTATTATGAAAGACAAAAAAATGAGGAATGGAGATGTGGGACGCAAAAGGAACAACATGTAGAGAAGCAGAGAAACTAACTGGCGACAAAAAAATAATAACATTTCTAAATGAATAATAATATACAGGGTGTTCCCTAAAAAAGTACCATCAATTTGAGGAATGGTAGATCGTTAAGAGAAATTTAAAATATCTAAATTCAATTTTTATCTAACCTTGTTAGAAGATTACAAAGACCAACGGAAGAATGAAAAAAGTCTAAATACCAATTGACAGTAAGAAAATGCTCAAAATATTAGTGCATGTTAGATTACGGTTAAAAATAAAATTGCATGCAGTGATAAAGGGCAGCAGATATTAATACAAGGTTCAAAACGCATCACATTAATTTTCTGGATATGCAACTCAACATACACAAAAAAGTCCAGAGAGTTGTAGTCAACGTGGTAGTGTAAACTTTAGACATGGATTCAAATGAATATCTCACAGACGAAGGGAAAAGAGAGAAAGAAGATGTAGACGAACTATTTAAGAGATCGAGGAGAACACCTAGAACACCGAGAAAAGAAGAAGAAAGCAAAGGAATAATGGAAAAGCAAAAGTCTGTAATAAAGAACCTGGCGGAGGACATAAAAGTAATTAAAAAAACAGTGAAATAGCAATAAAGAAACAAAGAAGCAACAAGAGGAGATCGGGTGTTTAAGGAAGGAACAAAGGGAATTAAAAAAGAAATAAAAGAACTAAAGGAAACAAATAAACAAGCACCAAAGGGATCTGAAGATCTCAAAAAAAAAAAAAAAGAGCAAATGAGAGAATGGAGAAAATGGAAGGAGAAAAAAGGAAAAAAAACATAGTCATACAAAAATTAAAAGGGTTTTCAACTAACCCAAAAATACTCAAGGATAAAATAGAAGGATTTATCGAAAATGTATTGAGTGTGTTCCTAAAAGTGAAGATGGTTAGAAAACTGAGAGAAGACATGTGTCTGGTTGAACTGAATAAAAAAACTGATTAGAGTATGGTAATGTAATGTAAGAATAAGCTACGGAATCTAAGCGAGAAAGTGTATATAAACAACGACCTAACACAAAATGAAAGAAAGATCCAAAATACAATTAGAAGACAAGCAAAGGAAGAAGCCGCAAAAGGAAAAACGGTCAAGGTGGGATACTTGATAATATGCAATCAAGAGTTATGGACCTAGAATGGGAAATCTGGTAAATTGGAAAAACACAACAACAAGCAAAACGATCAAGTCCAAACACAGGCAAAAAACAAATAAAGAAAACAAGGCAGGAAAAATTGGCAACGATAAAGGCAATGGATACAAGAACAAACGATTACTCATGGTACAGAATAGGAACATGGAATATCAGAATCCTAAATGGTAAAGAAAAAGAACGAACTCAGGAAATCAAGAGGTACAAAATGAAAGTAGTAGAAATCACAGAGACAAAAAAGGAAAGGAATAGGAGGATTAATGATAGAAGATTACGGGCTGTTATACAATGGAATAGATGAGCAACAACGAGCTGCGGCAGGAGTAGGTTTCAGATAAGCCCGAAGTACTTAAGAAAATTAGAGGAGTGGAAAGCAGTGAGCAGAAGGACAATGAAAGTAACCTTTGCAAGATGCAATCAATGAAATCGGATGTAATAGTGGCATATGGGCCGTGACAAACGGACGGTAAGAAACAAAAAGAACAATTCTGGCATGATCTACAAATGCTGTACGAAGAATCAAAAAACTCGACGGAAATTCTGGGAGATTACAATGAAAGAATTGGAAATAAGATAGTAGGGAGGTAGAAGGTAATGGGAAGGCACGGAGAGACTATCTGCAATACGAAATTAATTGACTTTTGTATACAGAATGGATTAGTGATTTAAAACTCTTTGTATCGGCATAAAGAGTCTCACAAATTTAGTAGAGAGGAACCAAGGAGGAATGAGAGATTAATCATCGACTATATAGTAACGGATGCAACCAATAAAAAAAGGATAAAAGATGTGAGAGTGTTCAGGGGAGTAGAAATATTATTAGACCATCTCCTGTTAAGAGCAAAAATGGGAAACCATAAAGAAAATAATGGAGAAAGAGTATCGAGAAGCAGAAAAACAAAGAAATAAGAACAATTAGGACACACAGATTACAAGACCAACGAATCAGAGAGAAGCAGGCAGAGCAGATTAAGATGGGGATGCAAGTTGTGGAACAAGAGATAATGGAAGTGAATATCGAAGAAATTTAGAGAAATTTCAAAAAATCATCTGCTTTAGCAAAGGAATGCGAGCAAACTTAACTGGAACCAAAAAGAAGAAAACAAGTTGGTAGAGTGAAGAAATCAAAGAAATCATTAAAATAAAAAGAAAACCTATTTACAGAAGAAGAGCGATGAAGAGTACCAGAGATATAAGGAAGAAAAATTAAGAAGGTAGTAAGAAAGCTAAGAAATGGGAAAGCTCCAGGAGTAGATAGAGTAAAATCAGAATTATTTAAGAAAATGGGCAAAGAAGTAATAGTGCAAGGTATACGAGATGATCTTGGAGGGAAGATTAAGGAAGTCAAGACTACATATTTGAACTAAAAAATATAATAGAGAAAATGCTACCGTATAACAACGAAATATATTTGTGGTGTGGATATAGATAAAAGTTTTAATAAGGTGGTGAAGAAGAATATATGGGACATATTGGAGAAAAACGGCACAGCAAAGGATCTGATAGAAGCTATAAAGACTCTATACTGTAACACAGACAAGATCGTAACGAAAGATAATTTGGAAACCAAAAAATTTAGAACCACAGAAAGAGTAAGACAGGGTGGAAACTTGAGTCTACTGCTCTTTATTGTTTTTATGAATGGTAGAATCAAGAAAATAAACAGTAAAATGAAGAAACTGATGGTAGGATATTATAAAATAAAACCAGTGGAAGTGAGTGAATGCGTGTTCGCGGACGATATTACAATATTAGAGATACAGAAAAGAGGTTACAATTTATTGTGGACCTAATAAGCATATAAATAAATAATCAGAAAATAGAACAAGTAAAAAATTTAAAGTACTTAGGAGTAACCATAGAGGAACGACAAAATCAAGAAGAGGAAATAAATAATAGAATAACAGCAACAACAAATATCTTTCATAGTATAAAAAAGAATTTATTAACAAACAGAAATTAGCATTAAAACAAAAATATCAATCTACAAGACCATATATCTGCCGACGCTGCTGCATGAATGCGAAACTTAGATACTGACAGAGAGACAATCCAAAAGATACAGGTTTTAGAAATGAAGTACCTTAGAAAAGTAACTAAAGTCACAATAATGGACAGAATAAAAACGAAGAGATAAGGAAAGAATTGAATACCGAAAGTGCCAGAAAGATCGTTGAGAGGACCCAGTTAAGGTGGTGGGGGCATATGAAAAGGTAGCAAAGAGAGACAAATTAGAAAAGTATGGAAGGCAAAACCTATTGAGAAGAGAAAGAAAGGTAGACCAAGGATGACGTGGGATATAGAGGTGGCGAAGATAATGAAGGCAAGAAAAATCTCATGGAAGCAGGCTAAAGCAACAGCAAGGGGCAGGGAAGATTAATGATAAAATAATGAAGAAAGCAAGTGAGAAAGTGGTATAAGTGTGAGTGAAGTGTTGTCTAACGGTTTTTTATTAGTGAGAGGGTAATAAAATAAAGAAGGACATGGGGAGTGAACAAAGACAGAGACAAATAAAGAATAAGAATAAAATAGACACGAAACAAATGTAGATTGCAAATAATTATATACAATATGGAAAGAATAATTTATCATTTATTTTTAAGTGACTGTAATTGAAATATTTAGATTAACATTTGGACTAGTTTTTTAAGGATATAGATTATATATTGTTTACTTTGTTAGTTTTAATTGGTAGAGTTGTTTTTTATCTGTTAAATATTTGTCTTTTTGTTTCTAATGATATATAAAATGAACCTATACATTATACATAATTATATCATGTTATCTACACAGTTGTGGAAAAGCGAAATGGAATAAATTCATTATTTCGGTTACTGTACATATTCATAAAAAAATCCCGAAACACACCAAATTTAAATTATAAATTATCTTCATTTTCTATCAAAGAGGTAATTGTTTTCAAGTTTATTGCAAAAATTAAGATTCAATAAAATGAAATTATGTGATTTCAAAATATACTATACACTCAAAAACTAATATATAAATAGCAATGTTAATACAATTTGTATTACCTATATTTTAGTTTTTGAGTGTATGGTATCGTATTGCGGTAATCACATGATTTTTAATTGAAAATACGCAGGTCTAGAGATGAAAAATTCTACCTGGCAAAGATCAACCCAGTACTTATTTTTTAAAGATATTGAGTCTATTCAATGTGGGAAGTTTCTTAGTAACAATAATTATAACCCCACTATGTGAAATAATAACAACCTGCTGAACTTTCGTTGTTTTCATCTGTTCCGACAGCTTGCATTTCGGACGCTTGAACTCTTCACCAAACACGTATGTTCTATATATAAGTTCTAGTAGTTTCTAAGTTTGTTACTAGCGTTTGCCCATGATCATGAAAATTAAAATGTTCTACAGTGAGGCCAAGTTTTGTTCACTGGCGTGAGCCGTTTTTGTGTAAACTCGATCGACGGAAGAGAGAGAGTATGAAGATGACAAAGAGATCGGTATGCTCAATCTAATTTTACTACCAGAGTCGCTTTTGGCGGAGGTTCGGTTATAGTCTGGGGGGATATGTTTGGGATCGCGCACCGAATTAGTGGTTATTGACAGGGGTACGCTGACTGGTACATAAGACAATGTTCGTCCACATATCGCTAGGTGTGTAACAAATTGTTTATTGGAAACTGGAATAGTCAGTATGAATTGGCATGCTACATCCCCTGACATGAATCCCATCGAGCATGTTTGGAACGTGTTACGCAAAAGTGTTAAAGCCAGGATTCCTGCAACCTAAACCACATGAGAGCTGCAAACAGTGTTATTGGAGGAATGTGACAATTTACCTCAAAAAGATACTGACCATATTATCAGTAGTATGCAGAGGCGATTGGCCGCATTAGTTTAAGCTCGTGGGGGAAAAACACACGCTATTAAAATAAATTTTCCTAGTGATCCACCAAAAAAAAGTTTTATTAAAAACGCGCTTTTTTCTTTTTTTTTATAAATAAACCAAATTTTTCATACAAAGTGTTACGGTTCAAATTTGAATTGCACAAAATTCGTGCGCTCTAATAGGCTTTAGAATTGCAAGGACGGAAACACGTCGGGGGGGAATCGGTTGTAGTGTACGTTTTCGGTGAGAGTTGATTGTAGTTTGGTGCAGAAGAAACGACAATTGTTGTATAGCTAGGAATAAAATCCATTCAGAATCCACGTGATAGTACAAAAATAATGTTGAAAAAGCAAAAGCAAGGAAGCTAGTTCGTTATCTACGCACACGTGGTTCACGACAATTGTAAGTTCAAAAACGTCGCTATTATTTGGTGAACTTAAGGGAAATTTAATTGTAGGTCGTTTCTTTTACCTTTACGTCTATGGCTGTACGTATTGCCTTTATTCTTCGATGTATGAAGTCTCTGATAACTTATCGGACCAGCGGTCATTAGCTTGACGTCGTTTACTTCAGTAATTACCCAAACCGGCCGATCTCTTTGTATTACTGCCGGTGTGCCGCCTTAAGAAGGAAAACGTAACCCGTCGTAACGGTTGCTGCCGCCCACTAGCTTGGTGCACCCACCTACGCGTACTACGACCGACTTTGATAATTAAACAAAACTACGCTGAAGGACAGAAAGATAAGTGCCTGCTTTTATATCTTACCCGTGCGAGCGGATTTGTATTTATTTCCGTATCAACAACTACGCCTGGTTATCAATTTAACTGCGCTTTAGTATCTATTGTATTCATTAAGATAATTGAATGTACACTTTGTACTTAATTTTGGGATCCCATCGTTAATCTTTTTTTCGCACTCGCGTGCAATTGTGTCTTTTTACATTCAAAGAATTTTAAGTATAATACGCTTTGAATCATATAACCTTGTTGCGTAGATACGAAGTCGATTGTGTTTTGATTATTTTGCGCTAATAACCGCACGTGTACTTGTTTGTTTAAAGAATATTATTAATTATCGCGGAAAAAGAAAATCTTTTTAGTATAAAATTTATTTGCCATTAGTCATACAATCGTGAAGTTTTAGAATCGGTTTATTACCATTACAAATTGGTATGCGCTTCTCAGACTTAATGGTAACATTTTATACGGGGTGCTCTGAATACTACGACGCGCCATTTCTTCGATAAACGTACGGATTTCGCTCATCTATTGTTTTTGTCAATCATTCTGGGTGTCTGTATTCTTGTCGGGGTTTTTAATTATGTGTTACTTTTATAAAATTGGGGATTGTTAATGGTTCTTGTGTGATAAGTCTGTATACGACGTGTATTTGGATGATGATATACTCATCTTTGTTACTCGAGTTAGTGGTTTCCCTGGTTCCCTACTGACCGGGGAGAAGCTTTCAACTACAACGGTAGGTGGCGCCCCATTACCGGATCACCATATCTTTTTCTATTATTTTTCTACTTACTGCTCACGCCCACTCTACCAAAAATCTGAGCTGCGGGTAGATGTTGCGCTCCGAAGATAAAAGACATAGTAATTAGTTCCTTACCACCAAACTAACTCGTAACAAGATTTTGTGGCGCCCAACGTGAGGCTTTTTTTTCTGATAGTAATCAGCCAAGTATTCTTTTGTTTTGTTATTGTCTTATCGGGATTGAAGGGTTAAGAGTAGGGGTATTGTAGATGTGTTTGAGTTTCTTTACTTGCCCTGCTTATTGCTACCATGTACTTATCTTATTTTATTTTTCTTGTAAATTTTTATTATTCGAATTATCCTCTGGAGGTTTCGATACTGAAGTTAGTGTCGACTTGTTGCGGATATCGGTTTGTAGTGCGTTACAGCTTGAGGGCAATCGGTCTGTATCTATGCCTCCTGGAGCGTCTGACTTTGCGGAGGATACAGCTGCTATTACTCTGCTATTACGGAGTTGGAGACGTCCTTAACCACTTTTGATGGAGACGCGGTGAGCAACATTTTTAAGCGTATTAGCTCCCTATACGTGCACATTGAGCGGCGTTGTTGGTGAACCTGTTAATTCGAGTCCTAAAGCAGCACAGTCGGCCATGACGACTTGTAAATCTCTTTCGGTTGCTAAATGGAACGTTTCGTTTGCTGGCGATGGCTCTGTATCCTTATCAGACTTCTTAATTAGAGTGAAAGAGTTGGCTACTGTTAGAGGCGTATCTTCTTCTCAACTTTTCGCTGCTACTCCTTACCGGGGAAAGCATTGCTTTTGTTTAGAGTACATCGTACGCACCTACAATCTTGGCGAGATGTAGTGACGTGTTGAAGTCCGAAGTTTTACCCCCGGATTACGATGAACGCTTGCTGACAGAAATTAAAGCAAGAACGATGGGGTGTGAGGAGACGATTGGGGTGTATGTGGCGGTTATGGAAAATCTTTTTCAGAAACTGACAGAATCAATTGCGGCTACTCAACAGTTGAAAATTAACAAACGGAAGATTTTGTCTTGTGATCTAGTGGGACCCTTACCTCGATCTACCAAACGAAATTGCTATGTTTTTGTTATTGTGGACTGCTTCACAAAGTTCTCTCCATTCCTTCCATTACATACGGCCACGGCAACTTTGATCACTAAACTACTGGAAGAACATGTGTTTCTTTTGTTCGGTGTTCCTCAATATCTTATCACGGATAACGGCGTGCAATTTCGTAGTAAAGAGTTTACGAAACTATGCAGAGAATATATGACCACCATCTTATACACTGCAAAGTATCATCCTCGCGCTAATCCTGTCGAGCGAGTGAACCGCGTGCTGAAAACGATGATTGCCGCGCATTCGAAGTCAGACCATCGACATTGGGATGTCCACTTAGCTAAAGTCGGATGTGCTATTTGCACCGCAAAGCATGAAGTGATCAACTGCACTCCTTACTACGCTTTGTTTGGTCGGGAACATATAGTCTATTGAGCTGGAACGTACTCAAGAGGATACTCTTCCTATGCCTAATCCTACGCACTATGAGGAGATACGTCATTCTATCCTACGTAAGCTGAAACAAGCGTATAGTAAACAATAGACACGGTATAATCTTCCCAAGAGGCACCTGAAATACGAAGTGGGGGATCAGGTATGAAAGAAACTTCGTGATTTCGTCGGCTTCATTCTTTTAACGCCAAACTTGCTCCTAAGTTTGTCGGACCTTTTCGTGTGAAAGTCGTAATTTCTCCTTGGACCTATGAGTTAGAAGATTCTTCGAACTGTTTTGTTGGGGTTTGGCATGCAAAAGATATTAAAACTGCTTGTGTTGACTGAGACCACTCAGATACTCCGGAAGGGCAAGGTTTACGAGTCAAAAACATTCTTGTTCCTCTTTGGAAACGGCGAAAGAAACGTAAGGTTAGTTGACAACTGGTTATCCGTAGTCTACTAAATCTGACTTTTGGTTATGGTTATTGAGTACGATTTCTCTTGTTTCAAATTGGTTGCTGGCTATAGATGATTTTTCAAGTAATTTTTAAAATTTTTTTTGTTTGTGTTATTTTCTATTTATACGGACAGTGCGTATTATAGTGAGATTGTATGGTGTAGATTCGGTGAGTAGACCAAGTTGGTGAAGAGTGAGCGGTGATTGAATACTTACTTGCCTGTTAGACGTATTACGATTTAATTCGACTTAAATGTTAAATGTCGTTGGTTGTTCTGTTGGTCCTCGTGTCTGTACTGTTCTGGTTCGTAATTTGCTCTTATTTTGCTTTTCATATATGTTCTACTAAAGTGTTTTTTTCCCTTCTTCAAAATTTCGTTTCCTGTGCTATGTCTAAACTCTTCCCTATTTTCTGTGTTGGTCCTTTGGTTCCTGTTTGAATGTACCTTGGGGCTAGTAGTGTTGCTGCCTTTCCGGCGTTCCGCTTTTCAACGACTTTTGCTTCTAGTACCCTAACCCTTGATGATCCTTTTGCTTACTCTTTCTTTAATTTTTCTTAGGGAATCCTCATTCCGCTTTATAGCGACTATAGGTACCTAAACCACTCGTTACCATTCCCCACCACAGTCCTGTACTTTACTTCTAATCTTTCTTTTTCTTGCTTTGTTCTCTCTCCTCTTGATATCTTTCCTACAATTTTTTTTGGGGTAATCAGGGTGGGTATGCTTTGGGGTTGGTAGTCATGTTGTTGGTTTTTAGGGTTCTTTGGATCCTGGGCTTCGGCCTAAATTTCTTTTCCTGTGCTTTGTCTCAACTCTTCTTTATCTCTGTGTTGAAGTTTGGTTACTTTCTGAACTTACCTAAGGGTATAGGCTGCTGCCTTTTCGGCGTTTTGCTTTATTAGCGACTTTTGGCTTCTTTTTACTCCGGGAGTTATCAACACGCTTTTTAGCGACTTATATTTGGTGGTTCAATTTGGTGACCATCCCATTCAGCAGGGTCTTACTTTTGTTTTCAAAATGTGTGGCCAAGTTTTGTTCACTGGCGTGAGCCGTTTTTGTGTAAACTCAATGGACGGAAGAGAGAGAGTATGGAAATGACAAAGAGATCGGTATGATCAATCGAATTTTACTCCCAGAGTCGTTTTTGGCGGAGGTTCGGTTATAGTCTGGGTGGGTGGGGGATTTGTTTGAAACCGCGCACCGAATTAGTGGTTATTGACAGGGGCACGCTAACTGCTGATAGGTACATAAGGCAATGCTCGTCCACACATCGCTAGGTGTGTAACAAATTGTTTATTGGAAACTGGAATAGTCAGTATGAATTGGCCTGCTACATCCCCTGACATGAATCCTATCGAGCATGTTTGGAACGTGTTACGCAAAAGTGATAAGGCCAGGATTCCTGCAACCTAAACCACACGAGAGCTGCAAACAGTGTTATTGGAGGAATGTGACAATTTACCCCAAAAAGATACTGCCAATATTATCAGTAGCATGCAGAGGCAAGTGGCCGCATTAGTTTAAGCTCGTGGGGGAAAACCACACACTATTAAAATAAATTTTTCTGGTGATCCACCAAAAAAAATGTTTTATAAAAAACGCGCTTTTTTCTTTTTTTTATAAATAAACCAAATTTTTCATACGAGGCTGGTTCAATAAATACACGTTCGAACGGTGGTACATGTAAGCGGTTTATTTACACTAAACAAAATTGCCATTACTACAAAGACATGCATCCCACTGCTTCACAAGACGCTGTATACCGGTGTGGTACCAGTCTATTGGCTGTTCGCGGAACCATTTCAAAACTGCCTGCTTGACTTGAGCGTCCGACTGGAATCGCTGTCCCTTAAGTGCCTTCTTCAATGGTCCGAAGATATGGAAGTCACAGGGTGAAAGATCCGGGCTGTAAGGGGGGGTGCTCTAAAATCTCCCACCTCATCCGCTCCATCTGTGATTTGATGATGTTAGCTGTATGTGGACGGGCCCATCTGTGAACTTCCGACACCATTCCACGACTGTGGTTTTTGAAGGACACTCTCCACCATAAACATTTTGCATTCTCCCATAAATCTGAACTGGAGTGTTGCCCTCAGCATGCAGAAACTGTATGACTGCTCGGTAATCGGTTTTGGACGCTCCAACTATAAGACCTGCCATAATGAAACGCGCACAACAACTGTCTCCTGTACGAATATCACGAGGGATGTGTCACAATAGACAGCTATATAGCAGCCGCTGGCCTACGCAAATTTGTACGATTATAGCTCCACTAACAATCGTTTCACAGCGCTCGAACGTGTATTTATTGAACTAGCCTCGTACAAAGTGTTACGGTTCAAATTTGAATTGCACAAAATTCGTGCGCTCTAATAGGCTTTAGAATTGCAAGGACGGAAACACGTCGGGGGGGAATCGGTTGTAGTGTACGTTTTCGGTGAGAGTTGATTATAGTTTGGTGCAGAAGAGACGACAATTGTTGTATAGCTGGGAATCAAATCCATTCAGAATCCACGTGATAGTACACGTGGTCGTTTCTTTTATCTTTACGTCTTCGGTTGTACGTATTGCCTTTATTCTTCGATGTATGAAGTCTCTGATAACCAGAGGTCATTAGCGTGACGGCATTTACTTCAGTGATTACCCAAACCGGCCGATCTCTTCATATTACTGCCGGTGTGCCGCCTTAAGAAGGAAAGCGTAACCCGTCGTAACAGTTGCTGCCGTCCACTAGCTTGGTGCGCCCACCTACGCATACTGGGGCCGACTTTGATGAACAAACAAAACTACGCTGAAGGACAGAAAGATAAGTGCCTGCTTTTATATCTTACCTGTGCGAGCGGATTTGTATTTATTTCCGTATCAACAACTACGCCTGGTTATCAATTTAACTGCGCTTTAGTATCTATTGTATTCATTAAGATAATTGAATGTACACTTTGTACTTAATTTTGGGATCCCATCGTTAATCTTTTTTTCGCACTCGCGTGCAATTGTGTCTTTTTACATTCAAAGAATTTTAAGTATAATACGCTTTGAATCATACCGAATATTGAACCGTGTTGCGTAGATACGAAATCGATTGTGTTTTGATTATTTATTAGCGTACATCCCGCACGTGTAGTTGTTTGTTTAACGAATATTATTAATTATCGCGGAAAAAGAAAATCGGTTTAGTATAAAATTTATTTGCCATTAGTCATACAATCGTGAAGCTTTAGAATCGGTTTATTACCGTTACAAATTGGTATGCGCTTCCCAGACTTAATGGCGACATTTTATACGGGGTGCTCTGAATACTACGACGCGCCATTTCTTCGGTAAACGTACGGATTTCGCTCATCTATTGTTTTTGTCAATCATCCTGGGTTTATTTATTCTTGTCGGGGTTTTTAATTATGTGTTACTATTTATAAAATTGGGGATTGTTGTTAATGGTTCTTGTGTGATATAAGTCTGTATACGACGTGTATTTGGTTGATGAATATACTTATCTTTGTTACTCTAGTTAGTCGTTTGCCCGGTTCCTTACTGACCGGGGAGAAGCTTTCAACTACAACGGTAAGTGGTGCCCCATTACCGGATCATCACATATTTTTCTATTATTTTTCTACTTACTGCTCACGCCCACTCTACCAAAAATCTGAGCTGCGGGTAGATGTTGCGATCCGAAGATAAAAGAAATAGTAATTAGTTCGTTACCACCAAACTAACTCGTAACCAAAGTGCTCCCGTTGTGGTTAGTCATTATGGTTATTGTGTGTTACATTAATTTTTTGTAAAAGCTTGTAAATAAACATGTTTTTTTCACAAAAAAAGTAAAAAAAAATTGTGTCGTCCTAATTTTGACGGCGAGTGTAGTTTAATAATGTGTTTCTTTGTTAAACTGCCTTTGATTTAATATAAAACCCTATTGAAATAATAAATTCGAAAATAATTATTATTTATTGCGTTCTTATGTAAATTTGCATCTGATTTATCACAAAATTAGGCACGAAACAACTACAAATTATTTTATTTATTATTTTACACTAGAAAGATTGATTGAATGAAATTCAACCATGTGCTTGATCTGACATTGAGTGTCTCTGTCGTTTCAGTTTCACAGTTAACTAGCACAATCTGGACCAATTTATGTTCTGCCAAAAAAACTCGCTATGTTTAGTTTTGCTTTAGTTTACGAATACAACGGTATTAGGATCAATATGTTCTGTCGAAAAACTAATCTTAAGATTCAAAAAAGTTATTTTTAAATAAAAAGTTAACTGTCAAACTATCACACAATTTGTTTTAAAACACTTCTGGGTGCGTTTTAAAAGTTTATATATCTTTGACGTTTGCAAATTCGAAACGATAAAATACACATAAAAAGTTTTGTACATTATAACAATCAATCTTTTTTAAACAACCACAATAAGAGCTTTTTAAATTTAAAGGTAAATCAATAAAACAATAAACGTAAAAAAGTCCAAATTATCAAAAACTAAACTCGAGAATTACCAACAGTTTTAAAAACCTGTTTAATTTCCAAAAAGCAACATTTTATGAAATTTGTATAAAAAAGTTTTTCTCCAAAAAATCTATTTTGTTTTATGCAAATAAATGCAAATAAATTAATTCATATTTTAAACACAGTATCCGTTTTGTTAATTGTATGTCTTCGTACTTCCAAATTAATGTAAAACTTAAAACAATATTACGATTAAACAAGCGAAAATGAATGATTTGAACCACCATGACTTATGTCATTAACACGTTGGAAATAGGTAAACAAAAGTTTAAACTAAACATAAAAATTATTTTTAATAATAGGTACCCATTTTTACGGGATGGCAAAAAACATTTTTTTAATGAAATACCCTGTATCTTTTAAAAGGTGTTCTAATGTAGTCTCAGCTTCTAGATAGTCATCTAATTATTTTTGATTCCCTCTCAGTGTTGCTATCTTACAATTGTTTTTCTAAAAAAATTGCATTAACAAGTTGACTTTAAAAAATCTTTGTTTTGTAAATTTAATAAACAAATTTTAGCAGCGCCGTTAGACGGGATGAAGAGCAATAATTGAATAGTTAGAAATTTAGATTTTGGGTTACGTGAAATTCGTAAAAACATGCAAATTTTTTAAAACTTCAAATATAATGGCACTTGTTTTATTTAGCTATAAGATAGCATGTCTTCTCTTCTTTATTTTTCAGATATTTAATAAATAAAAAAAATATATAAATTACATTTTTTATAAATCGAAGAAGGCCGCTAGCGCTGGTGGAAAATAAATTAAATATCAGTAGATGCCTAATGCCGGTGCCCAAAAACTATGAACACCTGGATTGGCAAGAATGGACCCACCAGGTTGGCCGGCTAGATCACTCGATCGGAGAAAATTAAACTTTTTTTTGTAGGGCATGTGAAAGAATCAATAAACCAATAAATATGCAATAATGGTCGCGTTTGCAAGCATTTTACCTCAAATGTTGAAGAGAGTGGAAACGTCATTTTATCTGCGAATCAATGGGTGTTTCAATAAAAATGGAAGATTTTAGTCATTTCTTCAATTTTGGAATATTTTGCAGTTTTTTAATGTACTCAGTTACTTTGTTGTGTGATTAGAAATTAATAAAAAAATACTTAATTTATCCAAACCCCAAAGTGCCTCTTAAAATTCATATATTTTTAACTCAAGGTTTTGTTATTTTTCAGTTAAAATTAAAAAGGAGAAAAATGCTGTCTTATAGTAAAATAAAACAAGTGTCATTCATTTAATCTAAATTTCTAACTATAAACATAAATACATATACAAATTTGTTTATGAAATTTACAAAGATTGCTATGATTTCTTAGAAAAACAATTATAAGTTGGCAACTCTGATTAGACTGATCATCCAGTCATAAAACCCCGGAAAAAAATTGGAAACTAATGAAACGTACAGGAATGGTAGCGATAGGTGTCAAATGTTATCAAAAAAAATTTGCCAAAAAATTTCAGTACACTTCAAGTCTAAATAGGCACCGGTGCCAAATTGGTATACCTGCTATAACTTTCGAATGATTTCACGGATTTTTGAAATTATTTTTGCGTTTATTCACTTATTAAAATTTCTTATGTGGCATTTACAACAATTAAGGGTTACAGAACAATTGACGTACGCTTCAGATCGATTGGGCGTTTCGAATGATTTTAGCGATTTTAAAATTTTTTTTGTGTTATTTACTTATTGCAATTTCTAATATGTAGGATATTAAATTAATGGTTATTGTTTCAAAACTTAATTTATTATTTAGAATTTAATTAAAGCATGTGGTATATTTTTTATTACCGTTGTGAAAAGTTGCAGTAAAGTTCTATGTACAGTGCGTTTCTAGGAACGTGATCACATTTCAAATCAAGATCACTCTGGAAATTTAGACGATAGAAGGATAGGACAAAAATTGACATCTAGAGTGCGTGTCCAAGTTTTTTTACACATATTGATAAACAATATTTTTAGATTTTTAAATGCACCATTCCATTCTGAGTACAACGATGTAGCACACTTGATACTTTAACTCAAGCTTTGATTAGTTTTTTCACAATTATTATTAATTACATTTCTCATAAATGCTAGCAACCACATACTGAAAGTATATACTTGTGACGCTTGCTTTCCAATTCGGTTAGTTTAAGTAAATAACAAAAAGTGGACGGATCTCGGGCGCCAGATTTGATGACAAAGTTTACTCTCCGTTTGTTCGTCGGGCAGCTATAGTGGAGGTTAAAAATTTCAGTGTTGTGATCGTCTAACGGGAAGCAGTTTGGAGAAATAAAGAAAATACACTAAAACTCAAAACTTCCTTATTTAGCACGAAACAAGTTGCTATTAATTTTACAGAAAAAACAGCATTTATTAAAGTCAAGCACCAACCATGCAAAACAAATGCAGTCAGCGGATTTGACAGTTACAGGAGTGAGGGTTTCGGTAATGTTAGCAAAGCGGCGGTTAATTTAGGGATGAGGGTGGCAATATATAAGCAGAACGGCGGTCTGTTAAGGGGTGCGCTAGGTAGTGGGAGTGACCGAGTCGACATACGAAAATGCGCTATATCGACACGAGCAACGGTTTGAGTGGTGTATTCAAAGCGTGAAAACGCGTCACCTCAAACACAACACACGGATAGGAAAAATGTAAAGGAATGGCCAAGTTGACACACGAAAATGCGGTATGCCAACTTGGAGAACGGTTTGATTAGTGTACTTAAAGCGCGAAAACGTGTCACAACAAATACAACACACGGAGGGGAAAAATGTAGAGAAATCGCCAAGTAGACACACGAAAATGCCCTTTTGCCAATTTTGACAACTGTTTGAGTGGTGTAGGTACTTAAGGCGCAAAAATGCGTCACCCCAAATACAACATGGATCTATGACTAAAGTATATATTTATTTATAATGATTTGTTTTAATTATGCATTATTGACTTATAAATTTAAAAAAGTATAACTTTAAAATAACAAAATACTGTGCAATATTGGGTACATATTGTGTATACAAATTGACGTTATAAAATGTTTACCAACAATAATTAAATTCAGTAGTCTAAACTATAATTAAATGAATTGATTTTTATGATCTAAAGTATTTTTCCTAATAAAAAAAAATATTTATAATTAAAAAATCAATCAGCATTTCTATTATAATTTATTTTAAAATTTAGATTTTACTTGATGTTGTGATAGGTACACTGTGGAGAGCTCCGGCACATGGTGCTGAAAAAATAATATGTTAAAATATCTACATTGTATCAAATAGATTCTCTACTTTTTTCTGCTGCTACCATCAGTGTAGTTAGTAAGACCTCTCTGCTTGCACCTGCCGAGGGAAGACTCTGGGCAGCCTCTGGACAGTCAGTTTCCGAGATATCCTGATCGCCACCACTGCCGTCATCCTCTGGCCTGTTGTTTGCGCAGTTGATGCCGCAGCATTGCCGACACGTCACGGTGCAGTGTGCTCCAAGCTGCTTGCCACCGCATCTTTTCGTGCTGCAGTTCTCGGTCCAATTACAGCAGACTTCCACTTGTTGATATTCTCGTACGAGGGACCCTTTAGTGCCGACGGGGCGCAACACCCGTTTCATCTTGTTTGAAACCCCAATTTTAGCTCGAAGTAGAGAGGAAGGTGTGGTACCTACGAAACCTTGCCGTGGTGAGGTCAGCCTTGGCACAGTCATACAGAGACAGAAACATTTTTTCTCTACAGTCATGGATATATTGTGGACTGGCGTCAAGATTGTTAAAAGCGAATGCAATATTGAGGATTTCGACACTCTTTTGCAGAAGATTGAGGCCAGCGCTGCAGTGATAATATATTGAACACATTTGCCATGTGTGTCTGCCTGTGATTTAAATATGATGTTTGTGTCGACATGAACTCGGGCAGTCAACAGCAACAAAATGACGGTGTCCCTAGCATGAACAATCACAGATATCCCCCGCTCGGAATTTGTGAATTAATTTAACAGTTATAGGAGGTACACCAATTTGGCGACCTGAAGTGTACGACACTTTTTTCAAATAACATTAGACATCTATTTCCACTATTTCTGTAAGTTTCATTACATCCCTAATTTTTTTAGGGGTCATTATGGGGACCATATTAGTCTAGATAGGAAATCAAAAAAATATTATGTGGCTATGTAGAGTCTGTAAACTATGCCCAGAAAATACAGCATGTTCTATTTAAAAAACCTGTGTTTTTCCATCCCGTAAAAATGGAACACCATGTATCATTAAAAATAATTTTACGAATTACCAAATTCTAATGTTTCCCAAAAATTAGTAAGATCTAAATAAAACAACAAAATGTAACTTATGCTCAAATACAGATTTTTAAAAAACATTTTAATCGTATAATGGAATTATAATAAGACTGTTGAAATTCATTACAAGTAACAATTAAGCTTTGAAATGTGGAATTGTATTTTTTCTGAATCCTAAAGTAAGATTAGCGCTCCTTTTAGTAGTTGGAAAAATAGAATAATACAAAAGCCGCATTACAAAAATTAAAATACAAAAACATATTGCTGTCGTGAATAATAAATGATCGATCTCTGTTTATTTACGCATTCGTTAATTTAAAAGGATTTTCAGGTTGCTGCACTAATAATATTGTGTCTAGCAGTTTAGGACGTAGAATTCAACCTTAATTGTATTTAATTTATGCGCTATTAAATTTAGATATACGAAAATATTTCTCATTAAGATAACATAAAGCATAATGAATTAAAGACGAAAAGATTTTTAGTCTAAGACATACAGAAGTGAAGATTTTCATATTCGCTGCTGGCAAATAAATAAATATTTATACCTCTAATAACTTTGGAGAAAATTATATTTTTGTTATGGATTTTATATTGCAGTCCAATAAATTGGAAATAAAATAATTATATGATTTTAACATTATGTTAATTATGTATGTCACACAGTTATTTAAATATATCATGTTGGTGAAGAGCACATTCTGTAAACCCTAAATTATTGGAGGTGATTTTGTAGTAATTTTTAAGGTTTGTTACGAATTTATACATTCGTTCAATTTTCATTTTTCTTTCTAATTTAGTGAAAATATTATAGTAATTAATTTAATTACATTGAGAACTTTTTAGTATATTGTTTATAATAATAATTAATTAAAATTTTGTTTGATATTTTTTTGATTGCTGGGTATGTTAGTGACCTGTTTAATTTTAAGTTGGTGCGCATCAGAGGTCTCTATAGCAACCATGAAGTGTACGTAGGTCACTAATCGATTTTGTAGCATTCAGGCATTTTGCGGTAATAATTTTTTTATTACACATTTTGCGTCGCCGATTTTTAAGTTTTAAGACAAATCAAAATATTTGACTAAAATATTTCATTCTTAGGTAATTGAGTTATTTAAATTAAATATGTCTTGTTTCTTATATTTTACGCTAGTGGAAAAAAATATTGTAACTTGCTTAATTAAAAGTTCGTAAATTAAATACCAAAAGGGGTTAATATTATAAATCATGTATAATATACTTGTTTATACGAGAGATGTTCTCAAAAACTATTCCTTAAGATGTTGTAAAGGTTTGTGTGTAAAATTTATTCGTGTATCGAGGATCTTGAAACTTTATCTATAATTCATGTGATTTGCGTATTGTAGATATCTGCAGATTATGTACTGTTTAGAAAATTTTTGGGCATACATATTTCAGTACTAGCCGAATTTTGTAGTTTTTTTTTCATTGGCATTTATGTTTTGATCCGTATATTTTAGTTGAATCGGTATCAAGGAATTGATAAAATTATTACAAATTTACGTTATGAGATT
This sequence comes from Abscondita cerata, assembly GCA_030710515.1. Taxonomy (NCBI): domain Eukaryota; kingdom Metazoa; phylum Arthropoda; class Insecta; order Coleoptera; family Lampyridae; genus Abscondita; species Abscondita cerata. The sequence goes on along the minus strand of JALBCR010002241.1, from coordinate 607,232 downwards.
GCAGGGATCAATTAATTAATTGCAAACTTTGCGCAAGGGAGGAAATTTACCTTGCGTCCGTGATATATTATGTGCGCCAAGCTAACATAATTCCTACATAACTCAATAACAGTTAGTAACATATCACAAAATAGTTTAAGCTTTACTAATGTAACGTCTTCACTTTTGAAAATTATATTTTGTAATATAAACGCCTAGGCGTTACTGAGTTAAAAATTTTCTTTATTTCTAAGTGTGGAGTAAAAACATATTTATTTATACTCTTGCCTTTTGACTTTATTTATTAGTATAGTACAGTTCAATTGTAACTTTATAATTTTTTATAAAAATATACAGGCTGTCCGTTTTTCGAGTGCCACTATGGGGATCTCGCTTATCTTAAGAGATACGAAGTCCGTTAAATTGGGGCAAAGTTGCGCATTTTTATGCTGAATTACAATCTGAATAGAAATTTCAAATATCTCCAAAAGTTTTGAAAATATCGAAAAAAACAAAAATTTCTGATTTTTGTTTTTAATTTTTTGCCGATAAACTAATGAGATTAGACATAATATTACTGAAAACAAAAAAACGTTGTTTTTTTCCTTAGCACTGATTGCAAAAATTAAAAAATCAGATTTTTGGCAAAAATGTGATACTGGACTACCAAGTGTGATACATCGATGTAAAGAGAAAAAAAACGTCATCTAGAAATATTAAATTCTAAAATGGCGTTCATAAGAAAAAATGAAGTTGACAGGTGTTTCTCCGCTATGTTGAAATTAATTGGCAAAGTGATGTCATATTCGAATTTTCCATGAAAAAGTGTCTGAATAATGTCTTGGTTAGAAATGTCTAATCTCATTTTACATCCGTCAATAATTTTATTTATTCCTAAAAGTTTAGGTGCCTCCCATAAACATCTAGGCTGTTTAGGGCAAGCGATCTAGGTTGTCCGAATTGTATTAATCTATCAACTATCAAACTATTTTAGTAAGTTCTATTCAAATACTCATAAATGAATGTGCTGACGTGAGCTGGTGCACCATCGGGCAAGATGTAATGTTGTTACTGTACTTCAAGAAGAACATCGTCAGCCCAATTATGATTATTTTCGAAATTTATTATTTAATGTCTGAAAAACTTAAAATCCAATCATCCTATCATACACAAATTATCTTTGATATTATTTAATTGTGATAATACCCATAAAACATTACGTGTAGTAACTATTATCAAAAGAAATTATCGTAAGTTACTGAATACTTCATTTCATTCCTTGCCAGACTATAAACCAGATCAGAAACGCACGTCATTTCTAAAAAACGACTTTAATCTAGTGTCGCCGTTATTCACCACGCTGCGTTCAACGGCAACTTTGAATCCAATTATTTTTAATTAACTTAACTTAACATCCTCATTCTAATTTTTTGATATGTTATTTATTAATGTTTAATCTGTATGTATTTGCAGAAAAATCAGAAACGCACGTCATTTCTAAAAAACGACTTTAATGTAGTGTCGCCGTTATTCACAGCGCTGCGTTCAACGCCAACTTTGAATCCAATTATTTTTAATTAACTTAACTTAACATCCTCATTTTAATTTTTTGATATGTTATTTATTAATGTTTAATCTGTATGTATGTCAATTTGCAGAAAAATCAGAAGCGCACGTCATTTCGAAAATTCGGAGTAAATGATTTTATGTGTTAATTTGTTTAAATTTTTTTTAAACACAAATGTTGATAAATATAGATAATTTTTATCATTTACTAACATTATTGAATGGTTTATTTGTTTTCAATACTCTCAATTTATTTTTAAGTACATAAACGGGGACGAAAATCTATGGCTGTAATCTATGGCTAACTTCACATAGGTAAAGTTTTTGTTTACACTTTTTGCATTGCGAGTACAGTTCATAATTTTGCTCAAATAAATTGCCCTAATTACTTCGTTGGTGAGGCTTCTAAGGGCCTGGGGTCAGCTAGTTTTCTATAATTTTGCCGTCGGGCAAACGGAAGAAGATCTAGGCATCGGTTTGTGCCCATATTTTTCATTCCATGGCATGCTATAATTTGATTTTTTGAATTTAAAATCTAGCAAGTTTTTCACTTTTCGTCTCGCCTAGTTTCATGTAAGTCGGATATGAATTATCTGGAATTAATTGCATTTACTTTGATTAACTAAGGAAACAATCAATTAATCTTCCCTTTTTTGCATTTTTCTTGCATCTACTGCGTCATAAAATAATCAGTTGTTAAATTTTCACGTAATCATAACCTTCAATGCAATTAGCATTTTTCCCAAGTAAATCATTTTTTCCACTCTTTTGGGCCTTGAATTGATTTTCTACACTATTTTCTAGTAATACACCTTAGTCTCATACACCTACATTCAAAGGAAAAGAGCACTAAACTGCAACGTCTATTTAACAAACAGAAAAACACCAAAAACTGCACCAAAAACTTAACTCGGGCACGTGTTTCAATAGCTAAGCTATCATCATCAGCGATACCGATACGCCTACATTGTTTTCTTAATTTCATATTACGTTTAATGACCAATGACCTTGACAATTGCATAATTTTCTTAAAAACTCATTCTAATTCAAATTAAATCTAGGGTTTGGTGCTGGATTCGACTTTTGAAGCTGCTAGATGATCATAACTACATGATTTTATCAAGGAACATAAGTATATTACTTCAATTGTCTACCCAACCGTAAGAATCTTTCAGAACACTAACGATTTCAACAGATTTACTAGAATTGGGATTCAAATTGCAAGTGAAACACCAAATTTAGACCCTGGGATGCAAAATAACATTGCAATATGTTATTATTAGTTATCCTGATGAACCACAACTTGCTTCTTATTAGATAATTCTAGCTGTTTCTGGTTGATGCCATCCATCAAGTGGTCTATCCGTAGTGGGAAACCAGCGGTATCCGTGAGTTAATTTTACAATAGTCACTTTTATAGTTTATGCGGCCTTTCTTAAGGTTCTCCATTACCGCTAGATGGATAAATTACATCAGCTAGCTCATAATGAATGGTTTTCTTCTAATCCCACAAAATTTGTCTAAATATAAATTCTGGGCTGACTATCTTTGAGTCTCTTTATTATTCTTCAACTACCATTTCTAGAAAGACATTATTGAAAATTATGATTGCCCGGTTGCAAAATCAGGAACTAAAAGTTAAATTAAAAAAGAACTTTTAATGACATACGTTTATTTCAAAAACTATTACAAAGGAGACGAGTGCTTGGAATCTGGCCTCCGTATTTTGTGCCACTCGCTGGATAAGAACTTTGCAAACGATATTTTTTTTAGTGCTGAGATGGTCGCTGGGTTTGTTTCATAAACTTTACTTTTGACGCTTTTGCACCAATGATCGAATCAAATCTTCACTTGGGGCATCACGTAAACGTCGAATATTGTAACGTGAACAAAATCTACGACAAGCAGTTGCACATGAATCATTGGCCTTGAAATAGGCTTCGATTGCAAACGCACGTTGTTCACCCGTCCACTGCGACGTCGGACTAAACAACCCGCACAAATGACGAATCTAACGCACCCCCTCAACGCTCCTACCTTCAGCGGTTAGGGAGAAACTTTGAATTTAAAACCTAATTCTGCCACCGGACACCCTGTAATTATTTTGTGTCAGTAGTTATTTGCTTCATTTTTGTTATATGTTAGCAATAACTTCTACGTGACGTGGTCAATTATAATCTTATGTGACATTTAATTTTTCAACTTTTTTGGGTTCCGTCTGCTATTAAAATAACTGTAGATTCTTCCAAAGCTTAGATGAGCGTCTTCAAGATACTTCTAGTCATATAACAGTCACATAACAGTATTCGTGGGTTTTCTAAATAATTTTGTCAATACATATTAGTGATTATTCACCATTCACTAAGTGTCTTTTTGAACGACTGTGTTACCGGTTCTGACTGTTCTGACTCAGTCTTGAATTTGACTAAAACCTGGTAAAGCTGCTGACCACGAAATTGTTGCTAATTGGTGTTCTTGCATCCAAGCTTAAGTATACACAGAAATATGACATTTTGCATTATCATGGTGCATTATCCTCTGGATGCATAAAGCATTGATTGTTACAAAACCATTTTTTAATGTCGCAGTACTTTACAATATTAACGGTATCTTCAATTATACAGAAAGGTGCATGACAACGCTGAAATATCGCTCCCCCAATGATTATTTTGTGAAAAATTTGGAAATTTGAAGATAAGGTTTTCTCTTAATAATAATTTTTGAAGATATGCACTAACTGGAAACAATAGTATATTGAAAACAAGTGTTACTCAAACGACGTGTGCAAATGTGTAAGTGCCACAAAAAAAATTGTGACACACATTTTCCGTACTACTTAATGTTTTTCTATTTTGCTGGTGTTTTCCCTATTTTTTTTACAAATAAACATCAAAAGTTTGATGGGGGAGTTGTATTCTTTAATTAAAAAATAGAAAAAACCGTGACTAATATCAACTTCACGCAAAACCTTGAGAAAATCCATTTTTTGTTGACTTTAAAATATGTTAGCCAGTTTTTGAAATGATTTGCAAGAATTTTGTCTTCTTAATGTCTTTAAAGCATTAATTGGTTTCTATGAATCTTACTTTTTCTGTGCGAAAATTTCAGTTCTTTTGTTTTTTGTACTTACATCATTATTTCACAAATTTTAAACGTCAGATACTGTAATTTCAAATCGTTAACTAACTAAAGTGCTCTCAACAATTTGAAAACAAAATTATAATACAAAAAAGGTCCATATAACATTGGAAAATTAATTACAAACTTTATTTTAAAAGTAATACCTTTCATTTTTATCAAAGTTTGTTACTTTTAATGGAAGCTTAGATTTCATTAAAACAGTTAATTCAATTCTCATTGCTAAAAACACTCTGAAAGCATTATATAGTTTCCATCACACCTAAAAAACATTAACAGGAACGAACGATTTTTAAAATTAAAATACTTGTTTAGAAATAAAAGAAAAATAAATCAGTATGTATACTGAATAAATGGGTAAATCTGCCAGGTATAAAACAAACCTATTTATTATGTGATTTCTTGTAAAATACTCCTTTCATTAATTAATGATAGGTTTCTTCTAACGAAGGGCTTCTTTGGGAGTTAAGGGTGCGAAACAAAAGAAGTGGTTAATTTATTCGTCGACGTTTCGCATCCTTAACTCCTAAACAAAACCTTCGTTGGAAGAAACCCTACCATTAATTAAACATATTTATATGTCGAATCCAAATGTAGATGGTAATAACAGTGTGAGTGTAAAGTATGGAATAAAATTCATTAAAATTTTATCCTTATTTTTAAGCAATTTTCCTCAGACAAGTCAATTTTTATTTTTAAATTCCCATCTTTTGGTATAAATCAACCCTTTCTATCCCAACCAGTGGCGGCGCAACAGGGGGCAACTTGAAAATTTTAAATGGCAATGGGGGTCAAAAGTTACATTTAGAACAGAAGAAAAGGAATCTTTTAATATTTTTTCTATTCTAATAATTTCTGGTTTCTATTAATAAATCGACGCAAAAAACAATTCTCAACCAGTGGCGGTGCAAAGGAGGGCAAATTAAAAATTTTAAATGGTACTAGTAGTCAAAAGTTACATTTTCGGAAAGATATTTTCATCTTCTATTTAGCAATGTAATTGTTTCTAAAATTGGGCGATTAGAACAAGAAACAAAAAGCTTTGATTATTTTTCAACACTAATTATTTCTGTTTGAATTTTTGTTAATAAATAATCAACGGATACAATAGAATTCTGAAAACTTTACACAAATAATTCAAATAAATCATGTAATGAAGAAGATGTTTAACCTGACAGATAGCCAAACGATATTCAAATTCGTATTGAAATTTCGAATCATCTATAATTTACCGAGTTTCGGGTCGAACTCTTGCCTTTAACATATAATAATAATAATAAAAATTGACTTGTCCAAGGAAAATTGCATAAAAATAAGAATAAAAACTTAATTAATTTTATTGCATACTTTACACTCCCACTGTATACTTTGATTGATACATTTTATTAGGATCCATACTGATCTTAGGATTAATCAGTACTGTCAATAACCAGTTTAAGAATTATACCGTGTTCTTTTTGGATTTGAAAAATCACAAGGTTTTCTTAGTAATCTCTATTCAAAAGTATAGGCCTTTACAAAGTTAGTGAAGTAATGTTTGGCAAAGAATTTTTATATAACTAAGTTTAATTGAAAACTTACTTTCTTTTTACTTAATATAAAAACGTACTGATATAATAGCTATTTATATAATCAGTGACGAAACGCATGATTTTTTTCCGCAATATCACATGCGTTACAAAAAATCATATTTCGTTAGGTGTTACATACAAGGTTTTTTCTAATTTTGACAAAAACAGAGTAAACGTTAAATTGAACGTACATGTACGAGGATATATTGAAAAATTCTTAGCCTACTATAGAACCAAACAAAATTTTAATGTCAAAATATTTTATTACTCAACATATTCTCCTCTTAATTAAATACATTTATATCAGCAAACCTGCAACATCTCTAGACCTTTAAAAAAAAATGTTTCTTCTTGCTCTGCAAACCAGACCTCCACAGCTTCTATTACCTCCTCGTTGGAAGAAAATGTACGACCTTTTAAACTTTTTTTAGTTGAGGAAAGAGGTGATAGTCGGACGGAGCCAAATCGGGTGAATAACGGGGGTGTTCAAACCCTAAATCACGAATTTTTGCATGGCAACATGAGATTTGTGTGCAGGGCGTTGTCCTGCAAAAACAAAACACCTTTGGATAGCTTTCCGCGTCTTTTCTCTTTAATATTTTCCCGTAGAGTGGTCAGTAATGTCGAATAGTAATCTCCAGTTATTGTTCTACCCTTATCCAAAAATCAATCATGATTACTCCATGGCAATCCCAAAAACTGAAGCAAGAACTTTTCCAGCAGATTTTTGGACACGAAACTTTTAGGTCTTGGAGAACCAGAGTGTCGCCATTCCATCGATTGTTGCTTTGTTTCTGGATCGTAGAAATGTACCCAAGTCTCATCCATAGTAACAATTAGGTTTAAGAAGTCTACATCGTTTTCAAATCGAGCACAAATCGAACGCGATGCTTCTACCCTTGCACGCTTTTGGTCAACATTCAAACATTTGGGGATCCATTTTGCAGCAATTTCTCTCATGTCCAAATTGAAATATTT
>JALBCR010002240.1:0-129404 GCA_030710515.1 Abscondita cerata | reverse complement strand
TCAGTATTGCTTCGTTCAGTTACGTATTGCTGTCCTACAACCACAAAACAATTGAAGTGTTTCCGACTACAAACAATTAAAATTAATGTACACCACTAAGTGGACATTTGACAGTTTTCAGAAAAGAATTTATACCTGCATACATGTTTTTTGTAGTAGTTACTTTCATAGTGGGGAGTTAAAATTTTAATCTTTAAAGTAAAATAAGCAATAAGCGCCTTTACTTTCTTTACTATAGTTGCGTTTCGGATTTTACTCAGTCAAAAGTATATGTGTGTATTATAGTGTACGGATTTTATTTTTGTAAATCAACTAGTTTAGTGATTTAGTGGTTTTCTTTTCTCTTGTTATTTAGGGCAGTTTGTGACTTGGAAGGAGAAACATAAACACAAAGGTAAAGTATATACTTTCTATATTTAAACATTTCTCCATCTCGTTTGTATGTTTGATGCAGATGAGTCGACGTTTCCTTATTGTCAATTATTGGAAGAAAACACAGTTTCGCTATTACCGAAAATTGGTTATGTGGTATAGATCACTGCTATTGGCCGAAGTCGATTATTGGTCCCTTGATTAAGCAAGAGCTGTTCCTTAACAAAACTGGGACCAATTTAAAAGTGAAACCGTTTAAGGACCGTTATGGTAGAATAAAATATTATGGTAATATTTATTCTTGTTTATGTTATTACCAATTAATAAGGTTCTATTTAAATTTTTAAAGAGTCGCTGGGCTTAGCAGAACAGAAGGTGTCCAAAGCTGAAGCTATTTCCGACTTAAGCAATGATGAGTGTACCGCGTACTACGAGGACACTTACAGTCACAGTCCCCAGACATAATGTCATTTTCTGTAAATTCCGTTGGGCCAGATAATAATTTGCCAGAAACAGGTAATATAATAAAATTATCTTTCATCAATTTTATTCTGAACAATTATAGAGGAAGTTAATATAACTTGACTCCAATTGGGAAATTGACACTCCATCAGGAATATCCTTCAAAAGGAAAAAATAAAATACTATTAGATAAGCATAAATTATAAATTATGTAATATTAATGATAGTAAATGTAATATTAATAAACACATTTTGAGCATTTTTTACTCGTTAACTTACTCGTTAAGTTACTTTTAAACTATTTTTGAAGCTGACTAGAATTTATTCTGCAAAATTGACATAAACGCATCCTTTAAAGCTAAACTTCAGTGATCAACTAGAAACAATTAAAATTAACCTGATAAGTCGGCATCTAGTTATTTTGTAAAATTGATAATAAGTTAACTTTTTAAGTTACCTTTAAACTAGTTTAGAAGTTGACTAGAATTTATTCTGTAAAATTGACACTGAAGCATCTTTTAAAGCTAAACTTCAGCGATCAACTAAGAACAATTTTAAATTAATCTGATAAGTCGACATCTAGTTATTTTGTAAAATTGATAATAAGCTAACTTTTAAGTTAACTTTAAGCTATTCTGTTAAATTTACTTTTAGTTATCCAATAAAATTGTTCTAAGGCATTCTGTAAAGTTGGTATAAAGCTATTCTTACAAAGTGACTTTAAGTTAACACACAGGAAGATAACTTTAAGATGCTATTAATATTCGTCTTTTCCTGATTTCATGGTCAATTTTTAACACATTTTGGATACGTTTTTTGTGTGATAGTTGCTTTATAGGGTACTTTTGGTTAACTAATGGTGACTTCATAGAATTTTGAAGTTTATCTCATGTTTAACTTTTAGTTAACTTTCGTTGTGTGGGATTACAACTAACAAAATTTTGAAGAAACGGTCAAAATAACAACTTTTCTGGGAAAATCTATGTAGGTTAACTGCCTTTTGGGTTGACAGATTATATCAAATCGAATCAGATCTGTGCTATTATAAATAAGACTCATATGTAAAGCAAAATTGGTGGCAAATTTTAGCATTCCATTAAATAAAATGTTACGCTTCAAGAAAAATCAACGTTTAAGAAAAAATTACACCGCTAAGCGATTTTAATTATAAATTTCAGTAACGGCCAACAACTGTTTCAGGACAAAACGAAATTAGCACACGCACGCTTCCTTGAAGTTTTAGGCAAATAAAAAATGTTAATTTAGTTTTAGAAAAAAATAGGTCAAACAAAAGTTATAGACCATACTACCCTTTTGGGTTGACAGATTATGCTCAAATCTAATCGGATCTGTGCTAATTATAAATAAGACTCATATGCAATGTTTCTAAAAATCGAACCGGTGGTTTCCTTGATATCTCCTCCCAGCCGTTTGTCCACCAACAAATATTTTCCTTTCTCGAATTATTACGTACATAAGCTCCAATTCTTCGGAAAAAGTAAAAATGTTAAAATTTTCTATTTCAAAACTGTTGCGTAACTCTCTAATCTTATGTATAATTGATGAGTAATAACATTTGCGTTGCACATTACGTATCGGACGTTTAGCATTTTATGTTTTACTTAATTTGAGGTAAAGTATAATGTATTTAGACGCCTTTGAGTTTTGTAACTATTTTGATTAGATTTATATTTGCTCAAAATTACTTTCGATACCTAAGTGAAAATTTAATATTAATTGGGTATGCTGCCGCTGTGGAACCCGTACCATCAGTGGAAACACCCAAGCGGTAGACGCGTTAATATGACAAACTGAACCACCGCAAGCGCACTGGTTCAAAATCAGTTGACGGCTTGAGAATTCTATTAAGCCAATTTATTATAAAAGGCAAATCAGATTCAACAACGTGATAATATAAATAGTTACGAACAATAAGATAAAAATACTTATGTTTTATTGTACATTGTTACAATATGTTAAGTTGAGATAGTTACAGCGTTGTAATATGTTACCAAAAAGTTAAATTAACATTATCATAATGTTTACTTTTAATGTAACAATTGTTAACATTTTTACCTTGACATAATCTGTTATATCAACATTTAATAAACGTTGAACTGCTTTAAATGAAGGCATGCGGCATTCATGTTTATTGGACAGCTCTTGATTTGTCTACCATGACGATGGTTAAGTGGTCGGTGAAGGCGACTGTTGTGACCTGACAAGGTATTTATAATCAGTGGAAACAATTTCAATACGTACTAACTCTCTTAAACCAATTGCAATTTCCGAGATGTTAAGAGTACAAATTATAAAACTATTGAACTACATGGGTTAAGTGATAGTAGCTCAGTAGCTTATGGAGCATGTTTCTATTTGCGATGTGTAAAGCATGATGGAAAATATGCGTTCGTCTACTTTGTTGAAAATCTAGAGTGTACCCTCTTCATTAGCGTTACAATCCCTAGATTAGAGTTGTCTGCTGCTGTGTTGCTCACTCAGTTGTACAAAATGTAAAAAATTCACTCGCAATCAACTTTTATAAGTTTATCTTTGGACTGATTCATCCATTGTTCTACACTGGATTAAGTCAGTTCCAAATAAATAAAGTTTTTGTCTTAAATCGTATAGCTCTTAACAAGGAGCTGACTGGCAGTAATATGTGGTTTCACGCTGGAGTCTCGAGAAAATCAACTGCTGATCTAATATCGAGAGATGTGTATGCCGAGGAATTGTTTCAAACAAACTGTGGTTGCACGGACCCCACTTTCAGTCATTCAGTTCAGAACATTGGCCTTCTCAAATATACTGACATGTGCCTACTTTCAATGAGCTTCGTAAAGCTAGAAACGAATCAATAAGTTTGGTAGTCACAGAATCTTCTAACGATTTATTTTCCTTTACATTTCTAACATGACAAAATTACAGCGTGTCCTAGCATGGATACTCCGTTTTAAAATCTAATTGTAAATCTCTTAAATCAGAACGGTCCAGTTGGTCCCTTAACTATTTCAGAACTTGGTGAATCTTTGAATACCCTCGTAAAATTATGTCAAAATTGTTGAGTGAAAAATAAGTTGGTAATAATATCTGGTGTGGTAAAGTTAGTCATTCATATGCGACTCAACGGAAGTTGTCAATGCTACCAACAATAGCGTAGTCTGTAGTTCACTACTCTAGCGTCAAGTAGCGTAGTCAGTGTACATGTACTACATCTGTAACAATCTTGTATTAAACTAAAGTATTCTTTTGAATCACATTCAGTTAAACTCATCAGGTTATGGGCCCCGGAACTTGTCTATGACTGTGCGTGTGTACTGAATTGAAAAAGGGAACTAATTTTTTCCGGAAACGTGGTTTGCATCGAAGTTCAGACGGGAAACCGAGTAACGGAAATGGTTTCAAAACCCTAGTAGACAAAGCTAGAAGGTGCTGGAAACTAGAGCAAATGGCAGAAACAGATGAAATTGATGCTGAAACATCATGATGTTCTGGATACAGTGACCGGAAATCGAGTGAACCGGAAGAGCCACCTGGCGATACCGTTACAGACGAGCACGAAAGGGTACGAGGCTGGGAAATGAAGGTATTTATCAAGGCAGATGCTTTAGCACAGTTGATACTAATAAGTAGTATGAACGACAGAAATGCTGACTTAGTGACTACAAGTGAATCAGCGAAAGCAGTCTGTAAATTAGTGTCCGTATACGAGCAGCTCTGGTCAAGGGTTGATAGGTTGTTAAGAGCAGTTCTTCAATTCCTGCGAAAAAATTCAACCGAAGATATAGCTTTTTCACATTGCAAGGTTGCAGACAAATTTTACCGAACTAATGATGCTGAAGCGATTAGCAAAACAATTACCAGATTTACTATTGATGAGTCGTGTCATGTCTACTCTTCCAGAGTGAGTATTTCGAATTTAAAGTGTCTGGAAGTCTGTACCTGTGCAGAACGCACAATCAATAAGTTAACCGAACGGCTTCGGTTGATTGAAATGAGACTCCCCGGAAGACAGGAAAACGCAGAGCTCTGTTATTAAAGTACAGATATCAAAAAACAGAAATGGTGGAAAACCAAAAGCGGAAGGCAAGAAGATTGAAGTGTTTTAAATGTCACCGAATCGGTCATTTTTGCTAAAAACTGTAAAAATGCAGCCCAGAAATCTTTACAACCAACTGGTGAAGCCTTTATAGCTAATGAAATGAACCAATCGGAAATGTGGCTGGCCGACAGTGGTGCTTCTGCACACATAACCAACGGTAAGGACATACTTCACATATGAGACATTCTACACTCCAAAGCAAATTGTTGTTAGAACAATGATATAATCCACGCCTGGTTCTGGAATTATAAACACTGAAGTGCGAGTTAATGGTATGTGAAACAAAGTCACATAAGAGATGTTTGGTACGTTCCAAAAAATAAGCGGAATTTGTTTTCAATTAGACGTAATAGAAAAAGAGGTATGAATTTAAAGCCAATACAAATGGGTAGTATTTATTAATGAAAGAACTATATAAGACTAAGGGAACGAAATAGAAAATAGTTTGTATCAACGATATGCGTGTGTGTAAACCTACTGGACTGAAGTGTGTGTAGCCGAGAGAATTGACACGTTGCAGTTATGGCATGAAAGGTTATGCCACCAAATTAAAAGGCATTTTGAAGAAATTTCTTCAAAAGGGGCATCGTTGTTGATGAGGATGGGGAATTTTACGACGGATGTAATGGCAGCATTGCCCCCAAAATTTAAAACTTGGACACCACAATTTCTGTAAACAAAAGTTTGCACATTGTGAAGCGGGCTTAAGGGTATCATTTACAATTCTAACAGCAGGTAGTCTCAGCAGGGGTTATCTTATAGAAGGACTGTAGAATGAATCATTACACTAAGCACGTTTTAGAAAATAGGTAATTTACGTTGCTTACTTAATTTTTTCTTTAAAGAATATATTTGAAGGTATCGCTAATTAAACACCATAGCTCGATTAATTATCGAATCAAAATTTTGTTTAGGAAATGTTTACAAAATAAAATTAGAAATAATTTTGATTTAAAAACGTCTACAAGCAATAACTTTTAAATTAAATCAAAAACTAAACATGGTTATTTGGGTTGACTGATTATTACTTATTTTTAAATAAATCTAACCTACTAATTATTGTAAGTTATTAAAAAAAATCATTAAACTCTCTATTCATAATATTTAGTCCTTACAAAATGTATATTTTATGACGTTTCATTTTTCTGTAGTTAATATAAAAAGTGAAAATAAAAACTAAGGCAATTCTTATTGTCAACGTATATATTTAGTTTTTGACAAGAATTTATTACATAATTATAATTAAGATACCAAGTTATAGTTTAAAATTAAATGAAAACTTTTTTTAAATAAAGGTATTACTATATAAATAAATATAAGAAATCAATAATGGGTGTGACCTCCATTATTATTGATACATTCTTGGAGGCGTCTGCTCATTGACGCTATCAAGGTATCAATATAATTAATATTAATCGTTTCCCATGCGGTATCAATGGCTGCAATTAGTGCATTACGGTTTACTGGTATAAAATTTGGCCCTTGTTGTCTTCGGATAACAGCAAGTATTCGAGCCCAAACATTTTCGATAATGTTAAAATCTGGGCTTTTGCTGGCCAGGGTAACAGCTCAAGTTATTTTCTCGTATCCAATTGCGCACAACCCGCGAAGTATGAATAGGGGCTTGTCCTTTAACAACAAAAATACATTATGAAAATGTTAATTCAACAGATCCCGAACTATTTTTTGGAGAAGTATAGTGAAATAAGAATACTTACTTGTTGGAAAATATAATCTTCGTCTGGATAAAACACTTCGACTGAAGGTTTCATAATAGTTTCAAAATATCTAAATACGCAGCAGAATCAAGACGTCCATCGATAGCCCAACAAACTCCTGGACCCCGCGCGCTAGCAACCCACACATTCACAGAAAAATAACCACTTCGTTTTTAGGACATATGTGATTATTTTCGTAACGAGTTCCTTCCATTCTAAAAACTTTTAGTGGTCCATCGTTGCGGCTATTGAACGTTTTTCGTCGCTAAAATCACTCGATTCCAAAATTCAAAGGTTCGTTCACATATCGCCTTGCAAATTCCAGACGACGTCTCATATTTTCGTCACTGAGAACTTCTTTCGCAGCAGCATTATACTTCTTTATTCCCATCTCCTTTAATCTTTTTGTGCAGTTATACGGCATCCGGGAAAATGTGTATCTGCTATAGCCCTGGAGTATGTAGCAAATGGTTGTTCTGTTACGTAATGAAACAACTCGAGATCTTGAGCACGTGTAGATACTTTAGGTCTACCACTTCCGATGGCTCTTTCAAAGTGTGTTCAAGATTCCATTTTACTCGGTAATGCCCTACGGTGCTTTTGGTATATCTAACATACGTGAAATTTCACGCACGCTACGGCCCGCCGCTAATTCCGAAACAATCCGCGCTTTCAATCAGCACCGAGATGAGGTGGCATTTTCACAACACTTGAAATTTTAAACTAAAATGGAATTTACATTTCTTACTTTATTTATTGGTTCACACTACCCTTTCTCAAACAGTAGGTAATTGTTTATTTATTACATACTTCTAATGACCAATGTAACAACCCTTAGAGCAATATGACTCAAAGGAAGTAAATTAAACAAGCAGGATATTCTATTGTTATTGAAACTTATTCATAAAGTAAAACCATTTCCTTATAATGCTAATGGACAGGATTTTCTTTTAAGTATTAAGATTACAATAGAGGACTTATAAACTTTCGAAAATATCTAATTATAAATATTTACACTGCAATTGCGCTTTTTCCTTAATAATTTCTTAGCAATAACATACGTTCTTGGTTTTAAGTTGTCATAAATTTGATATGATATAAATTTGTGTTTCTAATATTACATCACAAACTAATCTTTATTCGCCAAAAATTGTTGCTTAAGTTGTAAAGCTTCGTACACACCTGAACAACAAACCGAGCAACAAACATAACAACGAACCGAAAGTCAAACAGAACGACAAACGATCTTTTGATTTTTTCCACAATCCGAACAACAAACGGAAGTTTGTGCTGTTCCTCATAATTATTTTCAGTAGTTTTCAACATAAATTTATTAACTGGAAGATTCCGGAAAACAAGAATATTATACAACACTTTTTTTTTCCTAACAGGTCTTTTGAAACTATACTTGATTCTGTTCCCCAACATTTCTGGATTTATATTACACCACCAGCCCACTATCAATTTTGTTCCGTTAAAATTTTTAGTGCTAGCCGTTTCCTAGTTTCACCGTTGTGTTAAAACAAATTATTTCTATTTGGTCTAGTATAACCATTTTCATTTCATCTTGCGTTTATTACGTTCTGTTTCTTCTCTTGTTTTTATTTCTTTTTCTGTACATTAGCGTCCATAATTTGATAATGACGTTTTGTGTTTTCTATTTTATGTTGTTGTGTCTTGTCTTTTTTTTTATTAGTTGTTTAATAAAATTGGTCGAGACTATCATAGACAACAGGCTACGACAAGTAGGAAAGACTCTGATAGCAACTTAATGCTCTTAGTAAATAACGATCAAGACAAAATCAAAAGTTATGAGAAAAACCACTTAACAAAGAAGTATTACGACTAGGAATCTAAGAGAAATAACTATAATAATAAACATTACGAATTTACGAAATTACAACACTAGAACATTTAGTTAAACTTGCAGTAGAGAATTAGCTGGAATTGGGAGATGAAACATATTAATTGGTCGCTTTACGTCCAGGCCCCTCGATACTCAATTTCGGCAACAATTAAGACATGCAAAAATAAGTAATACAGAAAGAAGATAAGTTCTTCTAGCAAGTTTGGAACTTACATGCATCATTCTAGAAGAATATGACAAGAGATCCAGAAAAGTTATTATACTGCATAAAATGCAACAAAGATGGCCATAAAAGCCGCCGACTGCTAAGAAAAGATGTTATTCAACATCAGATTTTTGCTCAGAAGGAAGATACTAAACAGCAAAAATAAACATAAAAAGATACTACAAATTAATATAACCAACATACCACAATCGTATGATTTGTTTTAGTTACGCTAAAGTTCAAATCTAAATATCAACTTATCTGCTGAAATCGGAAAATGTATGTACACTTTAATTAACTAAGGCAGGAACGGGAAACTCAACCCAAACATTTGAATGGATAGACAAAATTGCTTGACTACTGTTGGATGCAAATCAAGGCTACTAGTTATATTCCATCTATCTATTGCAAATAGCAATTTCAAAAAGTCAAATCTGCATACAAGAACTGTCCAAATTTTGGTGTGGAACAATTAAAAACGTTACTTGTTGTAATTTGATTTTAATTCGGCCTCAACAATTTGGGGATTAATTACGACTACAAGTAGAAAATTAATTAGCAAGGAATTCATTATGACTTATCACTTTGGTAAATGGCAAACGCGGTATTTAAAACTTTTGTCAGAAGAAACTAAAAACCTGCCACGGATTTGCTTAACTAGTATTCAATGATGAAGAATCACTATCAAATTATAAGTACGTCACATTTTCGTTTTAAGACCCTAGACAATAAGAAACATGTATTGAAAAATGGTATTACAGATGAGAAGTCATAATACTATCTAGGGAACCTATTAAAATAGGCTTTAAGGAGCACCCATATTGCACCTTTTTTAAATTCGGATGCTTAGCGTAACAAAAGTTTGCATTCACCTCCGATCAATGTAAAAACCGCGCTGCTTGGTCAAATGCAATACATAATTCAATACTAATATGACAATATATTAATAGGGATACTGTGGTTGTGGATAAAGGAATTCATTATGTATTGCATTGACCGAGTTAAACAAGAAAAATCGTACCGACTTCAACACTAATCGCGTAATTACCGCGATCTAGAGGATAACAAAACGTACAAAAGTACTATAATGGTATATTTCAAAGTTTCAATTGTTGGTGCATAATGTAAATGTAGAATACAACGTCATGTGGAATAGATTCAAACCAGGATATTTTTAATTGCCAGAATTTTGAATCATTAATTTTAAATTATTATTACGATAAATATTAGCCCTAATGGGTCAAAGTTTAAAACCGTAATCAATATTGAGCTTTTTGTGTTATGATTGTTTCAATTTGAGAGTAATATCAATATTAAATTAAATTACATTTGCAACGCATTCCAAAATTCACCTAAAGCCTTTACATTTTTACGTTTGCCTAATGGAATTGTGAATAAAGATTGATTATCGAAGCTGATCGACACCTAAGAACGGTTTGATATAAATTTTCTACTAGGAATCCTAACCTACTTAAGTAATAATGGGATTAATGCAGGATAATTCTTTAACAGAATCCGCTCCGATGAGGAATAAATTCATGTGAATATCTCTTTTTCAGTATCAAAGAAAACTTGGATAATTTGAAGAGTTTAAATTTGCTAAATATTCTAAACATTTGGTTGACAAGTAGCTGTAATTACCATTTGTTAGTGTTTTTTAATTGAAATGTTTCGAGGGTTTTGGGGGGTCGTCTTGCCAAAATATCTGTTGGAATTTTCTTTCTGAAGGCTTTTTAAGAATTTGGCGGTACATTTTTAAATGTCGCCAGTTAACATATCAGTGTTGTCTAAATCGCAACAAAATAGAGAACAGATTATTCTGGACTACCGGGACGAATAACTGTATGTCGTTTATTGAAACACCACTGTGCGTTTAGCGCTTCCATCAAACATTACCCTTAACTTCGTCGTGAGAGGAAAAGCCTTAAAAACAGCGTGATGCGGTAGAAATAACAGGGAGCAGATTATAGAGGTGTATTTGAATAAAGGTTTCTTAGATGTTTGATTTGATTGTTGCTTGTAATAATCACCAATTCCTATACCCTAAAACATTTTTTCTTTTTTAATTTTTTTACTCTTTTCAAAAGTGGAAATTATTTTTAAAATTAATTTTTTTTATTTTTAAAATATTTTATTGTCAATTTTTTTTGTTTCTTTTTATTAGTTTTTTTTCTTTTTAAAAATTTTATATCTTTTAACTTTTTTTTTCTTTTTTTATAAAATTTTTAAAATTCCTTTCAAAAAACCTTTCTTTTTTTAAAAGTTTGGGTTTTTTGTTTAACCAGGTTTTCATTTTTCTTTTTCCAAATTTTTTAAAAATTTTTTAAAATTTTTAAAAAATTTTTTTATTTTTAAATTAAATTAAAAAAAAAAATTTGTTTACAATAGGTTTTAGATTATGATTAAATTACACAACATAAAAAAAATATTTTTGTTACTTTTAAGAGTTATAATTTCAGAAAATATGGATATGACTGTGCTATGCTACTTTTAATTGTGAATAACAGTTATTTATGAGTAGAATGAGGACAGCTCAACATTGAGATAATTAAGGAAAAGTGAACGGCAGCTAGCCTAATTAGGCTAACAACCTCTCACCTCATCAGGCAGTTCCCTAATTAGGCCTCTCACCTCATTAGGCTGTTGTTGTCAACAGGCTGTTGACGCAGGCATTCTATTTAATTACTTGTTTTTTGTTTTTGAAGACGTCAATGGAAAATACGGCCTCTCACCTCATTAGGCTGTTGTTGTTGAAGTTGATTTCCATCATGGCGGATGTTTCGGCGGTCGATTTGAATTTCCAACATGGCGTCCTACTCAAAAGTTTTTTATGTATTTAAAAAACTTGGTTGAGATTCGAACTTGCAACCATTGCATTACCGAGCCAAGGCTTTAACCACTAGGCTACGGCGACAATTGAAAGATAGAGTTTGAAGTTTGTATATAGCTGTAAAGGTTGATTAAGATGAATTAATGATGCTGTAAAATGTAGGATAAGACCTGTTAATTAACATTTAATAAACAAGATGAAAAAGGATAAAAAACATATATTACACTGTTATTCATTATAAATAATTCACAAACAAAAATAGAAATTATGTACCGCCATCTTGTATGAGTATGATTGATCATTTAATAAACAAGATGAAAAGGATAAAAAACATATATTTATCACTCTCATACATTATAAACTAATTCACAACCAAAAATAACACTTACGTAGCGCCATTTTGTATGACGTATGATCAAACATTTAATAAACAAGATGAAAAAGGATAAAAACATATATTTGTCACTGTTATACATTATAAACTAATTCACAAACAAATAATAACACTCACGTAGCGCCATTTTGTATGATTAAAAACAATTTAATAAACAAGATGAAAAAGGATAAAACATATATTTGTCACTGTTATACATTATAAACTAATTCACAAACAAAAATAACACTCACGTAGCGCCATTTTGTATGATTAAACATTTAATAAACAAGATGAAAAAGGATAAAAACATATATTTGTCACTGTTATACATTATAAACTAATTCACAAACAAAAATAACACTCACGTAGCGCCATTTTGTATGATTTAAGATTTAATAAACAAGATGAAAAAGGATAAAAACATATATTTGTCACTGTTATACATTATAAACTAGTTCACAAAAAAAATAACACTCACGTAGCGCCATCTTGTATGACGTATGAGTTTAATAAACAAGATGAAAAAGGATAAAAACATATATTTGTCACTCTCATACATTATAAACTAGAACACAAACACGAAAAACAATTACCTAAAGCGATTCAATATGGCTGTCAAACCAACATTTTTCTTTATTAATTACATTAACCATGGCTTTAACAAGTACTTTTAAATTTACACCTGATTAAAAAAATTTAACATACTGAGGTTCGAACCATTAACGATTGATACACAATCTTTTGTAAACAGATGACACCATTTTGACATGGTGACTTATGATTTTAAAAACATACCTGTTCAACATGTTAATTACATTAACCACGTATTTAACATATAGTTTTTAACTTTACACTTGATTAAAAAAAACTTTAACATACCGAGGTTCGAACCATTAACGTTTGATACACCACCACATATTTAACATATAGTTTTTAAAAAAGTTTTAACATACCGAGGTTCGAACCATTAACGTTTTAATATACCACCACGTATTTAACATATAGTTTTGAATTTACAGTTGATTAAAAAAAACTTTAACACTTCAGGGTTCGAACCATTAACGTTTTAATACACCATCAAGGTGACGTATGTGTTAAGGAAAATAAAAAAAAAACAACAAGGAGGATAAATTTTATTTGCATCTCTGTTACACAACACATTTACAAGTACCAATAACATATGTTTTTTAATTGGAAGAATAAAGAAAGCAGGAAACAAATTTTATTTCTCTCTCTGTTTCACACACAATATAAAATTATTTTACAAAAATATGAAACATTACAACTTCAGAGTTCCATCTATGAATGGCACACCATATCCAGCATTCGTTTACCAGTTTGAGAATCATTTTACGATGTCACCAAAAATTTTCTTTCTGCAAACGTAGAGTTTTCTTATACTGACGACCAGTTATTCGTCTCCAGCATCTGTAATTTGAAATAAAAAATAAACCACAAACATTTTAAAAAGTATTAACAAGAATAATAACAGCAACAAAAACAAAAGCTTTTTAAAAGATGAAGAAACACAATTTTAAAATTAAAAAAATGTATACTTACCAAGATCTTAAATTCGTATCTTGTTACACTAACAAATACATATCATTGCCTGGTATATATACGCGAAAATGTGAAAATAACATCGTTAATTGTGTTTTTACATTAAAAAGTGAAAGATCAACTTTCAAAAATTTCCTGCTAATTAGGTTTGTTATATTGCTGTTATAAAGAAACGTTTTTGACAAACTTTTTGTTAACAATACATATCAATTAATTAAAATGTAAAACAGTAAGATGATTTTATATCAAGAATGAGATTTTAAAAAATAGAAATACGGGAAATCTGATTATAAACGAAAAACATTTACCATTTCAATGTCAACAAAATAAAGTAAATTCCGAAAATAAGGTAATTAAAATGTTTACGTTTTTTCCAAACTGTAAAAGGTTAAGCTTCAAAATGTAATTGAATTAAGGTGATTGTTAAAAACCAAAAAATGCAATCATTCAAAATACGTAATATGTTTACATGTAACCAACGCATTTATACAAACTTAATACACTGCTTACAAGATAATCAATTAAAAACTTTATTGTTTACAAAAATTCGTTTGATATGCAAAAGTCTGTTTTAAATGATGACCTAACAAACAAATTTAACAAACGTATTTGATTTTTAAATGAAACTACTAATTCTTTTAAAGATTAAAAATCATCTTTTCATCTCACAAATACAGATGAAATTAAAAATAAGTTTTCGTAAAACAAAAATAAATAAAATAAAATTTTTATTATGTTGTTATTTGTGTGATACAGAATATAATTAGTTAATAGAACTAGTTTAAACAAAATTTTAAATTCTTGTATGCTATAAAAAAATTCATCTGCAAGATCTTCATGATTCCTTTGGAAAATGTTTTATCTGTTTCATTTTTTATTGAATCTGGTAACTGCTTGAACAAAGTTAAACTGGAGTGTTCTACCGATAATAAAGTATTTTCTGCAAGAAGCAGTTTGTTTAAGACCAAAAATTTTTCTTATTATTCTTTTTGACAAATTCAAACTTTATTCACATTTTTAGCGTTGGCTCAAATATTAGAATTATAACTAGATTATTTTAAAAGGTTTATAATAATAAACCGTATTTTTTAATTATACAATTTACATGTCTTTAAATCTATTAATAAGTTTTGGGTAGGACCCTGGTTTTTAAATTTAAAGATATGGACACCATTCAAAACCCGACCATATGGCTAGAGGTAATTTTATTTAACAAATTTAATTTCAAATGTATTTACGTTTGTTTTTCAATAAAATTAGATACAATAATAGGTAAGTTTAAACAAACACGCTGGACAGTGTTTATTTATTGTTGACGTCATGGTAATTACCATTAATATTTAATATTGTAATAACTTATTTTTATGAAAAAAAAATCGAATAATTAATTATGTGTAGAGATAAGATGAACTACTTATACCTAAGTAGTAACGTCAAGAATTATATAAAAAGATTGTATTTTATTAAGTTAAAACCATACAGCGGATTGAAAAAAACAATAAATCTTTTTTGTTTAGAAATTATTCGGGATATTTATTGAATTGAAATTTCAAATTTCTTAATAGTTTCAAAAAGAAGATGTTACAGTGTTGAAAAAATTAAAATAACGATTATAAACATGATATCGAATTAAGATAAAAAAACTCTTCAACTGTTTTTTCTTTTGCAAAATTGTCTTATAAGGTTAAACTATTTTAATGGATGAAAAATACAAGGAGAATATTACATTACAAGATTTAGTTAATAAATTTCACACATTTTGTATCCCTCACAATAAAAAATTATATGGAATCTCACTCTGTAGCTCTAAACCTACAGTAAATCGGGTAAACCATATAGGTGGTTAATAGATAAAATAAAAAACAAAAACTTTGAAAAACACAAACGTTTTAAAATGAATTAAATTAAACAAAATACAATATGATAAAATTAAATTAAAGAATGCACTTTTCTACTATTAAAAATTTGTTGAAAGCAATTAAGCCACAAGGACTTTTAATGTCTCGCTGGTGAAATTTACATTGCAACTTTCCCAAAATTGCATAGTTTCTAGTGAATCATAGCAAATATTTTAAAAAATAATACAAAATCTTAAGAAAAACTAATCTTCAATGAAACAAATCACAAAGTTTGAAAAAACACAAACGCTTTAAATAAAGTAAATTAAACAAAATACAATATGATAGAATTAAATTAAAGAATGCACTTTCCTACTATTAGGAATTTGTCGAGAGCAATTAAGCCACAAGGACTTTTAATGTTTCGCTGGGGAAACTGACATTGCAACTTTCCCAAAATTGCATACTATTAAATTAAAAAATAAAACCAATTCATTTCTTAACTCATCTGACTTCACAAAATTACAATCTTCACCATTCAATAAATTTAATTTACTAACTTCCAAAATCATTTATGAAACTCAAGGAACATTTAGTTTCTTTAATGTATATTCTACAAACATCAAAATCTCAAATCCAAAAATTCCAAATTTATACTCTTTACCTAAAATACATAAAACCAACCATCCTATTAGACCAATAGTTAATTACAAATCTTCACCAACATACTTTATTTCTAAATTTCTATCCCGCGTTATATCAAAAGAAATTAATTTCAAACCATCTTATTCTATCAAAAATACAATTAAATTAGTAGAAAATTTATCTAAACCGAGAATCATTCTAAGGAAGAGTATAAGACGTTTACAAAAAAACATTTTATTATTACGGTAGTGGTTCTAACAAAAATCAAAAAGAAACATTACAACGATAACGCATAAGATTCTTTTGTAACATGTAGGCGAACACATAACAATGATGCTAAGTATCTCGAAATGTACACGTTTGACAAATGCAATTTATCACATTGAAATTTTTGAATTATACATTAAACATCATAGTCTTCAAACTTTATTCACAATGCAAGAGTTTATATTGAATAAAGTAAAGATGTTAACTCACATAATCTGAACCTTGAATGATTCTGTTAAATAGAAAATTAAAATAAAGTGTAATTTTTATTTTTGTTTTCTACATTTTAAAATTTTTATAAAATAATTCATTTTTTTCTATTTTGACGAACCCTTTCCCCGGCTGCGGTATATAATGGATTATCGTCATCATCCCAACATTCAAAAACCTGTGAAAGGTCACCACGGTAGAAGGCGATAGAAGGAATGGGAGCCGATTTAACTTTTCATATTGCTCCCATTGTTTTAGTTTTTCTTGCATTTTTTCATTTCGATCTCTCTCGGCCTCTACAGGATGGCACTTCCACATATGCAATGACAATCGATGCCTCAGCATTACGTGACAAGGATCTACCCTGCACTGCACCATATCTGTAATTTAAGATAACAGAATTAATACTAACCAGTTAGTTAAATTTTTTCAATTACCTTTTGGTATCTCGTTTTGTACCCGTTCATGTTTTACTGTCTGATGGTAAATATTAATAATAATCTTGCTAGCTTGGTAGATATGAATAATAATCTTGCTACCTTATGTCAAATATATATATATATATATATATATATATATATATATATATATATATATATATATATATATATATATATATATATATATATATAATTAGCCTCTCTTTTTCTAACCCACACCTTTTAACATTTTTAATTCCTAATGAGGTGAGAGGACGTATTTTTAAAAATGGTGTTAAATAACTTCCCTAATGAGGAAAATGTTCCTTTTTCATATTTCTTAATTAATGCTTTACAATATTCTTCTGAGTAATCTCCTAGAAAAAACCCGCTTGTCTTGACTTGTTTATGATAATTGTAGTGTTTAACGCTTAGTCATTAAGATGTTATAAGCAAACATGTATTTTGAATGTGGAAATTGTAAAAAAACTTTATTTTAAAAAATATTCATAATCACATCTGTTATAACGTTTAAATAAAAACCTGATTCATAGTTCTAGAGAATCAAATAAACCAGACAATCATAAAAAATTCTTTAACGAATGAGAAGCTTTTTCTAATAATTTAATTTAGATTAAAAGATTTATTTAGTTAAATATAATCATAAATCGTTTATTCGTTTGCTAGAAAAATAGTTACAATAATGAATCGTATTCAAACGTATTTAATTTAATTTTTAAATGAAACTACTAATTCTATGAAACAACTGGACAATGTTTAACTTCATCATTACGTTTTTAATTATACAATTTGCATATCTTTAAATCTATTAAGAAGTTGGCGGAATCTAAAGTGTTAGTAGTTGGCGGATCTAAGTGTTAGGTAATAAGCAATTTATTTTATTTTAAAAACCAGAACTTAAATGAAAATGGCACTTAATAAGAAAACAAACAAACGTATGTGTTAGTTCAATTTTTTTATTGAATTAAATTTGATTTTGTATATCCATTTGCATTATTTCATTGTATTAAAAAATAAATGTGTAATAAAATAATTTATTTAAGTCTTAATTCTCGATAGATATACAATTTTAGTTTTGAAATAGTTATGTAAATAAAAATGAAATTGATTTTTGTGTAACTATAATGTTTACAAGTTCGTTTACAAAAATTAAAATAGTTTAACCTTATAAGACAATTTTGCAAAAGAAAAAGCAAAACAGTTGAAGAGTTTTTTTTTATCTTATTCTCCCCCCCCCCCCCCGATATCATGTTTTACTAATCGTTATTTTAATTTTTTTTTTTTTTTTTTTTTTTTTTTTTTTTTTTTTTTTTTTTTTTTTTTTTTTTTTCAAATGTAACATCTTACTCCTCCCCCCCCCTTTTTTGAAACTATTAAGAAATTTGAAATTTCAATTCAATAAATATCCCGAATAATTTCTAAACAAAAGAAAGATTTATTGGTTTTTCCTTTTTTATCTTTTTTTTTCGTGTTATGTTTTTTTTTTTTTTTTTTTTTTTTTTTTTTTTTTTTTTTTTTTTTTTTTTTTTTTTTTTTTTTTTTTTTTTTTTTTTTTTTTTTTTTTTTTTTTTTTAATCCGCTGAATTCTTTTTTTCTGTTTTTTAACTTAATAAAATACAATCTTTTTTATATAATTCTTGACGTTACTACTTAGGTATAAGTAGTTCATCTTATTCTCTACACATAATTAATTATTCGATTTTGTTTTTTCTTTTCATAAAAATAAGTTATTACAATATTAAATATTAATGGTAATTACCATGACGTCAACAATAAATAAACACTGTCCAGCGTGTTTGTTTAAACTTATCTATTATTGTATCTAATTTTATTGAAAAACAAACGTAAATACATTTGAAATTAAATTTGTTAAATAAAATTACCTCTAGCCATATGGTAGGGTTTTGGATGGTGTCCATATCTTTAAATTTAAAAACCATGGTCCTACCCAAAACTTATTAATAGATTTAAAGACATGTAAATTGTATAATTAAAAAATACGGTTTATTATTATAAACCTTTTAAAATAATCTAGTTATAATTCTAATATTTGAGCCAACGCTAAAAATGTGAATAAAGTTTGAATTTGTCAAAAAGAATAATAAGAAAAATTTTTGGTCTTAAACAAACTGCTTCTTGCAGAAAATACTTTATTATCGGTAGAACACTCCAGTTTAACTTTGTTCAAGCAGTTACCAGATTCAATAAAAAATGAAACAGATAAAACATTTTCCAAAGGAATCATGAAGATCTTGCAAAATAATTTTTTTTATAGCATACAAAAATTTTAAAATTTTGTTTAAACTAGTTCTATTAACTAATTATATTCTGTATCACACAAATAACAACATAATAAAAATTTTTTTTTTTTTATTTTATTTATTTTTGTTTTACGAAAACTTATTTTTAATTTCATCTGTATTTGTGAGATGAAAGATGATTTTTTTTAATCTTTAAAAAGATTTTTTTAATTTTGAATTAGTAGTTTCATTTAAAATCAAATACGTTTGTTAAATTTGTTTGTTAGGTCATCATTTAAAACAGACTTTTGCATATCAAACGAATTTTTGTACAATAAAGTTTTTTTAATTGATTATCTTGTAAGCAGTGTATTAAGTTTGTGTGTAAATGCGTTGGTTACATGTAAACATATTACGTATTTTGAATGATTGCAATTTTTGGTTTTTTAACAATCACCTTAATTCAATTACATTTTGAAACTTAACCTTTTACAGTTTGGAAAAAACGTAAACATTTTAATTACCTTATTTTCGGAATTTACTTTATTTTGTTGACATTGAAATGGTTACATCAAATATTTTTCGTTTATGATTAGATTTTCGGTATTTTGATTTCCAAAATCTCATTCTTGATATAAAATCATCTTACTGTTTTACATTTTAATTAATTGATATGTATTGTTAACAAAAGTTTGTCAAAAACGTTTCTTTATAACAACAATATAACAAACCTAATTAGCAGGAAATTTTTGAAAGTTGATCTTTCACTTTTTAATGTAGAAACACAATTAACGATGTTATTTTTCACATTTTCGCGTATAAATACCAGGCGATGATATATATTTGTTAGTGTAACAAGATACGAATTTAAGATCTTGGTAAGTATACATTTTTTTTAATTTTAAAATTGTGTTTCTTCATCTTTTAAAAAGCTTTTGTTTTGTTGCTGTTATTATTCTTGTTAATACTTTTTAAAATGTTTGTGGTTTATTTTTTATTTCAAATTACAGATGCTGGAGATGAATAACTGGTCGTCAGTATAAGAAAACTCTACGTTTGCAGAATTAAAATTTTTGGTGACACCGTAAAATGATTCTCAAACTGGTAAACAAATGCTGGATATGGTGTGCCATTCATAGATGGAACTCTGAAGTTGTAATGTTTCATATTTTTGTAAAATAATTTTATATTGTGTGTGAAACAGAGAGAGAAATAAAATTTGTTTCCTGCTTTCTTTATTCTTCCAATTAAAAATATATGTTATTGGTACTTGTAAATGTGTTGTGTAACAGAGATGCAAATAAAATTTATCCTCCTTGTTGTTTTTATTTTCCTTAACACATACGTCACCTTGATGGTGTATTAAAACGTTAATGGTTCGAACCCTGAAGTGTTAAAGTTTTTTTAATCAAATGTAAATTCAAAACTATATGTTAAATACGTGGTGGTGTATCAAACGTTAATGGTTCGAACCTCAGTATGTTAAAGTTTTTTTTAATCGAATGTAAATTCAAAAACCCTATTTAACTATATGTTAAATATGTGGTGGTGTATCAAACGTTAATGGTTCGAACCTCAGTATGTTAAAGTTTTTTTTTAATCAAAGTAAATTCAAAACTATATGTTAAATATGTGTTGGTGTATCAAACGTTAATGGTTCGAACCTCGGTATGTTAAAGTTTTTTTTAATCAAGTGTAAAGTTAAAAACTATATGTTAAATACGTGGTTAATGTAATTAACATGTTGAACAGGTATGTTTTTAAAATCATAAGTCACCATGTCAAAATGGTGTCATCTGTTTACAAAAGATTGTGTATCAATCGTTAATGGTTCGAACCTCAGTATGTTAAATTTTTTTTAATCAGGTGTAAATTTAAAAGTACTTGTTAAAGCCATGGTTAATGTAATTAATAAAGAAAAATGTTGGTTTGACAGCCATATTGAATCGCTTTAGGTAATTGTTTTCGTGTTTGTGTTCTAGTTTATAATGTATGAGAGTGACAAATATATGTTTTTATCCTTTTTCATCTTGTTTATTAAATGTTTAATCATACGTCATACAAAATGGCGCTAAGTGAGTGTTATTTTTGTTTGTGAATTAGTTTATAATGTATGAGAGTGACAAATATATGTTTTTTATCCTTTTTCATCTTGTTTATTAAATGTTTAATCATACAAAATGGCGTCAGTATTGCTATTTTGTTTGTGAATGAAGGAAAGAGGAAAGAAAAAACGTCATACAAAATGGCGTTAAAAAAAGAAGGGAAAAAAAAAATGTTTTTTATCTTTTATCGTGAGTTAACTGTCATACAAGGTTTTTGTTGCTATTTTGTTTGTAATTAGTTTATAATGTATGAGAGTGACAAATATATGTTTTTATCCTTTTTCATCTTGTTTATTAAATGATCAATCATACGTCATACAAAATGGCGTTACGTAGTTGCTATTTTGTTTGTGAATTAGTTTATAATGTATGAGAGTGACAAATATATGTTTTTATCCTTTTTCATCTTGTTTATTAAATGTTTTATCCTTATTCAACTTTTTAATTAACAGGTCTTATCCTACATTTTACACCATCATTAATTCATCTTAATCAACCTTTACAGCTATATACAAACTTCAAACTCCATCTTTCAATTGTCGCCGTAGCCTAGTGGTTAAAGCCTTGGCTCGGTAATGCAATGGTTGCAAGTTCGAATCTCAACCAAGTTTTTTAAATACATAAAAAACTTTAGGACGCCATGATGGGACGCCATGTTGGAAATTCAAATCGACCGCCGAAACATCCGCCATGATGGAAATCAACTTCAACAACAACAGCCTAATGAGGTGAGAGGCCGTATTTTCCATTGACGTCTTCAAAAACAAAAAAGTAATTAAATAGAATGCCTGCGTCAACAGCCTGTTGACAACAACAGCCTAATGAGGTGAGAGGCCTAATTAGGGAACTGCCTGATGAGGTGAGAGGTAGGTGAGAGGTTATTAGCCTAATTAGGCTAGCTGCCGTTCACTTTTACAAGTAGGGTCCAAAGTCCACGGTGTCCTCATTCTACTAGCACTGATTAGAATGTCTATTAGAGAGATTATATTAAAGTTCTCATCGGCAAGCTTTATATTATGCGGAATATTTATCGTACCTTTGTTGAATGAATGCAGTGGCAGACTTTCTGAGATTTTTGCACGATTAGACAAGGTATGTACTGACGATAATTGTTATGTAATAAAGCAACTTGAATTCGCATTGAAAAATTTGAAAACGTTTCGTTTGAGTCTAGTCCCACAATTCGAGTATTAGTAAGATGCTTAGGTAAACTCAATTTGTTTGCCATTGCTTCAGTGATAAGATTCACATGTGAACCTGAGTCAAGGAGAACCCTAGCCTTGTACCACCTGTCGGCGCCCTTTACGTTTACCACAGCTGTTGGTAGAATCACCTGACCAACATTTACTGAGAAACAGGAAAGGGTGGTTTGAGTGTTATGCGTTGAAGATTCAGGCGGCGTAGAAGATTGATTGCCTCTTTGATATACATGTTCTTTATTTTTATTAGCCGCGCTAACAGTAACGTTATTTAAATTTTGCAAGTCGTTGCTAGCGGTTGATTTAGGACTTAAATGCAACGAGGTGTGGTGTTTGCGACCACACACCTGACAAGAATAACGAGAATTGCAAGTGCTGCTAATGCTATGGAAAAGGCAATTTTGCAGGTTTTGAGCTCATTAACTCGATTAATTCTTTGAGGAATGGATAATGATAGAAATTGTTGAAAATTGTTAAGAGAGTGATTAGATTGACAATTCGGACAAGAAGCAAAAGATTGTTCAAAGTTTTTAGACCTTGTTGGTCGATTGTGCTTGTGCATTTTGTTTGATTCGGTTTTATTGTTGTTGTCATTGGCAAGAGAACTTTCACCCTGCTCATTCTCTTCTAAATTCTGACAACGTTCTTTGAGAAATTGATTAATCTCATCAAAAGTAAGAATTTTTTTTAGGTTTAAACGTAGTGAGTTTTTCGCGAGTCTTAGGGTGTAATTTTGTTTTAAGATTTCATAAATAAAGATAGCTTTATAATCAAACTCGATTGTGGAATTTTTCCAAAGCGCACACCGCTTTGTATAGATTAAAGTAAAGATTGTCTAATTCAGAAGCGGACTCCTTACCATAGATTTTAATTCTAAGATTTCTTTCACATGACTGTAAATGATTAATTTAGAATTATCAAATTTTTTCTCGCAACAAATCAAGTGCAATTTTATAACTGCCTGCAGTGGGTTGTAAATTTGCTATTAATGCACTAGCAGACCCCGTCAAACTGTCCTTTAGGTACATAAACTTTTCTACTTCGCTAAAACCGGCGTTATTATGAACAAGAGCTGTAAAAGTTTCAAAGAAACTAGTAAATTTTGAAAAGTCCCCCGCAAATACAGGTACAGATAATTTTCGTAATTTGACACCTTGATTGAGAATTGGAGAGTTAGTATTATTAATTTCACTATTGTTTAAAGATGCCGAAACGGGTCTTTTGCTAAAAATATGTTGATTTTTGCTTTTATTTTTGCATATAATTTAAGAAATTCGCTGGGAGTTTTAAACCCGCAATAGGGATCCGTAGCTAATGCCGAAAGATTTGCATGTATCTCTTCATATTCTTTATAAATATTAACTATCAATTCGCCCCTGACTTCTAATTCAGCAAACCTCATCATTTAAATCGGATTGCTTTAACGAATTAAGATATTGTTCGGATTCAGCTAACCTATCAATTAAGGTTTGACATCGTGATGTTAAGGTTTTAATTTCTCTTTCTTTTGCCATTTTAATTTAAATTCAATGCAAGTAGATTAGCGCAAAATTTTGTGTTCACATAAGATTGCAATAGCTAAAGTCAAAGTCTACAAACCGATAATAGATTGATTATAACTAGGTAACAACAATTTTGGTAAAACCGTCGCGTAGATTGTGACAATTAAAAAGTAGATTACGAGATTAAGGCTAGTATTTATTCTTTTGTAGTACAATGAATTTAACATGGAGATAACGAGTATTGGCAATTTTAAAATCGAACTTACCGCAGGTGTCTGCTTTACGCTGCGTCTGGTCTGCTTGTTGAAAATTTTGATAACCATTCGCATATGGATAAACGGAACTAACTTTCAGTCTTTTCTTGATTAATTCGGATATTACCATTTGTTGATAATCCAGCTGATATGAAGGACCATTTGTTAATGATATGATAGATTTTAGATTCACCTTTTCTAAATTAATTAAAGTCGCTGATTCTGGATCGACCTTTTACGTGACCGTTCAATAACGGCCAATAAAACAATTGTCATCGACTAATTAAGTCATAAACAGATATGATTTGTGCAGAATATTTAGATCAATGCGTGCCAGTAGATACAACATAAATTTAGGAATGCCGCTTTGAGAGTACGGCGTTACAAGGAAAACCCCAGTTAATAGCAGGCAAGGCCGCAAACATTCGAACCTGTGCCGACAAAATTTTCAAATAAAAATAATACAATGGAATCGAATCGGTGTTAAATAAACAATATAAATATGAAATCAATTAAATCTGTAACACAATTTTACGGCGAATAACATTACAAAAACTTGCCTTGGAGGCCAAGAGAACAGGCTTCCTCTTCTGATCCAACGGTCAGGCGAACAGCAAGGGCATAATGGGCGAGACAACCATCATGCTGGAAAAACATATTTTGACGGATGTCCAGCGGAATATCATCCATTAAAATTGGAAGATCATTTTCTAAGAAATGTAGGTATGTTCGACCATTTAATGCTTCGTCCAAAATAAACGGACCAACAACCCGCCTTCCAATTATCCCACACCAAACATTTACACTATATATTCCTTGAAACTGAACTTCTCTAAACCAGCGCGGATTATTTCGGGCCCAAAAGTGCGCATTATGTAAGTTCAATTGCCCATTACTACCGAAAGTGGCTTCGTCAGTCCACAACACATTTGACAGAAATTGAGGATTTTCTGCTACCATGTTTAATAGCCAGTGGCAAAAATCTATCCTTCGGTCGAAATCCGGAGGAGTAAGGCCTTGGTGTAAGTTGATATAGTAGGGGTGTAGCCTAAAATAGCAAAAAATGTAAAAAAATGGGGGTTTATAATTTGAGTGTAAAATAGATTAAACTTTATAAAAAATAGGTATACTTCTTACATACCTCTGGGTTTGAATAATGCGATGAACCGTACTTTG
Organism: Abscondita cerata; assembly: GCA_030710515.1. NCBI lineage: Eukaryota > Metazoa > Arthropoda > Insecta > Coleoptera > Lampyridae > Abscondita > Abscondita cerata. The sequence goes on along the minus strand of JALBCR010002240.1, from coordinate 104,036 downwards.
AGGAAATTTCTCTAGTACTAATTTGGGGATTGATTTCTATAGATGCCAGGATATTAATAACATTTTGTTCGTTATTTTGCCTATTTCTCCGATTCATGACAGGTCTACGGATACTACCCGTTGTTAACAGGCGCTGGGCTAAACACACAAAACGATGGTATCGCGGTCGATTCGGATAGCGCAAATAGAAGGTGCGAGCAGCGATAATCCCATTTTGAAAACATTCAAAATAGATCGCCAGCATATTAAATGCTTCTTGGTTAGAAATCGGCATTTTAAAAGATTACAAATTCAAAAACTGCACTTTCTGAATGTAAACACAACAAAATAATTTACAAAATTACGACTGTCATTTTATAATGCATCGTGTTCCATTTGTTTAATTTTCCAAGGCCTAAAGTGTTGGGTGCTTTTACTTTACTTTAAAACCAAGCCAAGACTTACCTTGTTTTTCATTATTGCGATTAAAAGTTATACCTTATACTTTTTAATTTTCAAATATATTATATTTTTTGGCAAAGATGAACTGAACTACCTACCTATCTTTCTTTTTTCCAAGACCACACACCATATTGCAAAAAAACAGCTTAAAACTTTACGCAAAGTACTAGATTTGGGGCATCAAGTTTTACAAAGAATCTTTGTAAATGGTTCCAAAATATATGGTCTAACATATTCGAATTCGGATATAGTATACCTATTTAGGTTTTTAGGCTTACTTTTTAAATTAGAGGTTAGAATTACGAGAGTAATATTAAAGTGACAATAAGTTCAAAATGCGTTTAGTCCTTTGGAGCTGAATGTTCTGATGATATATATTTTTTAAATAATACCTAAATGAATTCTATTTAGACTCACAATTGTCTCTTTAACATCTTATTCATTTTGTGCTAAATTTTTAATAGTTTTAGAAAATTTACCGCGCGGTCCTCGATCTTCAAACATCCATTATTCTCATTTTCCCAATATTTGAGGTTAGGAACGAGATTTTGAAAAATGTTTTTTACTGGCCTATTTGGATGTTATTTGGCTACTTTATCATAAAGAAAAAGTCATATCATTCCATTTGATTTTTTAAATTTTTTTTAAATTTGGGTCTTGGTGTCAAAACTAGCCCCCTGGCGGAGAAGGATTCAACTAAATTAACTATCTAGCATTTAAGGAATGCTCTTTTCAACGATACCAAATTTGTTAAAATCGGTCAAACCGTTAAGAAGTTAAAGCAGGTTATTGCAAAAACAATTGAACACCCCCGCCATCTTTGTTTTGAAATAACTGAACTTTTGTTTTACGAAAATGATAGATAAACTGGTTCTCTTTACAAATGTGAAAAAATTTTTTGTTTATTATGCGAAATTTATAGAAAATGCAATTTAAAAATTTAAGATGGCAGTTACGCCCTCTGGTAGTCATTTTAAAACTTGAAAATATTTTCCTGCGATTCTTCATGGCTGATTTACCTAAAATTTTTTACACCAAAGTCATACGACGAACGGTTCCCGAGATATGTCCGAGGAACAGTCTTATTGGGTCACCAGTACAACTTCTGGAATAACCGCAAATTGCCATCAAACACTATGTATATTATTGCATTATTGAATTCTACGATACACTGTATTAGGTTATCCTATACCTATGGTCAACTGTTCGAGTTATTGTAATTTTTTAACAAATTTTGTACTTTGGGAGGGGTGTTTAATAGCCTATCTTTTGCTCTTCTTCAAACATCAAACCTCCAAATTTTAAAAACAGCAAGTAAACCAAAGGGTTCACCTAAATACATTTGCAGCTTTTGTAGATAACGATTTAATTTACGCATCGATATGCTATAGGTGTCCGTATCTTTTAGCGGTTTTGTCGTTATTAACCCTTATTATCAAATATTGATTAAAACCGCAACTAAAAAACTAAGCATAGTTTTGAAACTTTGACAACAGAGAAAACGCAGTTACTTTTACAAAACGAATTTAATGATATTAACACAATAAACGAATAAAAGTGACTTTAGTGAAAGAGAAAAACCACAAATAAAAGATAAACTAACTGAAGAATGCTATAAATGTTCCATATGACCCCCATTCTGTTCAAGACACTATATAGTTCTTAGTTCAGTTTCCTTATAGTTGCTCTGCCTATTTCTTTTCGGTCTAATCGCTGAAAGGCTATTCTCACACGATTTAGTAGGTCTTGCCTGTTATCACTATAAACTTCACATTTTATGCGCTCCCAAAGATAAAAATCTAGTCAATTCTGGGGATTGAGGAGGTCAACTTCAACCATCGGTCTTCGAACATTTCTGTCAATTCCCGATAAATATGCATTTGATAAATGGTATCGGTCTAACCACTTAGATCTGAAAGTTTCTAAATGTCACATCGTTTCTTATACCAGAGCAAAGTCCTCAATTCTTTTTAACTATTCTTTTTCCGACGTCTCCATTACTCGCTCTAGCGCTTTTAAAAATCTGGGTGTCACTTTTGAATCGTCTCTGTCCTTTAGTTCGCACATTCAATGTATTGTTTCATCTTCACTTAAAACTCTTGGTTTTATTATCAGAAACTCTAGAGATTTTTAAGCGCTGACTTACTTTCATTCGAACTCGACTGGAGTATGCCTCGGTGGTTTGGAACCATTAGGCTCATATCCACGCTCTGGAGAACATTCAGCGCAAATTCTTAAAATTTCTAGCTTTTCACGGTAATGGAATTTACCCTCCTAGAGGTTTCCCGCAATCTGATCTTTTGGCTAGATTAAACCTTTCCGATTTAAGTAGTCGTCGCGCCACCTTTTCTCTTCTCTTTCTATACAAACTTATTCATTACCTTGTCAATTGTCCTGAATTGTTGGAAAAATTATCTTTTTCCGTTTCTCGACCTGGGTCTCGTTTTCTACTATTTTCTAGGTACCCACCCCCGTACGCGTGTGTTGGAGTCATCTCCTATTTTCTCTGTATGCAGCAGCAGTGCTCTACGTAAATTTGATATTTTATACGTCCATATCCGAGATAAAATCATTCTGTAGCGACTCCCTAGTTGGTCGATCGATTTACATTATTTACCTCGTTTAACGTTAACGTTACTACTTTTATTTGTTTTGGATTATCTGTATTACCTACGTCTAATTACTTATACGTTTATATTATCCGATTCGTTTTAGTTTTGTATTTTGCTGTTCCCGCCCATAATTGGTTTTTACTGTGGTGCGGCTGTATTTAAATAAATAAATAAACCACTCTGGTATTGTGGGTAGGTGCACCATCCATCTGATACCAATAGTCTTGTTTTATGTTTGGAGGTAAATTTGAAGAAAATTTGTAACTGGCCCTCTTAAAAGTTCTAAGTATTTTTGTTTATTTAAATTGACATCGTAAATTTCGTAGGTTACGGAATTATTTAAAAGGAAATAGAACACATTAAAACTGTGGCGGTCTTAAAATTTGCATTTCTGAAAACGTGAGGATTTTCCTCTGCAGAATTTTGGACGCCCTGTATCACCTGTGAGGCTGCAAATGTATTTAGTGAACCCTTATGGTTTTACTTGCTGTTTTTAAAATATGGAGGTTTTATGTTTGAAGAAGAGCAAAAGATAAGCTATTAAACACCCCTCCCCAAAACACAAAATTTGTTAAAAAATCACAATAACTCGAAAACAGTTGACGATAGGCATAGGATAACCTAATATAGTGTATCGTAGAAACGATTGTAAAATCCAAAAGTACAATAATATAAGGGTGTTTTATTTAATTTAAGAAAGTTAATGGCAATTTCGGTTATTCCGGAAATTGTACAACATCGAAAATATTTTAGAACAAAAGAAGGCTATGGGTTATTCTTAACCTGAAATTTTCAGATTCATAAATAGTAAGGAACCCTGAAACTTCTAATGAACGGGTTCCGTGGTAGACCCTGTATTTAAAAAAATTTTTGGTACCTCAACAAACTTGGGGAAAATCTTAAACATACCACAAAGATAACGTTTTCCCTGTAGGACTAACACTTAATTGTGATTAGTTATGAATGGAAGCGTTTTCCATAAATATTTTTAGACTATTATTTAGCCGTTCTAATATACAGATAACGGGAGAATAAGCGCCCAAACACAAAGTGACGTGTAGGTTATGATACGACAGTTGATCATCTGTTACAACAACAAAGTTTGACTGCGATGTAGAATTACCCAAAATAATTCAAAAACTGATTACAAATGTGTCTGTGATTATAGATATAAGGTATACGCGTAGAATGTAGATTATTAGATTTAAATATGAGTGCGTTACATTCCGCATTGTTTTTCTTGTTTATGTGTGTTTGCATTTTATGTTACAATTAACAGCGAAAATGTTGCTAAATTGCCGTATTGCAGCGATAATATTCAACAATCGGAGTATGTTTTGCTTAATTTAAGTTGTATCTTTGTTTATGTGAAGTTTTCAGATTAATTTTTGTCAGTACGCTCGATGGAAGGTTTTCAGTACTGACTCCTGATGGCGATGTTTCCTGGCAAATTGATACGGGTCCTGGATCACTCTTAAGCTCGAATATTCATAAACTTGAAGTAAGTAGTAGTAATTTTGGCTCAAGAAATATGTTTGTTTACTCATTAGTCATAACATTTAGTAGTTATCAATACGACGATTATTATTATTTGTAAAATACGTTCTTAGTGACTCTGGACATTTCACAACCCATTGGTAAACGTGCTTAATTAAAGACATATTTTTTTCTATTTTATATTCAATGTACAAAATTAAAATACAAAGTGAACTCTCCCAATGCCAATGCATTACTTGTTGAAATGACAAAGAAAATTATGGTTATTTACATGTATGTATAAATATATGTAGACGACATGAATTAACATTCGTGCGATAGTAATCATTGTTTAATCTGTATTCATTACTTACTGTTACTATTTTCAATGATTGTTCTTGTGCAAGTTTAATATAAGTAAAATGTCGTAATCTTGAATACAGAGAACTTTATTGAATTAATAAATAATTTCAATATGGTCTAAAGTAGTAAATAATTTGTTGAATTTTAATGATTATTTTTTAAATTATTCTAAACAGTCCTTGCAGCCAATCGTAATGAGAAAATTTCAAATCGACCAATAGCATCAAAATTACACCGACTATTTACTAGTAGCTAATTACAACGACTATTTTTTACGTTGTTTTAGTAGATCTTTGTTTAAATAAATGCATAAAAAAGTTGGCATTGATTTGGTTGTTAAAGGTAACGCAGCCATTTGTCTCAATATAAATAATAAAAAATTCAGCACTGTCGCCATTGTGAATTTCACTTTGAGATTTTCTCTAACATAAGGTAAGTGAATTGGTATGAATTCTAAGAATTTTACAATTTGTCATCTTACAGAAACCAACATGAGCACGAGATTTGATCAAGCTCGTTGATTCAATACAAACAGCTGTTGAACAAAAGACACCAGTCAACACCAAAAAACAGAACACAGTGTGGAAACAGTTTTTAGAGTTTTGCTTTGATTGTAATTATGAGTTAACTGCAACAACCGAGGTGAAACAGATCGCATCAATTTTGGAGGACTGGGCATATAACATGAGCAAAAAATGGAAAACTACAAAGAATCTGTCGTGAAAACTTTGTGGAATAGAACTGCAAAACTTATCCAAGAAAAATATTTCAGAGATTATAATAGAAAAATTTATCCCTTCATTGATATCGAATTTAAGACTGCATGAGACGCGCGTAATTGTAAACGTCGAGAACTTCAACATATCCGGAAAAGAATAAATCATCTTCTGCAGCTCTCAGAAAGAAGAAATAGGATCAAATGATAGCAGCATGGGACGAAAATACTCCAATTGGCCCAGAAAGAAACTTTTATCACACTGTTAGCTACGAACTCGCTTATGGAAATCAAACTGAAGGATAGAATATAATCCAATAATTTCTAAAACCGCGTAGGTTAAGTGATAGCAAATTTTTAACGCCAAATAAAATGACATTGACATATGTCCGGTACGTCTTTTTCATAAATTAATCTCAAAAGAAGTGAACATATTCAAACTGATCGTTTACTTTTGGCACCTAATCCATATCAGGAATCTTTATCCAAGGGTGGTATAAAAATCCAGTATTAAAAAGCACTGGAGATCTTGTTGGTCACTAGTAGGTCCGCTATTGCCAATCCATCGATTGCGCGCCATCTTGTTGGAAATAAATATTCACCCTCTGGGCTAATGGGAATTTCGTCTAGCAGTTGTGGAAGGCAAATGTTCAATATTTCCATATACCCTCGCGCCGTTAAGGTTATCCATAAAAAATGTGGTAACAAATCTACTGCATTGGTAATATGACTTTCATCAGACCAAATAATATTGCGCCCAAAATTTCTATTTTGCTTATTCTGTTGTAAATACCAATTACAAAATAATTCGCCGTTCCAAGTCAGCATCAATAAGGTGCTGAGTTACTCTTTTGTATGGAGTATAATTATATTTTTTTATTTTTTTTTGCACTCTTGATTTAGATACACCTTCCGTTTCTATTTGTCGGTAGGAGGTATTAGCATTTTCCTCAACTTTTGCTATTTCGTCGCCTGGTTGGTTCATTTCTGTATAATTTTTGGTCCTAGGCTTCTCAAAAAGATCCAGTAGGTTAATAGATGTTCTTTTTAATCTGGTGAATATATCCGTGGTGGGATGCCGTCGTTCAGGGAATCTTCAATAAAGCAGTGTTATTATATTGTTTTTCCATAAATATTATTAAAGCAAAAACGCACAACCTGCCTATTAAAATATACCTCCCGGCAGCTTGGTCTGCATTAAAATACATTAAAATACAATCATATCCAATTTTTTCATATTTTCATACTTCTATATTATTATCATCGGCCATCACAAAAAAAATTATTAATTTCAGTATTTAATTATAATTTTAAACAAAGCTTTGAAACATTAAATCTAATCACATCTATGTATGTTTCGGTCATTTATTTATAAGAACAACAAGAAACAAAGGTTCATAGATGACTTTGATCAAGAGGTGTTTTTCAAAAATCGTTTATAATTTTCTTATTTGCCGAGATAAATTTATGAAACTATATATTTCAGAAGGCTAAAAAATCTCTAACCAATGGAGTCATAACTAACTATGGTTTCCATTTTAGAAAAATTAATGTTTGGTTGGTAACTCGAAAACGAATTAAGCTAGAATAAATTCGAGTACGTCATTGAATTGCATATAAAAAAATGTTATGGTTAAAATTAAAAATTATTTACAAACAAAAAGTTATGACGCTTTAAAGAGAAACGGGATAAAACGCAAAACACTCGGTATCTCCGTTGATTGAAATATTCGTAAAGATAGACAACTAATGCAATAAGAAATCAATTCGTGCATGTATGTTTGGTTGCGTTTTTGTTTACATCTTGCTATTGTACAGTAGCGCCATCCTGAGATGTTATAAATAATAGTTCATTTTTCGCCGCAAATGGGAATTGGCGCCTGAAAGAGTGCAAGTGAAAGCTATTTTAAGCAATGCAAAGGTTGCAACATTTAACAACTGATTAATATAAAAATCTCATTCATAAATTGATAATTACTCTTTACTCTGGAACTTAAACAATTAAAAAGGAATTAATTTATTCGATTATAGAATTTCTATCGGGTAAACATATCTTTGAAAAGAACAATACTATTACACTTTTTTTTTGAATTTATCGTTTATAGTATTTTAATTATAAAAACCTGGATTCACACAAAAAGCAACAGATAAAGAGAAAAATGAAGGATTATTTTGCAACAATAATTTTTTATCGTAATTTGGTGCGTTTGCATAAATGCAGCAATAGCCTTTTTGAAATTGTTATTCTTCCCAAAATTATTTATTAAAATCGTTGATTGAACAACGTTAAAAATACAATTCAATGACTGAGAATCCTTTAGTCTGATTGGTTGAAATTTTCTGAGTGGAATTCTCAAATAAACAACTGAACTCTAACTTCGTTTTTTTAATCGGTAATATTACATAACGTCGTTGATCTTGTACCTCAGCAATAGTTACGGTAATAAGGAATTTAAGTAGTTAAAACACACATGCACGTTGACTGAATCTCATTTTAACTGAAGGTGTAGTCGTTGATTGAAAGTTTAGTGTAGTTCTTAATTCAAATACAACGTAAATACCTGTTTTAGTTAAACAAACGTAATCCTAAACAAGAAAAGAAAAGACATAAATTTTGTAAACAATACATTTGATTTATTTTGTATGAGTGACATTTTCTTAAAATAATACCTAACTAGTAAAACTAAATTTACATTAGATTTACAATCGCAATTACAATTACCTACAATTACCCTACATATTTGAAAAAAATATATAAAATTTTATAGCGATATCTTGGAATACTTTAGGTACTAGAAATACACTAAATAAAATAACAATATTTAAAGAACATAAATTATCAAAATAATCTTTTATAAACAGAGTAGATACTACTACCATTATTATATATTATACCATTGATTATATATACTTCGTATTTATACGATTACATTTCATAATTGCAAAATTAAAAACACTTACATCGACAGGATTCTTATTTTACGATGCGGTTTTTAATTGCACCTGAATTATTACGAGTGGCACTACTACTAACAGCCCATTTTAATGTACGATATAGTTTAACTTTAATTAATTGATCAATTATTAATAACTTATGACTGTTGCATTCAGTAAACCACGAATTCGCAACTTTATTTAGATTAATTTTGATTCGTTGTTTTATTTTGCAGTCAAACCATAATCAGTTTGAAATGAATTAAAATATTCGTTAAACCATATTAATATATTGTAAACAATTTTTGAAAATTCAGACGATGGGTTGTACAAAACTTGATTTGTTGAGAATCACTGTAATCTTTGTTTAAAATAAATAATTCAAGTGTTCTTAAATTATGCACGTTGTCAAAAGACATTCGTTTTTGGCATAGTTCGCATTGGATTTTTTTAAACAAATATTTACACAAATAACCCGCAATATACGCCACGGTACAAGATTCTAAAGATTTACTCATTTCTATTTGAACGGCATTTGTTGGCTTGGATTCTAACTCGAACTCGGACGTTTGTTCAAAGCAATAGTTGTACTCTTCTCTTGTACTCCCATTCTCTTCAATTTCGTCTTCTTTAGTAATGTCACTGTTAAGTTTTTGATCTATGCAGAGCAAGTCGTCACTGTCAATTTCACAATTTCCGTGTTCAACAGGGATTTGCAATCGAATGTGCATATTATGCTGTAACGCCAGTCTAAACTTTCGAATCGTTGGTTGCGAATCATATCCACCTCTGGTACGTATCATTGAAAAACAATTTTCCAGTGGATCTTGATTTATTCTGGAAGTTAAAAGATATTTTGTTCCTTCCGTTTTTAAATCCTCCCACAGCATTAAAATTGCTGTAATGCTCCACTGGAATCCTTCCACACAGTATATATTTTTACGTTCTTTACCATTTTCAAAGAATTTCAACGATTCAAAAAATTCAATCGAACTTGTTAGTGTAATATAAGGAAGATTTCTAAATATAGATAGACCACGTTTGTATGGATTTGGGTCGTTTAATGCTGCGCTATTTAAACAATCGAAGATGTCGTTAATTTTTTTTAAAATTTGCAGTATCTAGAGCAGAGTTACTTTTAATTGTCCAGTCATAAATGCGGTTTTAATTGCGGCGGACACTGTATGACTAAATACTTGAGCGGCATATTTAACACGCATTTTGTCAAAGTTTGAGGGGTTAATATGTTTTCGGTAATTTTCAACATTGATCTTGCTACGTTACTGCTTTGATCAATGTAAAAGCGTTAACAAAATCGGTCCAATCAATTTTTTTGTTTCGGCATATATTTGTAATCGTGTATTCATTAAATTGTTCCTCAAGCTTTTTAGTAAATGTGGAGGATCGTATGCTGCGTATACTGTGTTATCACCAATAATTATTTTCGGATTATTTTTGGTTGCACCTAAACTCGACAAAGCTGCTCGATTATTAGAACCCTGATCGCACACTAAAATTCTAGGCCTTAATCCAATTTGAAACAGCTTCTGTAGCACTTCAGTCAAAAGTTTATTTAAAACTGCGTATTTCGTCGATCCACTGCTTACATAATAACAAAAGGGGATTTTCCACGTATGCAACAAACCACGTAAATAAAAAACTAAGCCTTGGTTGCCTAAATAGGGTTTACGGCCCAAACTGCCCAAATCTTCATAACCTTCTATATAGTCCCAATACTGGTTATATTGTAAGCCTTTTTTTAATGTAATTTCGTCACACAATACAACGCATTGTTTTTCGGTATTTGTCATTCCGTCAATCTTTCTTTTTAGCTTTTGTACTAGACTATTATTTGTACCCGATTTTAAGTTAAAAACCTTTAACCAAGATTTAATGGTTGACAGACCGGGCAAAACAAATCCTAAAGAAGTTAACATAAATTTGTACGCAGTAGGTGATTTGTAGTAGAGAGACAATGCCAGTTGTTTTTCTATTAATTTCCATGGAGTTCTTTTTTGATGGAATAATTGCATATTAATAAATGTTTTTAAAGTAGATTTCCGGTTTTTTGAGAAGATACGTAAAACTTCTTTGATTTTGTACATTATTGCACATTTTTTTAGTCTAAATATTTCACATTTTGTCGATTAGCTTTTTTTTAAATTCGCAATTTTACAGAAATTATTGTTGAAATATTTTTCGGCGGATCGGAAGTGGAACTGGCTGTACATGTATCACTCTGAACACCTTGCATAAGTGAAAAATCGCTCACAGCATCAATGTTGTTAACGTTACAATCATCTTGCATTGAGTGATATCATTGATTAGATTAAATCGCAATTGTTTGTTTGAATAAGTCCGTAGATTGGCTGATTTTGTGACATCAATATCTTCTGACGTCGACTGGTGACAATTTTGTTCCACACGCGAACTCAATGAATTAACATTTTTATTACATTTATCTGAAATAAATTAAAAAGTTTTAATATTTTGTATTAGATAAATTTATTTGATGATGAATGTATAAATATATACAATGTGGTGATAAAGTGAAGAACAAAATTCATATGCGTTATATAACTTATTCAATTATACTTATGACGTTATGTATTTTTTGCATAATGACGTCATCATTGTTTGCTGTTTTTATAGATGGCCCAACAACTTAAATGATAGTGCAAAGAATTTTTACTTTATGTACCTTTGTTTTAAGAAAATAAAAGATTATCAAGAAATAAAATGTAGCTGCAATGGATTAAAATCAATTAAATTAAACTCCAATTCAGCATTCACCACATAGTAGGTATTTATGATTTACAAAACGGTTAGCACCAAAAATGCAAGAAGAATTAAAATCGAACAGTGATTTGTTTCGATGTATATCTACTATTATCTAATTATAATAATGTACATATAAAAAACTAAATTTTTGCTTACCTTCAATGTACTTAGTTGGAATTGCATTAAAATTAAGTCGTTTTTTCGCAGCGGTAGGATTCCGGAAGCTACTGGAATGAAAATGTTCTTGGCAAATCGACAAATTTTTAATAAATTTATGTTTTCCAGTTTTAATATAGTTGAATTTCCACAATTCACCATCCAAAGTTGACACCTTTTTTATCATTCGTAGGAAATCGATAAAAGCTTACAGGCGAGTTTTTTCTAGTATTCTTACAATTTCTGAACACACAACTATGACACGTGACGGTATCAGTCATTTTAATACTGATTAAAAATAGTAATTGTAGTAAAAGTTTAATCCGCAAATCCAAATCAAAGTCCATAAAACACGCAAACGTCGAATATCCAAAGTAAAATTATATAAATGCAACCGAAAATCAAAATCCAAAATCAAGCCAAAACCGTATCACAAAATCACAAATATCACAAAGCACGAGAGCGAACGACGAGAGGGTAACTAATTCAGAAATTACTAAAATGCTTTCTTTTAGTTTCTAAAAACAATTGCAGCCCCCGCAAGCTATAGAAATGTGCCTGTAGCTACCATTGTTAATGGCATTTCTCAAGGTAAAACAAATCGGATTACTAAATTCCATTTTCGACAATAGTTAATATTTATTTCAATAAATCCTATTGGTTGATGTGTTTAATCATATTGTTACGCTACCTATCAAAATTGATAACGTATACTAAATAATTTTAATGGTATTCAAATAGAATATTTTAATTCCATAATATCTCAAACAACGATACCAGTTTATTCCATACTTTTTACAGTTCGCATCGTCTATTTGGTGCCTGAGGCAATAAGACGATAAGCAATGTACTAACAAAGAGTACATATGTGCTAATAATATGTACGGCCTTTAAAAAAAATTAATTTACCCGTTCAAAGTACTTATTTGTGGTAATTAAAAAATCCTTAGAAGCATAATAAGCATACTGGCATATATTTATTTATGCATTTAAAACTCCTGGTTTAAATATTCGTATACTGGCAACATTGCTGGAAAAGTACACAAATAATAGCATAATTACAGTATTCTATCATAAATATCTGAGTTCGACACAGCTTAGTCAAGTTACAAACTTGTTTGGTACGGAACGAAAGCAGCGACCTCTGATGCCTTGTACGGCAATGGGGTCGTATCTTCCCATAAGGTTGTCTATCTTTACGAATATTTCAATCAACGGTATCTCGAAGTGCTGTTTAGACCATTGAATTTTTCTCAAGAATTGGGCCAAGGGTTTTGATCACGGTTTTTCCATATCAATTCGCGAAATACCTGAAACCACCCAATTACATCGAAAATAGGACACCCAGTACATAGTAAGAGTATGTATGATCTTATGTGAACGAAGCGGTCAAATTGTTTACATATTCAGCTGAAGACTACGACAGGGATCCCAACGAGTCACGTGGCTGTTAATGAATACCTTCAGAAAATCGGAAAATTTAATGGCGACACCATTTACTATGCAGTTGCAATGCCCATTTTTTGTGTAGAGTAAGTCCAAGTGAAACCTTGAAATTTGGACCGTACGAGTTGCCACTTGTGATCAATATTGCAACAATAATAGTTTAGTTTTAGTCGGTTTTAAAAAACGCATTATTGCTGCTCAAATTTGCCATTTTGAAAACTTGGTCCTCAATTTATTAGGCGTAGAGTAAAGCTTGTATTACATTATACTTTTTTCGTCTAGAAACTTTGACAAGTTTGTAAACTTGATGAACTTGACAAAACTTTGATAATGTAATACGGAAACTCCGTCCAAGTTTTGAAACTAGAAGTGGACCAAGTTTTCAACAAAGTTTACTTACTAGACTTGCGCGCTGGATCGAATTTAAGAGCTACCAACACTTACTCATAAACTAGTTACTTATGTGTTTTTGATGTTTGTTTATTTCTACTATGTGCTTCTACGGTTATAGCGTTAAAACACGGAGTTTTTTAAATTTTATTTAGAGGTCTTACAACGCACGTTACAATTACAGTCAAAATATTGTTTATTTTTCTTAAATTGGTAATTACGTGTTAACACTTCTATAGAGTTTGCGCAATAAAATTATAAAATCACACGAACAAAGTTGAAGGATTTCTAGTTTAGTATCCCGTCTAGTTTACAACTTGTCAAAGTTTTCTAGACGAAAAAGTATAATGTAATACAAGCTTTAAGATATTGAGCTGGGGTTTTCACTTTTAGTGATCTATGATGAGTTCCTCAGAGGGCTTTATCGACTTTGACCCAGGTCATCATATGGTTATCGGGTGACATTCTGAGGTAATGTGAGATTTATGTGCAATCTTGCTTAAGCGCATTACCCCAAAAGTCTATCTGATGACCTATAATGACTTGGGTCAAACTTGAAAGCCCTCAGGGAACTCCATCAGAGAGCACAGTAGTGAAAACCCCATGTCAATATGTTGACTCTACGCTGAATAAATTGGGGACCAAGTTTTTCAAAATGGCGACTTTGAGCAGCGATAATGGCGCCATTCATTATTTTGAGAAAAGTGAGCCGTCACATTTCTTAGAAAAGCACGTACTATGATGTGTAGAATTTTCATAGGAATTGATCACCGTAGTGGCAAATTATATTTCAAGGTTTCACTTACTCTGTAAACAAAATGCTATTAAAAGAGCTGAACGCGTACCTAGCCGACTACCTGCACTTATTAATGTAGGGTACGAATTTTGTGCACATCAGCTAATAACCAAGGAAAGCACAATAAGTCTTAGGCTGCCATGCATCCGGTGCCATTAATTGACAGATGGTGCACGGGGTTTATTAAAAAAAATCCTTCCATTTTTTTTTGTCACTTAAGATTAGGTAAGACAGAAAACTTACTTAAATGAAAATTTCATAGGGCTGTAAGTAGTTTCTAATGTTCATATTTTTACAATCCTTAATATTTTGTAAAAAAAAGTCATAGTCATAGATTGCATGTCTAGAGAAAACCGCGTACCTAAAATTACTTTTAAAAGTTCTAGGACATACGGTTTCCGCGATATTGTCGATCGTCACCCAACTTTGTAGTATTTTTTTTTATCTTGGTGGCAAGTTTGAATAAAATCGTAGTATTTAGACTAGAGACTTACTTCATTTTGGTTGAACTGAATGTGTTAATTTGTTATTTTAAGTTGACTAACAATGGACAATGGATACGGATTATTCCATCGCTTTCTGGCAGTTTATATAAATTCAACGGAGCAACAATTGATCCAATACCTATATCGGCTGATTCATTATTGACATCTTCTTTTCGGTACTTAGACGATTTAGCAATTGCTGGTAGGATGCGCGATATATTATGCGCAAATTACATAATTTAAGTTTCAGGTGGTAGAGAAGTGAGAACGTATGGGATGCTATTGAATTCTGGACAGCAATTATACGAATGTTCCTTACATGGTTGTAGAAATACAAACAGAATATCCCGACGAAATGGATAATATCATAATTGTTGAACGTAGAACGCATACGGTGCGTGCTGTTGAATTACGCACTGGCGTAGAAAGGTTTTATTTCTATTTTAATACGTATGTGGACAAAGTTTTATTTGACACTTAGTTTATAAACGCAACTATTAGTAAATATAACTTTGTACCACTAAATTTCAATTGATTATTCTTTAATATAATTCATGATTTTTAGATGGAATTTCAGCGTGGGTCAACATAATATAAAAATTCCGTATTTAAGTTGCATAGATGTGAATATGAAGTCAACCAATATAAATATTAGTGCAGTCTTGCCTGAAGGACTGTTGGTAGCAAGTAAAGTAGAGCAATTGGCCGAAGTTATCTGGCAACATAAATTTGAAACTCCAATTGTTGCTGTTTGGAGATGGGACGGTCGCGAATTAATGCCGTTAAATTTATTTAGTTCGCCTGGTGCAATGGCCCCAAATTCTAAAACCGATTTACCATCGATATATGTCGGAATGCATAATAAGCAACTATATGTTCATGAATCCACCAGCATGCAAAATATTTTGCAAAACTATCAGAGGAGTAGCGATAAAGATTCTGGTAATAGTTTTTCAAATTTTTACTATGAATTTGTTTTTTTTATTTTTGTTGTACTAAACATTATTTTCACGATTAATCATTGTTTTATACCGGGTGTCCACTTATAAGCTTTTTCCCTATTTTAACTGCCTTTCAGGATAGACACATGCGGTTTCTCACTGAAATGTTACATTTTAGTATAAGTTTTTTTGAATACATTCAAATTTTTTCTATCGACTTCGAGGACGTTATAACAAAAATGGCGGATTTTTGACAATTTTTTGTTAACTTTTTTTCATGGAACACCCGGTATATTTTTTTGTAGTTTGAAAGAACTGACTTTCACCTATTAGTCCGTGGGCCCGTGACATAATGTGTCCGGGAAACTTGTATGTCAGCTTTTAGGATCTTAGGTGTAGAATGCTATGAGACGTCTAGATCCGCGACAGCAGGAGCCCGAAAAGTTCACCGTTAGATTTGGTTACTGTTAATATTGGATGCAATATATTTTTCAAATTGTACGTCAGCTTTTTTGCAGACAGGTTTCTAAGGTATGGTTTAGTTACCAAAGCCAAAAAAGCTGACGTTTTTATCCAGACCCAAACGTTCAGGCCCATACAATTCTCATTGCATTGGCAATTGTATCTGCACGTTGGTTTAAGTTGTGTACCAATAATCCCAACAATTTCTCTTTTTTTTAATCGAATTGGGAATTGAGGGGCAGAGTATTAACAAAAGAATCGAATTATGACATTTTACGGATCTATTTTCCGTTTAACTTCCTTTCACCGCTTCAACCAAAACGTCAGCTTTTTTTGAAATTCGATGATATTTCACTCGAGAAAAGCTTACAAAAAAAGCTGACGATACAATTCCAGCAATGCAATGAGAATTGTATGGGCCTTAACGTTTGGGTCTGGATAAAAACGTCAGCTTTTTTGGCTTTGGTAACTAAACCATTCCTTAGAAACCTGGTCTGCAAAAAGCTGACGTATTCCTGTGAAAAATATATTGCATCCAACAGGTACGGGGCCCAAATGTCTAACGATGACGTTTTTTGGGCCTCTGTCATGGATCTGCACGTTTCATAGCATTCCACACCTCCAGATCTAAAAGCGACATACAAATTTCCCTGACACTATTACTATCACGTGCCCACGGACTACTATCCAGCGATGCAAAAGTTTTTTCCAAAATCGGTTAGCGAATGATCGAGTAATTAATTTTTAAAATGAGAGATACAAATCAAAAATCGTACAACAAAACATCAATTTGTTCAGTTCTTGTTATCATAGTCGGTTTTGGACGATTTACGTAAATGTATTCAAAGAAAACTTATACTAAAATGTAACATTTCCGTGAATTTTTAATGTCGCTAATTATTTATTTTACAAACAGTACTTGCAACTACACCTAATTATGACCACGGTATTTTTAGTCATAGAAAGTCGAAGCGTAACTCAAATACCGTGGAAACCAGTACCAGCTGTTGGGGTGGCGATCAACCCTATGGACGAAGACGATTCAACCGCTTTATCGGTACTTTACGCCTCCGAATATGTCAACGGTAAGTGGAAAATTTTTAAAGAGGATTGTGAAATTTAGATTTTGTAGGCAAAATGGTTACTATTTATACACTGAGGACTAAGCAGTGTGCGGTAACAATATGATTAACTCAACTGCGTCTCGCAAAATAACAACAAAATTGATGTCTTGGTGGTGAGTTCTTTATGATTAAAAATAGTTCGTTCTATCATTAAAAATTTTCAGGAAAGGAGCTTGTTATAATCGCTATTATAACAGTTATAGCTGGAAATATTATTGCTTACAAGTACAAAATCTTTTCATCTACTGAATTGTATCATCTTATATACTCGTAGAACACCAGAAAGTGAAGATGTGTTATTTAACTCGAGGTACATACAAGAATTCGAACCAATTACTTGTTTAGGCAAAGGCGGTTTTGAGTAGTATTTCAAGCTACAGAAAATTCGACGAGTGCGATTACGCTATTAAAAGAATAAGATTACCCAACAAGTAAGTTTGATTTGGCTTTCTATAATTTTCTTATCCGTTGTTGTAGACCTGCAGCAAAGGATCGGATGATGCGAGAGTAAAAGCTTTAGCTAAATTGGATCACCGAAATATTGTAAGGTATTACAATGCCTGGCTGGAATCTCCTCCACACGATTGGCAAAAGATGCACGATGAAAAATGGATGGGTGATTATAGTTCGTTCGTAGACAATTCCGCCAGTAATATAAGTCTATCTAATATGCCATCTTCTTACGCAATAAATGTAGAATCTTTTGGCTATTACGAGCCAAATCCAGATTTGTTAAGAAGAAACCTTGACTCTGGCGAAGGATCGTCGATCGTTTTGAGGGTAGCACTGTGCGTGAAGATTCTGTTACATCCGCTAACAACAATAGCTATTTACAAAATAGTCGTAGCAAATTGAACGAATCCCATTCACTTAATTTATCTTCACTCCCATCTCCCGTGTATTTATATATTCAAATGCAGTTATGTTGCAAAGAAAGTTTGAAAGATTGGTTGAATGCGTATCCAGTTAGAGATAAGTGTCAATCACTTGCTATATTTGGACAAATAGTTGAAGCTGTTGAGTACGTGCATTTTCGTGGTTTAATGCATAGGGATCTGAAGGTACGGCACATTAGTTTGATATGCGAAATTGGATTGAATTTTTTTAGCCTAGTAACATATTTTTTTCTCTCGATGGACAAATCAAAGTGGGTGACTTTGGATTAGTCACGAGTATTGAAGAATATGATGAAGAAGATGACTTATACAATTTATCCTTCAAGAAAAATCATACAAATGCAGTTGGTACGATGTTGTAGTCAATCTACTTTCTGTACTATTTATTGAATTTCTTAGGAACTGATTTATATATGAGTCCAGAACAACTGAGCGGGCAACAATATAACTGCAAAGTAGATATATATTCTTTAGGTATCATATTTTTTGAACTTTTGGTTCCATTCAAAACGGAAATGGAAAGGTTTAAAGTTTTAAACGATGTACGAAATCGCAAATATCCTACAGAATTTTCGACACCTTGTAATAAAGAAGTATATTCTTTTTGCGTTGGTTCGATTTGAAAAGTAAAATTGAATTTTTCCAGTTCGAGTTACTAGACTCTATGTTATCTGGTGATCCTCACACGCCCATCTGCTACTGGTGTACGAGAACAACTTTCCTTGGACGAAACGAACAAAATTGATGATCCTCGATTTGAAATGATGGTACCTGTTAATTTATAAGATAGCGTTAGTTTGTATAAAATTAATTTATACTTTTAATAATTGAACTGATTGTCGTTATTGAGGTAAATCCTAAGGCCTGCATTACATTCTCTTTTTCTTGTAGTATTAATAATGTTACGCATTAGTGATTATTTTTATTAAATTAGTGTTAGTTTTCTTTTAGAAAGTAATAGGATAATATTCCCTTGCAATCATATTTACTATTTTAAATTGTGTAATTCGACAATAATTTTCTGTCATACAATGCAAATTTATTAGAAATAACGAAATTATAGAATTTTACATACTTGGGATGTTATGATAAATACAAAATTTTCTTAAAAAGTTCCAAAAAAATAATTTATGGTCGTGAGTGATCCGGTGCGAAAATTATAAATCGAAACTATTTGTAAGCATCTTATTTGTTACTGGTAAATAATTTTCGGGGGCAATACCAACTACCAGAGCTAAGATTTAGTCTGTTATTTTTTGTTTGTTTTTCGAGTACTTACTTTCATTAGCAATTTAACCAGAGATGTTTAGAAAACATCACAAGAGCAAAGCTAGAGTGATTTTGTTAGACAAATAGAGTTAAATTACCTCTACATGAAAGTTATGTATGAGAAAACGAAAAATAACCGGCCCAGTAATCTGAGCTGGCGATGTATTTGCTAAGACAATTCCGAACCAAGTACGCTTTTAACAAAAGAAACCGTAATAAAGTTAAAAATAAGGAGGAAAGAAATCATATTTTATTCAATTTCGCAAATATGATAAAAAGCAAGGTAGGTTAGCGAATGTTTTAAGGTTCAAAAGTAAAAAGAACAAATTGAAAACTACTTTTTACTTGGGCAAAATTGTATAAAATTAGCTGACGTTTTGTTTGATACTTTGTTAAATCACTTTCATACATCAGAGAAAATTTTCAAATCATGACAGTAAAGAATTGAAAGAATAATTAATGTGTTTGGTTTTGTTTTCATATAATCTAAACTCTATTATGGAAATATCGTGGGTTTGTGGCTGTGTGTGAATCTGTATTTAGCTCATCACTTCTACCATTAAGTAAAGTTCTTTAAGTGGCGCCACCTAATGTTAAATATCGTGCCTTATGGAGAACCCCCTGCCTTTCATAAAAATGAAACTGTATTAGGGCGACGCCAGCTTATAAAATGCGAACTACAAATTCCACCGTCGTAAAACTGCATTTAATAAATATTTAATAAAATGTTATCAGCAACGGTATCACGTTTCCATGATTTATCGCCAGGCCAGTCTACGTTGTAAATAAATGCAATGATTTTAAATACTAATTTTTATTACAAATGTGGACTAAAAAATTAACAATTAATTCATCAAATATTTTTACAACCGCGGTGTCCTTATAAACAGATTGTATCTGAGATCTGTATTATTTCTAATTAGATTATTTATAATAAATAATGCAACATTTTAAAATCTGAAAAGTTTAAGTAAGGTATTATTATCAGTAATAACATTGACGTTTTATTGCAAAATAAGTAACTTGCACGTGCACAATAAAAATGTCATCAACTAATTTAACTTGCTACGAATTTATCCCAGTAGCATCATAATAGTTGGATTTGCAAAGTGTTTTTAAATTTTGTTTCCAACTTCAATAAAACCATTGATTATAATAAAACCACAATTTAATTTGTAAGAAATCAAATTTATTTTGCCACACACAAGTTATAACATCATCTGATACGTTATCATAAAAACGACGTCGTTTTTTAAGTAAATCGAAGTTTAAAGGAAAAAGTTAAAGCTATTTGAAAATCCCTATTATTGGAAAAAAACTAATTTTGAGGGATTATATCTCGAAGTGTAATGATAAAACAATACAAATTTTATATTATTCTTATAAAAGTTTGCATCAAACTAAACAACAAAATTTATAAAACAAATTTATTTCAAAATTTGTTAAATCTGCAGCACATTAAAAATAGGTTAAATTTTATGAAATTACCCGAAAACTAGTTACAATCTTCTCCTGAACGATCTAAACTTTGGTATATTTTTTTTTTCAAAAATAGGAATTTTAAGTAAAACGCGACCAAGTTAAATACACTCAGAAAATTAAATTAAATTAAATACAACTTATGATAAAAAACATCATTTTTATATTTCCATGTAATTGTGGTTTTTATTTACATAAACACTTTATTCGCTTTGGACCCAGTTGGAAAAAGATGAATCTGCTTAATTTTTCTTTTTGAATTGAGAACGACGTCCTCGGTTGTAATTCTCTTCGCAAGTTGATTCTAAGAAGAAAAAATAGCATAAATTCACTGATAAAAGATTAATTATTTAATTTTAAATATTCTTTTTAAAAATTTAGTTTTCATTAATTACACACATTGTAATCAAACAACAAATAAGTTCTTAAGGGACTATTAAATTTGTTTTGTATTTGTAACTTACAGTTGGATAAATTAAAATCATAAATTATATGCGATCAATTTTCAAACGAATAAAACACGCGACGAATTTATGTGAATCACTTTAAACGAGGAATAATTCTTTATCTTATCAATTTTAAATTTAAAAAGAAAAACTATAGAATGATAAATTAATACACAAAACTATTTCAGTAAGTAAATTAAAAATAATATTAATTTGCTTTATATAAGTACCTTTCTTTCTTCGAATTTTGCCGGAAACTGCACTTTTATGTAATTGTATTCTTTCTATTGTTTAGGAATTATGTCTGATCCTTAAAATTGTTCTTCACAAATTAATTTATTTCCTAAAGCTTCACTATATCTACAATAGCAATAACACAACTTTTTGCCACTCTCGCTGGTTCGCGGTGTACATATTTTATTGGAAATTTAAAAACTTTTGTTTCTGTTCCTCTTCGTACATGTAGCGTAGAAAGGTCTCATAACAGCATACGTTGATAGGAGTAATTTCTATTCCAATTCGGAATAAACGTTTCCGAAAGTTTCTTCTGAAAAGAGGTTGTTACACATTCCGTAAGGATTTTAATCGGGGTCTCTTTCGAAACGCAGCAAAATTTGTATAAAAAGTTCGCGGTATCTCATCAGGTGAATCCCGTGAGAAATCTGAAATGGTTCCCTGCCGACTGCTAAGAAATCCTTGTGCTCTTAACTGGTTAAGTCACCTTAGTAGAGTTTTGATTTCTATAAAGAATATTATTATTTTTGCATCGTCCCATAGTTTCCTTTTAAAAGTAATTTCACCATCCTTGAGCTGATGACACAGCTGTTCAGCACTGAAGATGGCCGCCTTAGCTATCAAGAGATAATATTGATATGCCCGCCGACTTTTGCGTGTACTTTCGCCTGAAAGATACGTAAGGTGTGTACCTTCCCATAGGCTCATAGTGCATTTGGTGCGAAGCCCATACACCTCCTTACCATTATCCTAAGCCATTTGTCTGTAAACCAGCAAGTCCGCCTCGTCTGGCCTTGAGAAGGAAATTCTAGTCTCTTAATCTTTCTTTGTTCCTCTAGTGCCTTCCGGAAAGTTGGTGGCAAAATTAGAAAGTCCCTGCTCATATCAAATTTCGTATGAGGGAAGCAGATATCTCCTCATTGAGTAAGTAAGTCGTTTTCTGCGTAGAAGATAGCTGAAAAACACGGCTAAGTGAAAACAGCCACGAAATCTATTATTCATACACATGTTTATTATTGTTATTATTAGTTTCCATTACTTGTTAACTTTGTAAAATAGAATTGTAGCACTTATTTAATGTAAAATACTTGTATTATTCGAGTTTTCCCTGCAATTATAATGTTTATTATGAATTATTACTATTATTATTATTAGCAATTATTATTATTATTATTATTATTATTATTATTCTATACAGTTTACTTGCATAAGCTGTTAATGTGAGATATTAGTATATTATGCAATATGAGCATGTAATGTTTTCTATTACAGAGTTGAGCTAATGAATAATACATATTGAGAGTTGAATACACTATTTATTTCTACGACCCTATAATATTAAATATAGAAACGCTAATTTTATAATTGAGTACTACTACTATGAAATTACGAATTGTAAAATGAGGTTTAATTTTTAATATATCTCAGTGTAAAATGTAACAAACATAACTCCAGGCACTTGCAAAAACAGATTTGAATAGTCCGCCGGTAAACCTGAAAAGAACTTGACCCATCAAAAAGTAGAAGGACCTTTTATCTTAAATATACCAACGTTGAATCCATGTTAGAATCCCTCAATCAAAGTTAGATTGCCAAAAGGTATCTTTTTCATAGGCTGCCTGAGTGAAAGAAAGGTAACAGAAAAACCTAAGGTTCCGCCTTAACAAACATAACCAAAACATGTATCGAAGTAATTAACATTCATCGTAGGTAATTATTATTATTACAATAACAGTTCTTAATACATTTGTCCTGTTGGGAAACCGTTCATCAATTCATATTTTTAAACACGGAACATACACAATGTATTAGAATAATTAGATGTAAATAATAAAATATTTCGACTGTAGAATATAGCAATTCAACTCCCATTATACATGCATTTCCAATCAAAACCAAAGAAAATTAGTTAACAGTATATAACACTGTGGGTAACAGGATAGTTTCACCAATCGCTTCACTTCTTCCTGCTCTTTGAGTTGAATTTTCTAAATCGTGTTAACTTTGAGTTGGTAAAATTACAGACCATTTAATTAATATTTTTTAAAATTTTGTTTACCTGCATTGTTGGCAAAGATCGTATATACAAGACAACATAAGTATATTAAAATAGATTGACTGTCAGCCATCCTTTCCTGACCTTTTGTCCCTAAAGAAATAGAAAATATTAATTTTACAACAAGGCTCTTCACAGTGTTGCCTTCATTCTTAATCTAATTTAATAAATACAGCGCTTTTAAAATAAATCTTAAATTAAAAAATAAGCATCTTACATTCTAGTAATTGTATAGTAATCTGAACAAAGGGATGCGCTAATAAGATAACAATGTCGCAGAACAAACCAAACACGTGGTTAACACATTTATAACGTATGATCGAATGGATAATATGAGAGTATAAAACATTTTTAAATTATTGAAATTGTAGTTATCAAGGAAAACAAAATTAATATTACGTTAAATTGCTTCACATCCCGATTGTGTAACAAAACACGATGCCTAAACCTCGCAAAAAAAGTAAAGACACATTATTGCGCATTTGGAAAGAAGAAATATTACTCTATTTGGTTACAATGCTTTTAAAGTAACTTAAAATTAGAAATACAAATATTATTCAGACCATATTATGCAGCAAAACGGTTACTGTTCAAATTTTTATAAAAGTTAGACCTAATATACCAAAATTTTCCCATCGCACTCCTTAAGACAAAGAAAATGCAACCACTAACGAAACTTTGTAACGGTACTATAATTGACCGTTCCTAAACCAACATATTTTAAAACCGAATTATAACAAAGAATGCGGATAAAATTTAAATTCAACATATGTATCTTTCAACAGTTTCCATTAACGGTATGTAAACGTACAAAATATACGCTCAAACGTATTTTATTTTGGATACAGGATGGTCTAAAAATATAGGTCGCAAACTATACTACTTGCTACTAAGCATAAAATTTATGTCTTTGTCATTAAAGGCAATGATTTAATCATAAATCTTTTTAAAAAAGATCTTAGCAGTGGTGTAGACACTCTGAGGTAGCTGTGGGAGGTTGTTATTTAAAAAAATTGTAAATCTTAGAAATTTTGATCACCCTGTACGAATTTTGAATAAGTAATTTATTAAGGACAAAAAAAGTGTTGTTTTACTTTTTTAGTTAGTGATAAATAGCTTTTTTTGAGAAAACTTTAATGTCTGTTTTTTCTCATCAAAAATTATATGGTGAAGTTGTCCATTGAAAAAGAATTGTAAAACTGAAAGTTTTATTTTTTTTTATTTTTATAAATCTATTTGAAAATAAATATTAACAATAAAAAAAAAAATAACTTAACAATTAATATTGCATTTATATCCATGAGTTGCTCAAAATGTTACACCTTTTGACTCCAAACAGCCATAGGTTTTGAACTTTTCAACTTCTTTTATCAACATTTATGTTATAAAACGAAATAAATATACAAATACTACAATTATCAAAACAATTGCAGTTGTTTAATTCAGAAAAGCCTCCTATTATTCCTTCTATTATTTATTTAAAATTTGTATTTTGCTTTTAAATCAAACGAAAATAAAAAACGATTTTTCTCGAAAATATTACATTAACGAAAATTGAAAGAACACTTTTTTGTCCGTAATAAAGTGCTTATTCCAAAATTTGTACAGAGTAAAATTCCTGAGATTTGCAATTTTTTTTAATAATATCGTCACAATATTAACGAAAGTATCTGAAGATACTGCTTAATATATTTTTTTTGAAAACTTTCATAAATTGTGTGTATCATATTAACGTATTTTACCATATAAATTTTCAGATTTTTTCTTTCACTCATTTCTGAGATAATAAGAAAAACCAATTTTAAGATTAAAACTTACAGGGCCGTACCTCCTTAAATATGCCCAACTAAACAAAAAGTTTATAAGAAAAATATTCATAACTTTTAATGCTTAGTAGCGTAATATAGTTTACGACCTACACTTTTGAACCACTCTGTATATTACAAATTTAAAATTAATTTTAACTTATCACACAAAACACAATTTTATTTATGTCTTCGTTCTTTTAATTTGTTTTTGATTTTTATAAATTGTTTATTTATTATTTATGGATTTAAGGGACTTGTTAATAAATATGGATTTTTAAAAATCAAATTTAAATAAAGTGATTGTGATAATTAGAAAAACAAACATGTTTAGACTCAGAGTGTCCATTTATGTATAAAAAACCGGTTTATTTTTTTTCAAATACTACAATTTTTTGGTTTTTTCTTTCCTTTCGATTGTATGTTTAGGGCCATGTCATATTACTATCCTTTTAAAGGAATTATTTTTTATGAAATTTTTCTTTCTTGATATTTCAGTAAAAAACTCTAGGAATTGTACTTATTAGAGAGTTTAACTGTTGCTAGATCTTTTGGAAGATGTCGAAAAAGATTTACTCTTTAGTATAAGCAACTATCAATCTTTTCTATTTACATAAAACTTTTACGTCACAAACTCCTATATGACGTTTGCAAAGTTTGCGAACGGAAAATTAAGGCTCTCGCGTTTTATTCCTTGAAACTCACTATGGCAGATATTTTGTTCACACACTTCCGATCCAGTTTAAAGCTTTTCTTATAAACTTATGAATGTGCAGAACAATTTCTACTTTGTATAGCTTTTACTTTTGCATAGTGCAGTAAAAATGTTGAATTCGGCAGATCCTTGCTTTGAACCTTAGGATTTATTACCTTTTAGTAAATCTGTGCTCCTAAAATAAATTCTAGTGTCCACACGCCGGTTACTGTCATAGCAACAAAACTTCTGCAACATAACAATTCGGGTTTTCTTTTCTATATAGTAGAGGCAATCAGCACATAGAAACCGACATTCTATAGAAAGAGAAACATTATAGTTCATAACATTCTTAGAACCCTGTTGTAGGGTGCAACCCAGCTATCGATTTGTTTTAAGGGCAATCCGTTAAATTCTCTTCATCTAATTACGTCACCTACATACCGAAAAATGAACATAAAATTTATAGAAGTCGTACTTTTTATTACTCCACATCTTATGAAATCGGTTTCCAAAACCGAAAATTTTAACACTCCTTTTTTCACTTTTTCCGACGAATATAAAGTTGTTATAATAAAGCCAAAAAATTTGTATGTCGAGCCGGGCGTCCGTCCGTATGTAAACAAGACATCAAGAAAGCCGCCCGTCTGATACTTATAAAACTTTACATATGGGCCTTATTTATAATTCCGCAGATCTGATTAGAGCATAATCTATCTAACCAAAAGGATCGTTAACCACACAGATTTTCGAATTTTTAAAATTATTTAGAAAAATATTTATTTTCCACATTTTTAGGTTTCAAATAAAAGTTGTTTGTAATTTGATTATACACAACTTTTGTTAAAACTATTTTTTGATCCAATAAGTAATTACTGAGGTATAACAATCACTTGACACTAATTTTTGTAATAACATCTCCACCAATAGCAATTATTTAAACAAAAGTTAAGGGAAAAAATTGTTGGATATCTCTATTGTCTATAGCTTTTGTTTAAAACATTTTTTTCTTAAAACGCGATTTCATTTTCGAATTATGATTTTGGAAATCTCTAGAATATTCTACAAAAATATTTATTTTATACATTTTTTTAGTCATATCTATTTCTATACTTTCTCAAACGCTCTAAGGTTTATTAGTACCGGGGCGATGTGTGGAATTTCTGCGGCAAAAGCTCGTTTTTTTTCATTTCACTATTATATTGTAATTTAAGTGCAAATATGGTGTCTTAAATTATCAGCATAAAACCTGTATAGTGATTTGACCAAACCGGGTACACTGATGAATTGGTTCATCTTGGTAAACCATTTGATCTCTGATATTTAGTGAAAAAACTAAAAACTAAAACATGCCTACAAGTGCATATATATGTGGTAATATCGATTCAGTATAATAAAACACAAATAAGAATATAAAGTATAACCGTTGTTCAATCAACGGTATAACAGAATTATCATTACATGACTGCTATTAATAGACAGATCCAAATGCCAGTCACGGGATAATGACAAAAAGAATAATATTATTAATAAATAAAATAACAAATACCCGCCTTAATTTTCATCACAGAATCACCTCTTAAAATTTTTAGGGTGTTATTTAGATACACCCTGTATAAACTATTAAGACCATTATTGCAGAGCAATTATTATGAATTAAGTTATAGAGAAATTTTACGGTTATTTGACTTCTCTTTTGATTGCAAGGTAACCATTTTAAACATTTGTAGAGTTGGGATACCTAAAATAGACACCGGTTAGTATATACAGGATAAATTTTACAAATAGATGTTGTACAGATTCCAAAAGTTTAATGTGAATTCTGTAAATAGGGGTGCCAAATAATAGAACAGTATACTGAATTGTGATCTTACACTCACAAATCCAATGTACAGTGTTTTGATACAAAAACCTTTGAAATAGGCCATAGGCCAAATAGAACTTCTAGATCTTTAATCAGTGAAGGTCGCTTCAGTATTTTCTTGTTAATAATGTAGTTACTAATTATAAGATTTAACTTCCTAGTGAATGATGTTTACAAGATTGTTAATGATTGAGATGTAAAGGATTGCGGTTGCAACAACTGCATCAATAATATCAATGCTTCGTTTGAATGGTTTAGAGAGGTTCCCATACTTTTTTTCTCATAGACCACTTTAAACATTTTGCTGGATCTGGTGGACCCCTGCAGCTATTACATTTACTAACTTACTTCCAAAACCCGAAAAAGTATATGTCTATGTAAATCTGTGTTGTGGCTATTTTTCAATCAACTATGAGTTGAAAGTTTTCGAAAAAAAGGTGAGAATTTATATTGCTTTGATTATGCTGTGAGTATTGTCATTCAAGCTAAGTTTCAAAGCCAGTCTAAAAGCGTCTTCATCCAACAGTTGGATTCCTACTTTACTTTTTGTATTCTAAGATTGACTCACAGTACAAGAAACCAATAATCTCCCACTTCGGAGTGGTAAAAGTAAAATAAATATTTTCTTGTTTTGTAGCTATTTATTCAAACACAAAAATTACTACACTTTTAATTATGTTGTTATAACAGTCTTAGTAGAATCAAAATTTAACATCAAAACTAATAATGATTATTATTTTAAAACAGTCGCAATATAATCAAAACTTTGATTATATTGCGACTGTTTTTAAAATAATAATCATTATTAGTTTGATGTTAACCTTTATCTCAGATTACCATTGTAATCTGAGATAAAAGTTATAATTTTAATGGGAGGGATGTACTTGGTGAATTGACAGCAAATTATCAATATTTGGCTTGAGTTTAGTTAAGTATAACCGTAAATCTCCTCGCTCTGTAATATTTAATCTGCTCCGTTTTTGTCAACAAGTTTGTTACGGCACTAAAACTGCGTTCGACAAGATATGACGAAGGAAACGCTATGAGAAATTTTTGCACAATTCCCCACAGTCCTGGATATTTTTCAGGTATTTGTGCCTGCAGCCAAAATGATTGATACCCTCTTTGAATGCTACTTTGAGCTCCTCATTAGTGCTAAGCTCGAGTAGCTCTTCTTGCAGTACCACATTTTCCACTTCAGTTTCATCATATGGATTTATTATCCATGGTGGTATATCCATCGACAGAATGTCTTCAAATCTGATTTTAAAATCATCATACAGGGCAATCAAATGTTGAACATACGTCTGAATATCTTCGTCGAGGCATTCTACCTGCGATAAATTTGGAAACTGGGAAAATTCACGTCGACCAATATTTTGCTTCATAAGTTTCAGTTTACCAAGAAAAGCTGAAATTTCACTCTTTGTTTTTATCAAATTGAGGCTGTCCCCTTGTAACTGTAGGTTGAGGTCATTGAATTTTTGAACAAATCTGTCAAATACGCAATGTCTG
Source organism: Abscondita cerata (assembly GCA_030710515.1). NCBI lineage: Eukaryota > Metazoa > Arthropoda > Insecta > Coleoptera > Lampyridae > Abscondita > Abscondita cerata. Next base: position 74,656 of record JALBCR010002240.1, on the reverse strand, counting down.
CTTTGAAATTCATGAGGTTTTCTTTTAAAACAGGATCTTTAGTGTTCAGAAACTCTAAAACAGAGTCGAAAAGCAAATAGAATCTTGATAGACATGCACCTTTCGACAACCAGCGTACTTCGGTATGTAGCAGCAATCGTTGGAAGTCCTCATCATTTTCTTCGCACAACTGTGCAAATAAGCGCGTATTTAATGCATTGCTTCTTATTTTGTTAACTGCATTAATCACAAATTGAAGCGCTTGGTGCAATCTATCACTCAATTTTTCGCTACTAGATGTTGTCGGTGGATGACACAGTGAATTGCAATTACCTCTGGTATAATCCTTTTAAGATGACTTATAAACCCACGATATCGCCCGACCATGGCAGGAGCTCCATCTGTTGCCACCGAAATAATGTTTGTGAATGCAATTGATTTTTCCGTAAAAAATCATTCAGAACATTAAAAATTGATTCACCTTTAGTGTCAGTCTTCAAAGTTTTCGCGAATAGTAACTCTTCAAACATTTGTTCGCCTTTGATAAATCGAACATATGCCAATAATAATGCTTCATTGCCAGGTAAAGTTGACTCGTCCAGTTGAATAGAAAAATGAGTTGTTTGCAGATAATTACACAAGAAACTTTCAACATCAGAGCTCATTTCATCAATACGTCTTTGTACAGTGTTGTTACTCAAAGGAATTCTTTTAAGTATGTCAAATGAAGATTTGTGCAGGACAGTTTTAAGACCTCTTCAACAGCAGGCAAAATTAACTCCTCTCCAATGGTATGCGGTTTCCCAGATTTTGCTATAAGTAATGAGATATTGTAAGATGCCCGCAAGCCATCGTCGTTGCTTTCAGACGTTGAAGCGAACATACTATGCACGGTGGGTCTCTTTTCATACTTTTCCTTCAATGTTTGGAAATATTTCAAATCCTTACCTATTTTGTCAGGATGACACCTTCTTAGATGATCTTCCAGCTTCGATGGTTTCATAGAGTCATTGCTCAAGACTTTGTTGCATAAAAGACACATGGGCAATCGCTTGTCTGTATTTGATGGAAGAAAACCAAATTTCAAATATTCAACACTGTACTGTCGACACTTCTTCTTAGATTCAGCCATGTTTCGTATCAATTACTTACCTGTAAATATGAAAAAATGTTTGTTAAGTAATCTTAAAATGATTTAACAAACATAATAGAAGTGGCTTTTAAGATACAAGTTGCTAACAAATAGATAGGTAGGTACTTACTTTTCCAACACTGGCAAACAATAATATCAATTCACTTTAATTTTCAAAAGTCTGAAAACTACTTCCGTCACTGGTGAACACTTATATAGGTACACTTTCTTTTTGAAATTCCGGAAACAACTGAGTAATGTTTATCATTCGCATTCGTATTTATATTAAAGAAAAATCCAACAAGTTCATGCAAGTTCAGACACGACTTTAACTAGGCGGGCGGGCGGCGCGGCATCGGCGAGTCTTGACACGCTCTTTCTGAATATGGAATATGCAAGTTCTTACAAAAACAATTGCTGAGCTTCTTATAATATTGTCTTCCTATATTCATAGGAGAAGTCAAGCTTCTTATAATATTGTCTGCCTATATATATTATTGTCTCCCTTATTCATAGGAGAAGTCAAGTCGGGTCACCTAATACATTTTTATAGACCCCCGTTAACGAGTTGTGGACCCCATTTTTTCCACGCAAGCGTAGACCCCTATCGGGCTCCTGTGGACCCTGGGGTCCACCTGGACCACTTTGGGAATCACTAGGTTTAGACAATGTTATGTCCAGAATAGTGTTATTAATATCAATGTTGCGTTACAAATGTAAGTTATCATATGAATCTCGTATAGAGTGAAATATTTTTAAGTCGTTAGCGTACAACAATCTATTACAAAGTAGATTATTGAGAAGGTCTTTGATAAATATTTAAAAAAGTATTTGCCCCAAATTGGAACATTGTGGTAGATTGGAACAAAAAAGTCTGAACAAAATCTCCGTATTCAAGCTGTAAAATGCGATTGAGTAAATAAGAAGTCAATGATTTAATGAGAGATGCTGATAAGTCAAACGCTTTTAATTCATTGAGCTTGGCTCTACTCGAATGCTTCGGAGACAAATTTAGTGAAACAAGCCAGATTGGTTGCACCAGAATTTTGATGGGGCGAGAGGTGAGGATTGACACTTGCATTTATAGTGCTGGTTTGATGGATTCAAAATCTTAGCAAATTGAAATAATAGAAATTAAACAATAATTTGCAAAAGATGGTTTTCAATTTCATTGCAAAATTCCTTAAAACATACGGTACGACAATAACTAAAAGATACCAATCGAACAGTCTTCACATTTATCATCTGTTTATTTAATAGGAAGTAGATATGTCATCAGCAAACTGCAAAATTTTACAAAATTTCTAGACGAAAAAGATAAGAAGGTAAGACATTTAAACACCTCAGATAAAAATGGATCTTAAATTCATCCTAAGGAAACTATCTATTTTAGTAAGATTGCAACAAATGTCATTAATTGTGCACCTTAATGGTTATAATCATCTTCCTCTTTCTCTAGAAAGTGTTTGTAAAAAGTTTGAATATTTGCAACTTTGATTGAATTAGAAAATAAGCTACGGAAATGTATTTAATAAAAGTACTTTACACTAAAATTTCGCTACACTAATGAAGACTTTTTAATCAATGACTATAGATTGTACAATACCATTAGTACCTTTTTACAATCGTATAGTATGAATAAAAGACTTTTGGGTTAACACATGTACCTAATTTAAAAATAATTCACGCTGCAAGAAGCTTTATCAAACTTTACATAATAAAATATTTACTCAAACGAAGTGTAATTTCATGTAGGTATTTATTAAACAAGCGTGATTAACAAAGTACAGAGTTAACCACATGTTGTTTAATTAATTCACGTAATTAAGAGAGAAAATTGTTGAATTGAATGAGTACAAAGTTGGAGTAAACCTTTTTCCTCAAAAACAACATTCATAGTAACTTGACCTATGAACTTAACTATAGATTAAACGGTAGAAAATGACCCTTTGGAATCTTTAGTCATATCAGTGGTTATTTACTTATGCTAAAGAACACTTGCAGCAGCTACTGTTATTACGCATTTTTCAATTATGTACATGTGCGTGGGTTAATATTCTCAAGCTAAAAAAAAAATAAAGCGATGATGAAAATTCTTGTATTTTTCTTGTTGATGTCGTTTTCATTCCGGTAAGTAAATGATATTTTATTTTATCGTACCGAACTTTAGAATTTTGACACGTTATTTTGCATTTATGTATAAATACGTACACGTAAAATGTAAAATTTTGCAAAATTTTCAGGAAACACGGAAAAATACTTCCAATGCTCACGCTATCACAAGGGTTTGTTTTTAATAAGCTAAAATAAAATGAAATTTACTAAAGTTGTTACAGAAACTTTGAGCAAATTTGGTTACCAAATTGGTAATCATACCTACAAATACAAATACACAGGAGGTGCCTTAAGATCGTCCACATTTTCTATAGAGAGTAGATATGAGGAAACTAAATTTTTATTCTCTGTAGAGTTGATATAATGATCATATTCACCGTTTGATTATATGATGCAATTATCAAATTCAAAATTTGAAGAGTATTACGTCAACAAAAATAACGTCATAAGTCACAAATCAAAAGAAAACGAACATGTTGAACTCGCCTTAAGTAAACATCCCCTTCATTTTTCTTATCAAAATGGCAAAATTGATACAATATGTCCAGGCGAAGAAAAAAAAGACATTTTGAATATCAAAAAGGGCATCTTATCGTCTTTTCAAAACAGCATTCCAAATTTCGAAAAAGATGCTGTCGTATACGAGGTCAGTAGTTATAGGTTGTTCAGCAAAAGTTATTAATTACTTTTTTAGATGGATATAAATGGCGTTTGTGAAACTCAATACAAAATTGTCGATTATAATAGTTCAAATTTTTTAGTTAGTAAGACTAAAAATTTGAACGCGTGCTCATCGAAAGTTACATATTTTGCCATGGATTCAACACCAAAGACCAGAAGTAGCATTCCAAAATCAAAATCGTTATTAAAGTAAGTTTTAAATATAAAATTATTTCAACATTTCTATGAAAGTCGATAAACATATACTTTTTAACTTTTCCTAAAGAACATAAGGTTGAAAAGACTGAGGTATCGAAAACTAAGACAACATTTTATTGTTACTTTTTATTCTTTTTTGGCAATCTGTAACCAAACTTTGTGAAACTGCACACGTTTATAGCAAATTAGAAAGTGATGGTTTCAGCAATGCAGAGTGCCATGTCCTAACTGTATTTGAGATTGATGGTGTTCATATAAACCTTGTAAATTGAAGTGAATAAAAAACCACTGGCGTTTTACCTATTGTGTTAGGGCGTTATCAAAGCTAATTTATTAAAATCCTCGCACGATAAGGAAAAAAGGTTATGGTAAAAGGTCAATAGTTCTTTTTATTCAGTGGCGGCTTGTCCATATGGTCATTTGGTCAATGACCTCCCAAAAATTTTGACAATATATAAAAAATATTCATTATTACGTGTTTTATTAAAATAGGTAATTAAGTCGCAAGTACAATAACTTAAAATTTATCGGCCGTCGTTCGTAATTCATCCTCTTCAACCTTGGGCTGGCGGTGCGAATTGTCCTCATTGAATTAGATCTACCCGGAAAAACTCGATAAACGTGCAGCGCCCGGAATAAACGCGAACGTCCGAAACAATAATCAACTTTGGGTCATGAGCCGGGTCCGCAGTTTACGTTGACTTCCTATAGGGTGTACAACTACGCTCGATTTTTGATTCGATTTTCGCGTGTTGTAAATCAATTTAAGAATTTATATTGATATGTTTTACTGTTGTTGTGTTGTTTTGTAAAAATACTATTTTTGATTCGCGTGTGCATGCGCTATAATAGAAAATGTCGGTAGTGCAGAAAATTAAACAACTAAAAAGTGCTAACAAACTTAATTTTACAAAATTAGTTGAGTTTAAGGCAAATGCTCGTCCTTTGTCAGAACTAAGTTTACGACAAACTAGCAAAGACAAAAATAAAGATGTTCATCGAAACTTTCGCAAGGTAATGTACGATTTAGCTAACTGGATATGTGGTTGTGAAGTATCAAATGTATTTTACTGTTTTGTTTGTTTATTATTTTCTAAAGACTCGTCAAACTCGCTATAGTGCAAATCCGGTGTAAGAGATTTAAAACATTTAAAAGAGGAAATAAAAAAAACATGCTTCGTCTGCAGAACACATGAAATGCTCGGTCAATTTTGCAACCGTAGAAAATGTTGATATTCGTACACAGCTAGACAATGCTTACAGAAAATCCCTTAGAGATTTTAATGAGAATGTTTCGAAAAATCGCTATATTTTGAACAGAATTGTAGATTGTATAAAATTTTGCGGTGCATTTGAGTTATTTATATTTTTTAAGTATGTCTATTTTTAAATTAATTTTTGACCTCCCAGTATGATTGACCACGAGCCGCCACTGCTTTTATTAGTCTCCACCTAGAAGGTATATATATATAGACAATATCAATCAATTAATTGGAGGAAAAACTGCCTAGTAAACACAAAATTAACCCTATTTTGAAAAAATTTCGTAACATGAATTTCATGTTTCGTTTGTATTTCAACCTAGGTGATAATGCCCAGTACAGTTTCGATTATTTTGTTTCATTACATTTGTGATGATTTTTAACAGTTTCATTTTAAACATGTTTCAGCTTTGTTTTGATTGTTTATTACGGATATTTATGGCGCCAATTAAACAAAACTAGAATTTTGAAAGAGGCAAATGAAACGTTTTTTCACAAATAGAATGAAATACATAAGTAAGTTAACACAACCCTAAAAAGTTTTTAAAGAATCCAAACAACTTTAATTTTAAAAATATAGATAAAATCATTGATAAAACTATGTACTTATAGGAGAGCTGAAAAAAGAAAAAAACTGTTTTTAAAAAACAAAACACTTTAAATTTTTGTGATTGGAAACAGAATTAAATAACTCAAACCGCAAAAAACTGTTTTTGAAGAAGCAAAGCATTTTCGATGTGTGTAAGTCAAAATACAAAATATTGAAACAAAGCAAACCGTATAAAACCGTTTTTAAAGAAACAAAACTGTTTCGATTTTTGTAAATTGAATCAGAATTAAATTTAAGAAATTGAAACAAAATCAAAGTGTATAAAACAAATTTTGAAGAAACGAAACTGTTTCAATTTTTTGTAAATTCAAACTAAACTAAATAAACAAAATTGAAACAAAAACAAATCGTAAAAAACTGTTTTTAAAGAATCAAAACAGTTTCGATTTCCACCAACCAAAACAGAATTGAAGGCGTATGATTACTACAAAAACAAAAGAAACATTTTCCAAACTTTTTGGATATATTAAATCTTTGTTTCATTTTTTGTTACTGTAACAGTTTTGATCGGTGTTTACTGAGTGTATTTAAGAGGTTTCCTTGAATGTCACTTCCGAAATGTTTAAAAAAGCTTAGAAGAATTTGATTCAAATTTCATATGTAGGGTTTTCGAAACACTTATCTTTTTTTTTCTACACATAAAATTAACAGTGTAAAATTGAAAAAATCAATTTTCTCATTACAATGTTTACAAAACGGTTAACGTTATTTTTCCAGAAAATCTCAATTGAAGAAGAATTTCATAACTTAAGTTTTTTTTAAACGATGTGAACGAATTTCCTCAAAATTACTTTTTGGACAATAAATTTTGCTATAAATACTTTTTGGAAAATTTCAATCTCTAAATGCGATTAAACCAATTTGGATTAGTCGAAATAGGTTTGAAGATTTTTATAAAATTGGTACGTGTCAAAAATATGGCGCTATCGGTTTTTTCCGGATAATTTGTGGAAAAACATTTTTGGTAAAATAACTTGTAGGGTAATTTTTCCTTCAAAGTGTAATTAAAATTGGTACATATTAATACATTAATTCAAAATGCGTAATAAGTGTAGATGCGTGAAAGTTAGTGCGGGTCACGGAACGATTTATTTATTTTTTTCAGAAATCACATCATCCTTCATCTCACCTATCTGTCAAAAGTTTTCATAAAACACATACTTTTGAACTAATTCACGATGTTGGCAAACTTCTACTACCCATAAATTGCCGTATTCGACTTTACATGTCGAATGGTACATTAAAGAATACATTATTGGAAGTACATACGACATTACTATTCTACAACGTTTGTTTGACATTTGAGAATAGAGACCCAGAAGTAGAATAAGTAGAACATTTAAAGTTATTTTAAAAGACAAGAAACGTTTCGTGGTGCTTTTTCACAAGGAACTTTTATTACAAATCAAAACATACAATGATAAACTACAAACTTTTGTTTATTAAACCAATTAGGCAACCATCGAAACTGATTTAAATTTTTATTTTTCGTACCATTCGATGCAAGAAAACAGAGTTTTAAAATCGTGAGGTTTTGATAAACGATGATGCAAATCCAACATAACAAGGAACTAAAAAGAAAATAAGAAAGGCGGGATCATTCGAGCTGCAGCCGCGATCTTGCCCCACTACGTTTTCTGTATTTAAGTCAGCACGTTGTGACTTTCAAAATGGTTTCAAATTTGTGGGCACTAATTTTTATTGAGATGTTTCTGATCTGGGAATAAATTTATAAAGACAGGGTCAAAATAGCCGAAAGTGTGTAGTCCGTTTGGTCATTCTACGTTTCGGTTTGTCACAATCTTCAGTAAGAAAAAAACATAACAGAACTTAATTTCGAAATATTCTTTGATATAATCCAAAATATTCGACATATAGAATTGTATTTAATTTGCGTTTTCATAAGTGTGACTTTTTTGTAAAATCATAACTGACATCGTATTTTAATTGTAGAAGTTTACATTCATGTACCCAATCGTTTGATAAAAACTTCATATTGCAATCTACTCACTGCACCGAAGAACATCTATTTCAACCATTCTCAAACCAAGGCAACGGAGCAGTAACGCGTTTGTCTCAAAGTTTAATTTTTGTGAAAACTAGAAGAAAAAAACACAGCCCTACTAGTAAGTGTGCGCTGCAAAATTATCAGTATTAATGACTTTAACGTTTCAGTACCGGTCAACTACAAACGATACTTTATTATTTGACCATAGAAAAGAGGTGCTACAAAAAAGAAGGCGATAATAGGATGGCTTTAAAATTGTTGAAAATTTAGAAAAAAACAACGAATGGAATCGATCAAGATGTAACGAAAATATTTTCTCATTTAACTCACGAATTTAAAAAAATGAGTTCGAAAAGTATTTATATAATGTTTTTGAGTTGGTAAAAATTCGCCGAAAAAAAGTATAAACGCAAAGTTGCGAAACTCTTTTTAATGACATTGGGTTTCAGAAAGTTTTTGCTGGATTTATTTCCTCTTTTGACGTCAGTCGAAGGTGTGACTACTATGAAAGTGTTATATCAACAAGGAGAAATTTCGGATTCTCAAATAAATGCTTGGCTTACGTCTTTGAATTTTGTTAAAGAGGTTACGTTGCCCGTAATAGGTGAATTGGCTGTAAGGCTAAAACTTGTCTTATTATTTAAAACCATCGGTTTTGTTTCAGTCTCTCCTAAAGATTGAAGCTGTCAAGAAAAAGCAGTATTATCAACAACAAGCTTAATCTACATGTATTGTAAAAAGGATACCCAATGTCTCGATAAAATAGAAATTGTAAAAGCTTTAAAAATTATTGAAATGCCTTTACTTTCAAATTGTATTCCTACTAGCCCTGATAGACATAATGAAATTCTACTATCTTTGAAAGGAGTTGGTAACATGGGTTTTCAGCACTCTTTAGATTATTTAAGAACTTGCTATTCGGTAAGTACCCATTTTTGGCTATGCCTAAAATTCATTTTTTGGGTTGTAGAACCCAGATTCGCCCGTAGAGCTGCGTTTGGCCGCTATTGCCGCACACAGAAGGATCAACTGTGTCGAAAATGATAACTTAGACCAACTGGAAAATTATTTTTCAAATACTCGCCAAAATTCTGAAATTCGAATAGCGGCTTATTTGGCAGCTATGCAATGTGCTTCTTATGCGACATTTGCAAGGGTCAAAGACGTACTGCGTAAAGAAGAAACTAGTCAAGGTAGGCAAACCTCTCATGTTATGATCGTTTTTACAATAAAATCAAAGCCGCAATCTAAACTCACAAGGACTCTTCATTTCTTGGTGTAAGAATTAAATTATCTGGTCGGTGTTAAAATGCTCAAACCGATTTAGGTATTTTTATTGATTTTTCTTAATAAAGTTAATCTATTTGACATATTCCGTGCAGTTTGAACATTGATCGGTTCTAGATCCTTGTTTATGTTCCTTATCTTTAACAATGATAACGAAACTGTAAACGTTGTTTATTCGTATTTATTTCAAGGACAATTTAATTACTAAAGATAGACGGATAATTAATAAATATCCGTGAAATTGTTTAAGTTTAAAATGTAATGTTAAATATTTATTATATTATCTTAGCTTATAGATATACTATTAAATCACATTTGTATATCTACTCATTACATGTATTTAATCAAAATTCATTTGTCTAAAAGTCAGTGGTGGAATTAAGGGTGGGCCCAGGCCAACCCGAAAAATCTTTTGGCCCACCCTTGTGCCCACCTACAAAATTTTTCAAAGATTTCTGTTTTTTCTCGAATACTGTAGCCAAAATAAAATTAAATTTTCGGTATCAAGTGGCAATAATATATTTTTTTTCAACTACTCTAACAGTCTTTGTTGAAATGCTTAGCTTGGGTATTTTATTTTCTTATTATTTTGCTGAGTAATGCTTGTGTTTAAAGTTATGGTCATTTTATGATGCACTTTTACAGTTTTGATTATTTGACTTTTCCTGTTGATATTCCGCCATTCCGCGTATTAATGAACTCGAGTCGAGTGAGTTCCTATAAGGCGCCAAGTTTTATCGGTTCTCTACGTGATGTAATTGATATTATAATTACTAGTTCACACACCGCTGATGAAGTTAACTTTCAATAAAATACTGAATTTGAAAGATTTTTTATAAACAAATTACATAAGATAGAGTACGATGATAGAGTAGAAAACATCTGTGAATGTAATAAGTGCAAAACACACGAATAAAAGTTCGAGTAAACTTTCAATTGAAATTTGAAATGCACACAAACATTCAATATTTTTTTAATAAACACACCTTATTGGTATCTTATTATATTTCGTGACACTGCGTTGTAACCTCGCAAACGTTATTCTCATTATAATATTATTGGAAATGTAACCATAAATTAAAATTATAACTCTAAAGTTCAAAACGTGTTGTTTGGTTAAACTGAGCATTTTATTCTATTTGTTTTTATAAATATTTCTAAATTACCGCATGGACCATGGATGTATTATTGACCGACAGTCAGTGTAAGATTCTTGTACGGTTTGTCGTTTTGTTGTTGCGTGTGCGTGATTTTCGGAATTTGTCTTTGTATTTTTGCAACTTTTGAATGTCATCATGAGGCGAAATGAGCTAAAAATGAGTAATAGGAGTTTAATGAATTATTTCACAATATCTTCAAGAAAATCGAAACTCGATGATCGTGAATCTCAAGAAACTGAACCATGTTCATCAAAATCAGTAGATTAAACATAGTGGTCAATATTTTGATTTAGAAAAGTTGCTGAAACTGAAAATGAAGATAATGAATCAGAAGCCGATTCCGATTCAATAAGTGATGAAACTCTTTCAAATCAGGAAACATCTATGGGTGCCTTCTCGGACCCCTTACCATCAATATCATGCAAAAGGTCCTGGACCTTCTGACGTTTCTCAATTAGTTATAGACGGTCCTTCCCAACCCAAACTAAAGTTTAAAAAAAAAATTGGTAATCGATTCAGACAATTTAAAAGGAGTGGTATAAGTTTTATAACTGGATTGAATATAGTTTATTAAGTGATGCTGTTTTTGTTTTATTGTAGACACTTTCTGTACGTTTGGAGAAAGCACAGTGTTTGTTAATGTTGGCTTTACAAACTGGAAACGGGCAATGGAAAATGATTCCGGATTTAAAAACATGAAATTAGTGTAGAACATAAACAAATCAAGTGAAATGAATTTCTTTTAAACAAATTAAATCAAAATTTTATGGGTCTAGTATTGCTACCCAAGTGAGGGAGGCATATCTTTCTTTAGTGAAAGAAAATTGTCAATACATAATTGCAGATATTTTACGATATACTGCCACCTAGTGCATTTTCCAACGAGGTCATCGTTAGAATCAAGATAGTGCCAATAGGGGTAACTTATTAGAATTATTACACTTGTTGGCGAAACATAACGAAATTGTGAAATTGCTGGAGATGATTAACTATAAAAAAATTCGAAATATACAAGTCCCAAGATTTAGGGCGAAAATTTACATATATTGTCAAATCAATTTTGAAGCAAATTACTCCAGAAGTAGATTGTGCATCGTGTTTTGCAATTATGTGTGACGAGACCAAAGACATCTCAAAAGTAGAACATATTTCGGTTGTTTTGAGATACTACTTAGATGGTGTAGTTTACAAGCGTTTTTTGGGATTTCAAGCTCCAGAAGATTTAGATGCTTTATCTCTTTTTAACTATATTTAAAATGTTCTGTGTGCATGTAATATTGATATTAAAAATGTATTGCTCAAACGTATGATGGTGCGAACGTTATGAATGGACGTTTAAACGGAGTACAGAAGTTATTTAGAGATGAAGTGCCACAAGCTACATACGTACATTGTTACAATCATCGTTTAAACTTAGTTTTAGTCGATGTGTGTAAAAACTATCATTACGGGCCTCGATTTTTTAACATTTTGGACACTCTCTACTGTTTTGTGTCAGGTTCTGCAATACATCCTAAATTTATTAAAATTCAACAAAGCATAAATCCCATTAAGAAAGTAACTGAACTTAAACATTTTAATTTTATTAAATAATTTAATTAATGAAAAAATCGATCGATATTCTGAAGCTGTTGGTTTACTTCACCAAATAAACTTTGAATTTATTTTTCATTGTAACCATGTTTGCAAAAATTTTGAATATGTTTAAAGGTGTCAGTGATTATTTTCAACGATTAACATCAAATATAGTCAGCGCTAATACACTCATTAACTCTCCTCTGGAAACGATAAAGAAGATGAGAATTGACGAGATAAATGCCGAATTTTTAACAGCTATCTCCGAAGCGGAAAATATTTGCGTAGAAAACAATATAGACTTATCATCTGAAACTAAGTCTAAAATAAGAAAAAGAAAAATTCCAAAAATTTGAAAATTTATTGTCACTGATAAAGTGACAAGAAATTCTGCAAAATAAAGAAGACTTTAAAATACATATATTTTTTCCTGCACTCGATTTAATAATTAATGAAATTGAAAATTGTTTTGGAAATTCTAATGAAATCGTTAATGGAACTGAAGCTCTACACTACACCCTCAAAATTTACCTGCTACTATAAAAATTCCAAACAGAAAATAATGTAAAAATAAATTCTATCATGGAATTTCTTAACATGTTGAAGAAATACAAGATTGTAGCGCTATAGTTTAATTAGCTTGTATCTAATTTGTTAAGAATCATTTCTGTAAATAAAAGTGCGAAGAAAAGTGATAATGCGTTAAAGTATGTGTTTAATGTGCCTTGCTTATAACCTTATACATTCGAGAAATCATCTGTAAACAAACATATGTGATTTTTGCTTTGAATGAAGGCAATATGGCGGATGCCGATGATAAGGATGATAGCGAAAAACGAGCTCTGTCTCAATCAAGTGGTGAAGATATTTGTACTGGATGTAGCCGGAGGGTGGCAAAGGGAACAACATGTGATCAATGTTTTAGACCGTGTCATCTAAGCTGTATTAAGAAACACATATGTAAAATAACACAAGAAGACAAAAGTGTGATTACCTAAACGAGTACACTGATTTAGTAGACGATTGAATAAAAAATACACCACAGTACGAGGATGAACAATGCAGGAGTTTAATCAAAGAAAATAGGTCTTTGAAAAATGAAATCAATATCTTAAAAAATGGATTAACGAAATGGATGATAAAAATGAATTGCTTAAGTTTAAAATCACAATACTAGAGAAGGAACTGAACTCTGTAAAAAGTAATGATAAGAAGGAGGAAAAAAAATATATGATGACATATTGCGTGCAAGCAAGATGAAAAACAACCATGCCGTAATAATAAAACCCATGAAAGAAGTAGTTGATAAGGAGGTACTTCGTCGCAATCTTCAAAAATCAGCTGATATGAAATTATTTAAGTGAATTAATGTAAAAGACACAGCTAGTGGAAATGTAGTAATCGAGTGCGGTGATGAATCGCATGCAAATAAATTAAAAACAAATGTAGATAATATTTTAAGCGAAAAATGTTCGATTATCATTGTAGCAAACGGTACTAATCCGCGTATCCGTGTTTTTGGTGTTCATGAAGAAGACGTTTTTGGAAATCAATTTAAACAAAAGATAGTAGAGCAAAATGACATTGAAGATAAGTTTGAACAATTTGTTTTTAAAATGCTGTATAAAGTTCGCAATCGGCGAATCTCAACGCGATATGACATGATAATTGAATGTGATCCAACAACATTTGGAAATATAAATTATTTATATCGGGCTAAACAAATACTATTATAAAGAGACAAGAGAGTTATGACATTGTACGATGTTTTAAATGTTGTGGATTTGGCCATAGGCAAAATTTTGTAAAAACACTAGTAAATGTGGTTATTATGCCGGGAACATGAATCACGGATCTGTGATAATAAGAATAATAATAAGTGCATTAAGTGTGTAAAGAAATATACGGATAATAAAATACGGTCGGCAGCTGATGTAAATGACAATTTTTGGAGCATGAACTGCGAATGTTTCAAAACTGTTCGAAATCGTAAAAAAAAAGAGTACGTTATCAATAGCAATTAAAACAATTAATCTTTGCTAATATTCAAAGTTTGATTTCTAATAAAGACAAAATTTTGAATTTTATTTAAACTTCACGTTATAATATTTACTGTTTACGAAAACATATATTACACCTAACATTCTTGATAAGGAAATAGCAGTAAATGACTATCAAGTTATTAAGTGTGATTCATACAGCCGTCATACAGGTGACTTAATCTTTTGTATTTCAAAACATATTGAATATACAATTAATTTTAATATTAATCATAATAATTTGCTAAATAAAACTATTGAGGATTGGTTTTAGTATAAAGAATCTAGAAATTTAGTGACGAAAATTATAAAATCTAAAAAAAAATCATATTACGCTGAGTTATTAGACAAAACAAACAAAACCCTAAGAAATTTTGGAGAGTTATCAAAGAGGCAATCGAATAAAACAAAGTAATTTCTATGAATTTCCAGGACGATGAAATAAGACACCCCCAAAATTGTTGCCGATAAGATAATCAATATATAGTGCAGAGTATATAGTTCTACAACAGTAGAGAATACCAATACCAGAAGTGGGAGACGTTTCTTTCCAATTTCGTCAAATCAATAAATCTGAAGTATATGCCATGCTGAAAAAGTAAAAAATCTTCTTTGTACAAAAGTTAACAGTAATTTTAATACCTCTATAAACAAAGGTGTTTCCCATCACAATAGAAAAACTCAACAACCACTCCTATACCCAAAATTATTCAGGCTCGACGACCAGAGGACTTTCAACCTATTAATGTAGTTCCATACGTTGAAAAAATATTCGAAAAGCTAATACTTCACCAAATGTTACTCTTTATTGAGAAAAATAAATTACTTATAGAAAACCAGTCAGCGTTTAGATCGCCATTCCTGCGAGACTGCAATCCAGCTTGTGATATCTGGTTGGCGGAAAGTTTTAGACTGCTCCAATAAAGTTATCGTCGCAGTCTTTATGGATTTACGTAGGGCTTTGAGACCATCAACAGAAGTATATTGCTTTTGAAGTTACGCCGTATCGGATTTAGTGCATCTTTTATAGCTGGCTATCGAGTTATCTTAGCAATAGGTCGCAAAGTGTTAAAATTATATCAGATGTGTCAAGTGAGATTCAAACTGTGTTTGGTGTTCCCCAAGGCACTGTGTTTGGTCCTCTACTATGTAATTTATATATCAATGACATAAACAATGTGTATCTCTACAAGATGTAGACGCGTTTTTGAATTTATTTGCTGATGACGCGCTCTTTGCAGTAGACGATGAAGATGTACCCAGTGCAATTAACAGAATTAATAACATTTTAAAAGGTGTAGCGGTCTATTTTCACATAAATTCTCTACAGAAACTGCAAAACAGGGCGATGCGTCTAATTTCAAAATGTAATATTTACACGTCTTTGTATATGCTCTAGTAAGCATTTAATAAATTTCTATTCTATATACAATTCCTGTTTCTAGTGCAGCTTGCCAACGTACTTTTTCAACTTTAAAACGTTTAAAAATTACATACGCAAGTCGATGACTAGTGAAAGACTGAATTTCCTAGCGATAATAAACATCGAATCTGATATTGCAAAGTCGCTTAATTCTGATGATCTAGTGAACGAATTTGATTATACGCATCAAAATCGAAAAAAAATTTATTCTACAGTGTCCGCCATAAAGTTGGAACCATATGGCAATTTTTTTTATTATTGTAGTTAAAACAAATCACTTCTGCTTCTGAAATAACTTAAAAATGCGCCAAGTCAAAGTTGACAGGTAACATCTGTCAATTGTTAAGTTCGTAATTTTGGAAAACAATGTCCTAAAAATGGGTCAATTTGTTAAAATTTCAAAAAATGTTAATAGGAAATTATGATGCTAATCAAAATCGGCACATGGGCATAAATGTGATTAGCAATCTTCAATGTCATTTTGCTCTACAATCTTTTGTTTAAATTGATTTCCAAAACGTCTTCTTCATGAACACCAAAAACACGGATACGCGGATTAGTACCGTTTGCTACAATGATAATCGAACATTTTTGCTTAAAATATGATCTACATTTGTTTTTAATTTATTTGCATGCGATTCATCACCGCACTCGATTACTACATTTCCACTAGCTGTGTCTTTTTACATTAAGTCGCTTCCAACTCCTTATCAACTACTTCTTTCATGGGTTTTATTATTACGGCATGGTTGTTTTTCATCTTGCTTGCACGCAATATGTCAGCATATATTTTTTTCCTCCTTCTTATCATTACTTTTTACAGAGTTCAGTTCCTTCTCTAGTATTGTGATTTTAAACTTAAACAATTCATTTTTATCATCCATTTCGTTAATCAATTTTTTAAGATATTGATTTCATTTTTCAAAGACCTATTTTCTTTGATTAAACTCCTGCATTGTTCATCCTCGTACTGTGGTGTATTTTTATTCTATCGTCTACTAAATCAGTGTACTCATTTAGGTAATTACACTTTTGTCTTCTTGTGTTATTTTACATATGTGTTTCCTAATACAGCTTGGATGACATGGTCTAAAACATTGATCACATGTTGTTCTCTTTGCCACCCTCCGGCTACATCCAGTGCAAATATCTTCACCACTTGATTGAGACAGAGCCCGTTTTCCGCTATCATCCTTATCATCGGCATCCGCCATATTGCCTTCATTCAAAGCAAAATCACATATGTTTGTTTACAGATGATTTCTCGAATGTATAAGGTTATAAGCAAGGCACATTTCTTCAACATGTTAAGAAATTCCATGATAGAATTTATTTTTACATTATTTTCTGTTTGGAATTTTTTATAGTAGCAGGTAAAATACTGTAACAACTCCAAATCACGTTGATGAAGAATTTTGTGGGTGTAGTGTAGAGCTTCAGTTCCATTAACGATTTCATTAGAATTTCCAAAACGATTTTCAATTTCATTAATTATTAAATCGAGTGCAGGAAAAATATATGTATTTTAAAGTCGTCTTTATTTTGCAGAATTTCTTCAACTTTATCAGTGACAATAAATTTTTCAAATTTTTTGGAATTTTTCTTTTTCTTATTTTAGACTCAGTTTCAGATGATAAGTCTATATTGTTTTCTACGCAAATATTTTCCGCTTCGGAGATCGCTGTTAAAAATTCGGCATTTATCTCGTCAATTTTCATCTTCTTTATCGTTTCCAAAAGAGAGTTAATGAGTGTATTAGCGCTGACTATATTTGATGTTGAAAATAATCACTGACACCTTTAAACATATTCAAAATTTTTGCAAACATGGTTACAATGAAAAAATAAATTCAAAGTTTATTTGGTGAAGTAAACCAACAGCTTCAGAATATCGATCGATTTTTTCATTAATTAAATTATTTAATAAAATTAAAATGTTTAAGTTCAGTTACTTTCTTAATGGGATTTATGCTTTGTTGAATTTTAATAAATTTAGGATGTATTGCAGAACCTGACACAAAACAGTAGAGAGTGTCCAAAATGTTAAAAATCGATGCCCGTAATGATAGTTTTACACACATCGACTAAAACTAAGTTTAAACGATGATTGTAACAATGTACGTATGTAGCTTGTGGCACTTCATCTCTAAATAACTTCTGTACTCCGTTTAAACGTCCACTCATAACGTTCACACCATCATACGTTTGAGCAATACATTTTTAATATCAATATTACATGCAGACAGAACATTTTAAATATAGTTAAAAGGAGATAAAGCATCTAAATCTTCTGCAGCTTGAAATCCCAAAAACGCTTGTAAACTAC
The DNA here is from genome assembly GCA_030710515.1 of Abscondita cerata. Classification (NCBI taxonomy): domain Eukaryota; kingdom Metazoa; phylum Arthropoda; class Insecta; order Coleoptera; family Lampyridae; genus Abscondita; species Abscondita cerata. The sequence goes on along the minus strand of JALBCR010002240.1, from coordinate 56,862 downwards.
ACCATCTAAGTAGTATCTCAAAACAACCGAAATCTGTTCTACTTTTGAGATGTCTTTGGTTCTCGTCACACATAATTGCAAAACACGATGCACGATCTACTTCTGGAGTAATTTGTTTCAAAATTGATTTTGACAATATCTTGTGAGTTGTATATTTCGAATTTTTTTTATAGTTAATCATCTCCAGCAATTTCACGATTTCGTTATGTTTCGCCAACAAGTGTAATAATTCTAATAAGTTACCCCTATTGGCACTATCTTGATTCTAACGATGACCTCGTTGGAAAATGCACTAGGTGGCAGTATATCGTAAAATATCTGCAATTATGTATTGACAATTTTCTTTCACTAAAGAAAAATATACCTTCCTCACTTGGGTAGCAATACTAGACCCATAAAATTTTGATTTAATTTGTTTAAAAGAAATTCATTTCACTTGATTTTGTTTATGTTCTACACTAATTTCATGTTTTTAAATCCGGAATCGTTTTCCATTGCCCGTTTCCAGTTTGTAAAGCCAACATTAATAAACACTGTGCTTTCCTCCATACGTACAGAAAAGTTTCTACAATAGAAACAAAAAACAGCATCACTTAATAAACTATATTCAATCCAGTTATAAAACTTATACCACTCCTTTTTAAATTGTCTGAATCTATTACCAAATTTTTTTTTTTTATAAAAACTTTAGTTTGGGTTGGGAAGGACCGTCTATAACTAATTGAAAATGTCAGAAGGTCCAGGACCTTTTGCATGATATTGATGTGCCGATTTTGAGAGAGAACTATTGATGTTCAATAAATTTAATATTGTTCGTATTTTTTTATTCACCCTCGCAACTGGCTGCTTTAAAAACGTTTAAAACGGTTTAAAGCAGTATAAAGGCACCATTCCATTGCATATTATGATCATAATATTCGTACGTAAGTTGGTTTTGATGATTATTGATATTCTCAACTAAAAGAGGTAGTCTCTGGATTATTTTCCAAATTTCAAAAAATCAGAAATTGTTTTTCAACTTTTCCTTTATTAAAATATAGTTGGATAGTACAAAATGGTTTTAATTATAATTTGAATATCTTAACACATAACGAATACTTTAAAATTACAAACAATAAATATTTTTGAAATTTAGAAAATAATCCAGAGACTACTTCTTTTTAGTTGAGAATATCAATAATCATCAAACCAACTTACGTACGAATATTATGTTTATAATATGCAATGGAATGGTAGCTTTTATACTGCTTTAAACCGTTTTAAATGTTTTTAAAGCAGCCAGTTACGGGGTGAATAAAATACGAAAATATGAAATTTATTAAACATCAAAATTTCTTTTTCAAAATCGGCACATGGGCATAAAACGATTAGCATCATAACTTCCTTGTAACATTTTCGAAATTTTAACAAATTGACCCATTTTTAGGACATTTTTTTCCAAAATTACGAACTTGACAATTGACAGATGTTACCTGTCAACTTTGACTTGGCGCATTTTAAGTTATTTCAGAAGCAGAAGTGATTGCTCCCCAAAGTTTTTTGAACTACAATAATAAAAAAAAATTGCCATATGGTTCCAACTTTATAGCGGACACTGTATACACGTTTATTAGTATCGGGCGAAGTGGAGTTCTGCGCGAAACATTCTTCTGCAAAATGACATTTGCGGCATTTTCTAATAGTATAGGCGTCCACCCGCGAATTTATAAACACGCAAAATTTCTAGTTGCGTTTTCATGCGATCATTTTGTATGTACTGACTAGGCGAACAAAAAGTAGCTAAAATGTCTGTTCATGCTGACTTATTAGAAAATATATACAAGGTGGTCCAACCAAAACTTTACACCCGATTTTAGGGCTTTAAAATGAAAATCCGATTTCTGATTCGAGTGGGATCAAGTTATCTGCTTTCTTTATCCGCGCAACTTTAACCCCCTACTGGGGGACACAAACCCCTGATTTTAAATAGGAATGAGGGGTGTTGCGATACATCACTTTTGAAGATCTCATCGAGTACTATCTGACCCTCTAATTTCGCGTCAAAATTTTTATCCATAAAGAAATGAGAGATAAAATAGGTAATGTGAAAAAATATTTAATGGGTACTTACCCGCAAAGAAATTTAGAACTCTATTTAATATGCGTTTGTCAAAAGCAAGACAGTGGTAGAATACGTCATTAGTACATTGTAAGTGGAGGATATTGTTAAAAGCTATCGATGTAACGCCTGTTTTATGCTGATGTTATTAAATGTATTTGTTTGCTTCACAATTTCCTTATTGAGAAAGAAAGTGCTATTGAAATTAATATTGAGACTGGACTGGGCGAAAATAGAAGTACAGCAACGGCTAGCAATATTAGAGATTCTTTTAAAAAAAGTACTTTGGGATGAAATATCCATTGTTCTATAAATGTTGCCAACAAATGTACGAGTACTATTCTTCATTCATAGTGTTCTTTCTACATCGCTGTGATGATAATAAGTTTCTCTTTGATTCCATAAACATTTTCGATCAAATAACAAAGTAATTAATTTTTTCTTTGTCTATTTTCAATGCATTCAACTGCGAATGAACTCAGTATTCCCAACAAACGTTTCAAAATGTGGTGTAAATAGAAAAACGTTAGTAATAAATTATCTGAAAATTCCCTCTCGGATCACTAAAGTTCTAGACCGCGAAGGCCTTGGAATACAAATAACTATTTCCCTAGCAAAACTTTGGTAACGTACTGTATGTTTATTATTTTCTTACAAAGATTGTTTTTTGTTTTGCATTTAACTGCTTTTGGGTTACGATTTATCATTTTTACGGATTCATCGGTTACATTCATTTGTTGGGCGAGTTAAAGGTTCTACTTTGGTTCTCTCGAGAAACAACCGACTACCTTTGTTGTCATTGTGAGTTTCTAACTATTAATAAAATAGAGTAGTGAAGATTAAATGATGTGCTTGAGGTGACCACATCCAATCCTATTTTATAAATACAAATTAATTATGTACACTCATGAAATTTAAAACTTGGACACCACAATTTCTGTAAACAAAAGTTTGCACATTCTGAAGCGGGCTTAAGGGTATCATTTACAATTCTAACAGCAGGTAGTCTCAGCAGGGGTTATCTTATAGAAAAACTGTAGAATGAATCATTACACTAAGCACGTTTTAGAAAATAGGTAATTTACGTTGCTTACTTAATTTTTTTCTTTAAAGAATATATTTGAAGGTATCGTTAATTAAACACCATAGCTCGATTAATTATCGAATCAAAATTTTGTTTAGGAAATGTTTACAAAATAAAATTAGAAATAATTTTGATTTAAAAAACGTCTACAAGCAATAACTTTTAAATTAAATCAAAAAACTAAACATGGTTATTTGGGTTGACTGATTATTACTTATTTTTAAATAAATCCAACCTACTAATTATTGTACGCGCAAAGAAGAGTAAAAATTATAATTTACTTCGCTTTTTTTTTATTTTGGAAATTTCCCCGCCCTAATGATGCTAATAGGGACATCATTTTTTTCTTGCATTCTTAAACACTGATTAATTTAAAACATTTTTCTTCTGTCGACTCCATAATATTACCTAAAACACAACAAACCCACAAAAGGGAGGATAAAAAATAAATAATTTAATTCTCCCGCATAAGTTTGTTCGCCGTTTTGTTTAGATTCGTCCAAACCTGCAAACGCATTCGCGCGCATTTTCTTTGATGTCGGAGAAAAACCCGACAAGTTGCGGGAACGCCGCAAACCGTTCGTGGAACAATCAGGGCTTGTAAATCTGTACGTAGCACCGTCCAAATTAATGTTCCGATTGTCGTTCGGTTCGTTGTTCTGTTTGTATCAATAATAATGGAGGTCACACCCATTATTGATTTCTTATATTTATTTATATAGTAATACCTTTATTTAAAAAAAAACGTTTTCATTTAATTTTAAACTATAACTTGGTATCTTAATTATAATTATGTAATAAATTCTTGTCAAAAACTAAATATATACGTTGACAATAAGAATTGCCTTAGTTTTTATTTTCACTTTTATATTAACTACAGAAAAAATGAAACGTCATAAAATATACATTTTGTAAGGACTAAATATTATGAATAGAGAGTTTAATGATTTTTTTAATAACTTACAATAATTAGTAGGTTAGATTTATTTAAAAATAAGTAATAATCAGTCAACCCAAATAACCATGTTTAGTTTTTGATTTAATTTAAAAGTTATTGCTTGTAGACGTTTTTAAATCAAAATTATTTCTAATTTTATTTTGTAAACATTTCCTAAACAAAATTTTGATTCGATAATTAATCGAGCTATGGTGTTTAATTAGCGATACCTTCAAATATATTCTTTAAAGAAAAAATTAAGTAAGCAACGTAAATTACCTATTTTCTAAAACGTGCTTAGTGTAATGATTCATTCTACAGTCCTTCTATAAGATAACCCCTGCTGAGACTACCTGCTGTTAGAATTGTAAATGATACCCTTAAGCCCGCTTCACAATGTGCAAACTTGTGTTTACAGAAATTGTGGTGTCCAAGTTTTAAATTTCATGAGTGTACATATGTTAAGAATGTAAAGAATTGCAAACCACGCATAACATTGTTCATGTACTGTTCAAGTACTCATGTTTCAACCTCAAAATTAAGCACACTTATTTGCTTATTAATAATAAAACGCAAATGTAATGGTATGGTAGGTAGTAGCAAAAAGTGAAGTTCATCGAGCGTCTTCCTATCACAAAAACGGTCTTATGACCAATGTGGCGATACCGCTGTGTTTTCTATTAAAATCGACGTGATGTGCAAGAAACATCTACGCGATCCTTTACGTGATGGAAAACGCTCTGAAGAACGGCGCATCACAAACAAGTAAATCAACCAACGTCGCCCCAGCAACTGATCACCCTTACCATAAAACGCAACCACTACCGCAATTCCGACAAACTAACCCTGTTGCCAACCATATCCAATAGTACAACGTTTCCAATTTCCTCGAGTTCCCTTGGCAGCCCCTGAAACTTCGATGAAGCACCAACCTTTGGATGCAGAACGTTATGCTCGGCAAATTAAACAAGCTAGGGTGCTTGAAAATATGACTCATATAATTACTACAAAGTTTGGAATAATTCATCTAACTACTAAATCGAAAATGTAATCGTATAATTGGTCATAGTACCGAGAGATCAATAAACTAATTAGGTTGGGCTGTAAAAGTGAATGTTTGTGAACTTAACTTTATCCACAGAATGACATATAAAAACGTTTGCAGTTTGACATTTTTATTATAAACGAAGTTTATAACCTTAACAAAAAACTGAGCCAAAAAATTCTTTATTTACGATATTCTTACATTGGTTTGAAAAAAACAATTCAATAGCTTTCGCATTTGTTAAGTAGTGAATACCATCTTTCCAATTTTTTTTCACTAAATTAAAAATTAACAAAATTGACAGGAGAGTTCAGTTTAAATCTACATGTCGTCAGAAATGTCATTCTAAAGTTCTAGTTCAAAATAATTTGCCTTCACAGCCCACCCTAATTGCGGTCTTATATTAATCTCTTGTTAGTAGTTATTGTTGTAGATCTATATTTTCACACACGCATCAATGTGCATGAAACGCTTTCCTACCTCAAAATCGGCCCGAACAATCAAAACATTCAGACATTGTACCACCATCTGTTTATTATACTTTACCGACATAAAAGTTGATAACCTGATAGTTAATTCCGTTTTTAGCCTGCTTGGTGGTTACAATAACGCTGACTTAATGTAAGACACACGGCATTGTCTTTATTTGTTTATTTCTAGCGTTGAAAATAAGTGAAGGAATTTGCGTAGTGTCTGTTGTTAGTTTGTGAACTCTTGTCTATTGCTTTACAGTTTTTAAAAATTGTGATCGTTATTAAACAAACTAATAGAGGTGATTTCTATGAGATAAATGTTTCCTTAACCTCTTAACTCGAGTCAACGTTTTGTCACGAAAGAGTGCTCTTCGCTAAATTAGCACGAAAAAAGTGGGTGGTATTCTATGTAACTATTATACTAGTAAAGAGTGGTTTTGTAGCATAAAGTTTTAAACATGATTCTAAAAAGTACTTACCTCACTGATTTCAAATTTGAAGTCCCTTTTTCTGTAGCAGCTTAGTTATTCAGATATGAAGGGGAGGAATTTTCCAAAAAAATATTGCAGTTTTCAAGCAAAATGTTTTATTATCAAAACTACTAAGAACAGAACTTTCTCTTGTACGATTTCCTTGCCTGAGGTGATTCAGGAGTACTACTCTGAATGCTCCAACAGTAATCGGCTATCATATTCGCATTCCAGTAACCCTGGTATCGGTCTTCCATAGTGCGAATATCTTGATCGAAGCGTTCTCTCTGTTCTTCACTCAGATTGCCCAGATTCTCAGGGAAACGGTCTAAGTGGCTGAAGAGAAAATGCAACTTAATGCTCATGGTGCATCCAAATCGCTGAAAGTTCAGCATTAGTTTCTGAATGTGTTGATAGTAGTCAGTCGACTTTTGATTTCCCAAGAAATGTTTCACTAATCAAACGAACTCATTCCAAGAAAATTTTTCAAATTAAATTTTTATGCAACCGTGTTAAAACTGATCATTTATGAATTTTCTGATCTGAGGACCATTAAAAATACCAGATCTTATCTTTTCAGTATTCAGTCTTGGAAACATTCTGGTGATATACTTAAAACATTCCCCCTCCTTGTCAAGAGCTTTCACATACTGTTTCATTAGCCTTAATTTAATATGCAGAGAAGGCAGTATTATGCGGTCTCTTGATACTAGTGGAACATTTTACACATTTTGCATTACAGCAACTAAGGCTTCCTAACAGGCAACTTTTTTAGTCTAGTGCTCAGTTTCAGCACGGCTGTCCCATAAGCATATGAAACAAGGATATTTCGTCTACCCTCTTTGCTGGCCCAACAGAAAATTTACCATTTTCAGATCTACTCATATAATCCAATTATGTTCATTGTACTTTATTGTCTCCAGAACTACTGATATTGTAGGATATTCTGCTTTCACTTTTGTTGAATGCGGATTAGGCAAAGAACCAAGTTTATTGCTAATATGCAAAAGTACACATTTAAGACCAGTTTCGAGAATCTATAAATAGACGCCAATCATTTGAATCATAGGTGTGTAATCCCATTGCAGTCATTAAGCCAGAAATATTGTTGCAAAATACAAAATCATCGTCTTCAGAAAATAAAGGGCCTAAATTCCTTTCTCGACTGCGATAAATGGATATAATTGTGTCGGGTGTTACGAGATTTTTTCTTTCAACCGAGAAGCTAGAAGTTCTGACCCTTGTTTAGAAAGCCCAAGATCTCTGATCAGGTCATCTAGATCATTTTGATTGAAAGGTCAAGGTTCGGAAGGGGGCAATAAAAGTCACTGTCCTTTCCATCATCACTATCTTCAGAACGTTTTGGCAATGTTAGAGTGGATGTACTAGGTTGGGACTGTGGTACTGACGCATCACTAGAACTCAGAACAGGCCTAATAACAGATTGCATGCTGGGATAAATCCACTTAGAACGATTTTTGCGATTTATTCCAGTAATGTTTACAACACAAAAATAGCTGTCATCGTGATGGTTTGATGGTTCACGCCAGATCATGGGACTTCTGAACTCAAAAGTACGTCTTTTTCTATTTGCCCACAAACGTATAGTTTCACACTAAATTTCTAGTGGTACATGTATCGTCTAAACCCGAGCTAATAGATAAAAGTGAATTCGGTATTGGTAAGGTCGAATTAGTAAAGAATAGTTAAAAAACTTCATGCAACAAACAAAAAGTGCGATTTTGTTAACCAGTGATCTTTTCCTTCTAATTAATAAACTGACGACAAGAATATATGAAAGCTATCTACTACATTTCATTTCAATTAACAAAATAAATATAACATAATTAATGAATCATTGTTCATAAATTATAACAACATTGTTGAAATGAAGTTTTCTATTACAGTGGGATCGTTTGTTTGGACCCATCTTACTAATTTGCAAGAAACTTCCTCGAAATGGAAACAAAGTTTAAAAGATCTAGTTGGAAATGAATTTTTACGCAACAAATTCAATACCGATATTAGAAAATATTCTAGAAATTATGAAATGTCCACTTTTTTTGAATCTATAAACACCGGTGCTACTGTAGAAAGCAATGTTATATTTACTCCAGAGTCATATTTGCCAAAATCTCTCATGCTCAATTTCACTCTAGATCTTTTTGGAGAATCCGTCAACTTGTTAGAAGTTGGAGCTAGAGTAGAAGGATATGAAGAAATTATAGAAAATTTATTTGGACCCGATGGTTATTTTCCGGAAGAGACGATACGAAACGACGCTCGAAGGTTTTCGTGAAAAAACTGGAAATGATAAAATAGAAGAATTGAGAAAATCGTTTTCAACTATTAACAAAGAACCGAACGGATTACTCTATGCGAAAATATTTGGGAACGAAATTTCCTATACCCAATTTAAAGATTTTGATTCCTTTCTTGGTAGTTCCGTTAATAGTAGAAGTATTTTGGATTCCATAATGAAGTTTTTAAACAACAAGATGTTGATTACATTAAATCGTTTGTGTTTTTAGATACAACATGCAGGTTGCCCACATTGCTCGGGTTTCCACTCGAGATGTCGATCAATAATTGCTACAATACGACTTTACGGTGTCTGGAAAAGTTGATTTAAAGGAAATGTGGATGCATAAAGTAGCGATGGAAGGAAAAGTATATGCAAGTACTGCTGTTGAAGTAGTCGGAACTATGAATGTTGACTCTATAGTAACCAAGACTGGTTTACGTTCGGTTAATTCTCTAAATTCGAACATATACGTAGACGGTCACGCTTTTTTATAGACCAAGGCAAATTAATAGATCTACAGTTTAACGTTCCCAAAAAAGAAGTCAAAATTATTAACGTGGAATCGGAACTCTTTTTAATGCAAGGTGAAAAATCGTACCCATTAGAGAACGTAAGCGGTGACGTAGAAGAGTGGAAAGGATGCACTCAAAAGGAATTTAATAACGCCGTCGGTTTTAAAATGTGTTCGGGATTTCGTTACGTCAACGTGTCTACTTTTCGCGACGCTCCTTATTTTCCTCTTACAGGAAAATTCAATTTTTTTAAACGTACAAAAAACCGACGATTTTGAGAACTATCAACTCCATTTAAAGATTCTCAAAGTAGAACGAAATTATCGACCTATATATTCAATGGTATTACATTTTGATACCCCAAATTCAAAACTAAATCGTAAAATAGAAACGTCGTACAACCTCGATTGCGAAAAACTTACGTTTAACACAAAGCTGGTGTCTCCTTTTCTCAATTGGGAGTTAGACACAAAAATTGGAAACGAACACGATAATTTAGGATTTGTTCTTCAAATCAAATCAAACAATCACGAAATCTTATTAGCTGAATTGTCGCTGATTTCCAATACTGAGAACAACACGTGGATTTACAAGCCTTTGGTGAGATTTAAATACAGAGACGTACAAATAGCAGCCATTAGTGGAAGAATAAATTATTTGCGTGGGCAAAATATAATGCAAATTTGGTTTTTGACGGATTCATAAAAATCCTATAGAAATTCTAGGGGACCTTCACATAGGAGTAAAAAAATTTCAACTCAATGGTTTTGTCAAATCGAAAGAAATAAACGGCAATACTCGCGCCACTATCGTAAGAAAATCTGGAATCGTATCGATTATATCCAAAACGACATACTATTATAAAAGTATTAAAGAGCAAGTTATAGATTTCACTTTCAAATATCATAGTGCTAAGAAAAAGACATTATCGGAAGAAATGTTTTATGTTTTGTTAAATTCAACTCAAATGCCTTTTATAACACTGTGTTATATTTCAACATTTACAAAGATAAGCTATATTTCGAAAGCGATGGAATGCTCACGCTTTTGAAGAAAGTTGGCAGACGCATCAGCTATTTAAATTTTTAAAAATGGATGATATAAATGACATTGCACTTCAGTGTTCCTTGTCATGCACAAAACGACTGATTGATTACGAATTCGATCTATCGTACATCAAATCTGAACGTATCTTTAAAACTCACGGGTTAGCGCAATTATCAAAATCAAGAGAATAGAAGCATTAATTGACTACAACGCTACAATTAGGGATAATCAAACATTTAATTTTTACTATATTTTCCTAGACAAGAATTTACCATAAAAGGGATGCTTGCTCAAAAACTATAGAACACTATAGGTTTTACTTTGACAGTTTTTACAAAATGAACGATACAAAGGAATCTATTTTAACGGTTTCAGGAAACTATACAAGTTTGACCGTAGGCGATTTTCAGAACCATACTCTTATAGCGCATGTTAAAGTACCAAAGAAATTGAAGAAACAATGAATCCGTGGATACTTGAGTTGTCGTTACAAATGTCGCCAGATTTATTTTTAACTAATTCAGAAGTTCGAGTGGGTGACAATTTTTATAAATGCACAATCGCTTTTGCTCAAAGTGGATTTTCTGGGTTGTTGCAAATTAATGATAAGAAACTACTAATTATTCATGGAGAAAAAGAAAATGAGGTTTTAACTACATTTCTTAGTTTGAACGTATACCAACATTTTGAAGTTTCTATGAAATTGCTTTTACCCTATCAGCAGTTACAAGTAACGCTTTACTGGGATAAAGACACAAACATTGACAACAAAATATCCCTGTTAGTTGACACTAATGTTAAGAAAGGACTTTATGTGGTGGATTTGGAGTACCCGCGACAAAAAATCACTGCGTATTTTATTTTATTGTGAGTATTGCATAGTTCGTTAATAGCCAAAGCTTTAGTATTTTTAGGCCAACTCAAGTCACTATGAACGTAACTTGGGGAATTGATTACTTTCAAAGGATATACCTAAAAGCTGGAAATAAAGTGTATGACATTGGTGGAATTTGGTTTGCAAAATTAGAAACGCCTTTAAAATTTCTAGAAAATCAAGAGTTCCAGCTAAGTTACTACCTACTGCCCGACAACGCAGAATTTAAGGTTAGTTCTGAAAATATGCATGCAGAACTTTTTTCTTGTATAACGGAAGAGCAACCGCTTCTAACATCTTTTTCATAAAAGAAGCTTTTGTTTTACTTCGGAAATTGTTACCTACACTACATTTTCTTCGTAGGATTTCAAAGAAATCATTCACGGTAAGCAAATACAAAATTGCTGAATTCCTGTACTTCTTCTTGCCAATTAAAATTGGTCGATAGACTATCAAGAATCGAAGACAAATACGAAAAGTTTGTAGCGGTGGCGCTTCCGCCACATTTGTCTAAACATTAATCTGTATTATATTTAGGTCGATGTTTCTTGGCAAAATCAAACTATCAACCTTATTCTATCAGGGATGAAGTCAAAATCCCACGTGTCCGGTTACTTGGACGTAAATACAACCATTCCAGAAATTTCTAAACTCGGTTTTGCGATGAATCATAACAGACAATTTTGGAATGATGTTCTGAAGGTAAAGAATGACGGTACGATTATCATCAATAATTATCAAATTATCGCGCAATCTATATGGCAATCGAATAAATTGAATGTATCGACTAGCTTTGATATAGTATCTCGTGGATTGTTTTCTCCTATTTGGGGTTCACTTATAATTTATAATAATGACACTACCAACAGTTTTAACGGCTCGATTAAATGGAAAAATAAAACAATATCGATAGATTACAAACTTGAAAATCAGAAATGCCACGCTGTAATTGTCACTCCATTTCGAGGATTCGAAAATGCCGATTTTAAATACGCTTTGATTAAACAAAGGGATACGTTATTCATGGAGATGGAAATAAACATGTTTAAGCATCACAACCACGCAGTTTTCTCTTGGTGTTATGATTTTGACAAGACCGTAACAGAACTTAGTATAATTTCTCCTCTAGTAGGAGGTTACAATATATCCATTGGTCATAGCATCAAATACGGACATTTAAACGAATACTTTGTAATTAAGCATGGATATCAAAACGAAATTATCAATGCCGAATTGAAAGGACATTTTCTATCAATATTGGCTATGAATTTAACTTCCAGCCTTAAATTTTTACAGAAGAAGCTTCTGTTATTGTTAAAAATTCGGACAATCCAATTAATTCCTTGATTATCGTTAATTGGAATAAGCAGTACATTAAAAAGCACTCGGTATATCTTTAGAAGATAAAAGAGTAGTAGAACTAGATTGGAACTTTAGTTCGACGCTGTTGAGAGAAAATGCTACGTGCAAGTACCTTCAAAATGACAACACTTATTTGGTATCAATCGAATTACCGAGACATTTAAAATTCAGGAACGAGTTCACCTTCAAAAATATGTACAAAAACGTTGATAATATACTAACTATAGAGACGTCCGTAAAAAACTGTTCTTTTAACTATTTTCATACGTTATCCCCAGACTTCCGCAAGTTTGACAGCGAAATTTTTATCTCTACTAATAATAACGAAAGTAGAATTATTTTACAAGGCGTTTTAAATGAGAATCTTTCCTCTATGGCCTCTTTAGAACTGACTTCGCACATGCACAGACCTGTACTTATAAATTTTTCGTTGGTGCGCAATTCGAAGAGTTCATGGAACCCACATTTTTACGTAGCATACAATAATATTAACGTAGTCGATGTCTATTCTTTCGCACATTTAACCTACCTAGGCAGTACGATAAGTATATCTTTTATGATTGAAAATTATCCCAGTTTTGACGTTGTTGGAAAGTACGACTTTAGCTCGAACCCAAATATGTTCACCTTAGTGTTGCTTAAAGAAACTTTTCATTTGAAGTAAGTTCTGATTTTATTTAGATCCTAATCACGGTTCCGTAACTTTCAACGTCACTTCTAATTCTGACATGGAAAGATCACTTCTTAATTGTAATTTAAAGTTTAATTTAGAAAATAATTCGGCGCAAGGAAATTTTGAAGTGTTTCTACCTGAGCAAATGTTCAAATATCGACTAACAGGGTACGCTAGTACAGGTGATGATAATAACCAAGCGGATATATTACTAACAACCACACTCAAAAACTGGGATAAACTGTTTTGCAATTTTTCTGTTTCTGTTTCAAAATATGGAAGGCAACTTTGTTGCAGGAGTCAATAATCAAACAGTAGTCACAAAATATAATATAAAACATCTAGCAAATATCAAAACGCTCAAATTAATATTTTGTCTGATTTTGATATAATTAAAAACTGTTCGTTGTCCGCTTTCTATAACGTAGACCACAATTCTCGGAATTTTAACGTTTTTGGACTATTTGATAATCACGAAATTAATCTGCAGTCGCACTATGACTTTAATTTCACAACCAAAGAACAGATTTATTATTCAAACATACATGGTAAGGTAAATGCTAAATACAAAAATTTATTATCGAGTGGCTCAGAAGTTTACAATCTTAAAATGCAAATATTGGGGAAAAGTAAAGTAAATAAAACTAATGCACATATTTCAGCGGAGTTTGATAGTAATACCTTGTATTTTGAAAAAATAAAAGGAGTAGCTGTATTTGAACAACTAAATTATGGGCATAACATTCAAGGAAATTTAATGTACAACAACAAACACTATAATTTATATGAAAGTTTTCATAACGAAAACGGGTCTTGCTTTGCTGTGATCAATATGACCACTCCAACACTGGTTGGAAACGTTTCAGGAACGTTTATTTTCAGCGACGTCAATCGTATGGAAATAAAGGCAATACTACGGAATTATTCAAAATGGTATAATGTGTCTATATCATCAAATTATGAATCGCTTTTAAACATCGACACACTAATTGATGTCACGCTTCCTAAATCAAAATACGTAGGTACAATTACAAATTTAATAACTTCCAATGAAATGAATTGTAAAAGCCGCAATAATTATTGCTAAAAACAAAAACTTTGTTAAATTGAACATAAAATATCCAAATTTGGAAAAATATAAAGGTTATGATGGAAGCTTAACTTTGCCAAGCACTCAATATACATTAACCAAACTCAACGGACTATATAATTTTAGAAACCGTAACAAATTCTCGTCGTTACAAATAGAAACAAATTACGGATATAACTTGAACAGTACTATAAGCACAAAAACTCTCAATTTTAATTTTAGTACACCTTTCACAAATAAAGGTATAGTTATTTTGGGTAGGCACGACGTTGAGAGTGTACACAACTTCTCGATATCATTTACTGCATTTTCAACAAACATCCGATAGAGGTATATATTTTGCATCAAGATCTTACAGATATGAAAACTGAAATAGATGTAAAAACTAGTTATAAAGATTGGGAGAGAGTATCCTTTTTGCATCTTCAAGATGAGAGTATTTTTCACGCGCAGCTACGCCTCGGTGAAAAAATACAGAATCAAACTAAATAAAGATGGTTTATTTAGTGACCAGACAATTCTTCTGGTAAACTACCAAAACTACGCTCTAAATATTTGGTCAGGCAAAGAAAAAACTTATTTAACTGTGGCAAATCCTTCAACGATCTATAAAATTCAAGTTAATTACATGTCGACTTATAAACAGTACGGTTTTGCAGTTTATCAAGACGAAATGTCTTTGATTGATGTCATAACAACAATCACAGAACGTAACGATTATATACAATTTCAAACTAAAGCCACCAATAGCTTACTGCCGCAGTATTCTGATGTCGTGGTTTCTTTAACTTACGAAATGCCCGAATTCAGTTTTATTGTTACTAACCATAACGTCACAGCGATTTCAGTCTATTATCTGTCCGGGATCTACATTTCAGTTCAAATTTAGTTCAGTTTTCGAAGACTTGAAAGCCTTACAAGTGGTAGCCAAATTTCAAGAGGATGTCGAAATTCAAGTTATCAAAAACCGGCATTACTTAGAAGAAACGTACGAATTGGGTTTTAGTTTCATCCCGGAAAAACACAGAGCCGGATTAAAAATAAGTGTGCCTTTTCACAAACAAACGTTTTATTAAATTTTTCCCTTAGGGATAATTTTATAAAACTGCATGCAAAAACGCCAATTAATCAGTGGAAAGAATTAAAATTGTTGTCGGAGTTTATAATAAAAGATAATTTTTTGAGTGGTGAGATGCAAATACAAAGAAATGAAAAATATTTGTTGGCAAATTGGTTGTTAGAGAAAAAGGACGATGATGTTTCAGGATATTTCAACATAAAAGGTACGAAATCTAATACGACATTGCAAAACATTCTCGTCAAGACAGTGATCGATAAGGAAAGATTGCACTTTATATTCGAAATGAACAACGTTGAATGTTGCTCTATTTTAAACGCTAAAGTATGTATATCAATGGTACTTTTAATAGTATAACAAACATAACATTATCGGTAAATTATGAAAATCAAGACGAAGTTCATTACAACATTGATTCTAAACTAAAATTGAATGAGGACGATAACACATTCAAGCTATTGCTTTCCAAAGACTCCTACAGCACGGGTGTAATTTTGCAAAGTAATATTTTTCCAAAACCCATATCGACGAATTTTAGCTCATTAGAAAGTTTCAAAAACCTCAACTTTGACAGTAAGATATTTTACAGAAGATCTCAATTTGGTTTCAGCTACAAAAATGATAAGAGTGTTGATTATTGGCAACGTTCATCTAGTAATATTTCTTTTCTACAACCTAGTTTAGGTCGCGTGACGTTACACACCATCTTTGACAAACAACATCAAATGTTACATATTGTATTTAACGAAGACATTCTCTTGAAAGTTCAGGGAACATTAACCGATTCTATTTATTTTGTAGACATGAATCTTACAACTTGTCATTATAATGGTACAGTCCGCAGTACCATAGATTACGCAAAATTAACTATGCTAGTTAATGGCTCCGGATATTCAGAAGAACATCCAATTACACTTTAACTTTAATTTTAATTTTAATGAATTAGTATTAGTATTAGAAACTCCTTTTGACGCTGTTAAAACATTTCAACTTCGAGGAAAATTGTCAAAAATTTGAACATGCACAATATAAACGCAACTGGTGTTTGGAATAGTGATCTTGTAGAATATTATGGAAACATCAAAACTGATGACAACTTTACTATACATTCTCAACTTAGTATCGGCCAACTGTACCAAGGTTTGTTACATTTTGATTTGATAAGCCTTGAGAATACTAAGAAAATTTACTTAATATGTTATTACCCCAGTGACAAGAACAAATTTCAATTATTGGGAAGCTTAGGAACTGAGAGCAATAAAACTAATTTTAACTTGGAAACAAAGACCCCGTTTCAAACTGTCAGTAGAGTATTAGTGCGGGCTAGTGGGTCATCGAATACTATACAATTTGAAACAATTGCGGACACCATCAATCAAAATGCAGAAATTTTGTTTAACGCACATTATAACAAACCCTTACAATTTCATACTGATTTAAAAGTAGATCTTCCACCTATTGACACACATCTTCGGTTAACGACCAGAGTGGATAATTATAGATACGGATTTCTACAAGTCGAAGATGTTACCAAAATAGAAGCTTCTCAATAACATACGAAAACGATTCAAAACGCTTTCTTAGATGTAAAACAGCTAAAAGATTGTATGAATTAGAAATGAATGTGATAAACACATTTCAAAAATTAGAAATTTTATATAGCCAACACCTAGATAATGTAAATGAAGTACGAGCAAATGCCAGAATTGAACTTTTGAATAAACTAAATAAATCATTGATTGATTCTGAAATTTCCGTCCGAGGTATTATGCAATTTTTAATCAAAATATTGGTGAGCGAAACTATGAACAAAATCCACTTTCGCCTAAATGACGCAGCTTTGTTCTACTTAGATCAAACGCAATCACCAAAATTACAATTCAAAGTTTCAAGTTTAATTGATGCTTCTGTGTCTTCGAATGGGTCAAACTTTTATTTCAACGTCAATTCAGATTTGGCAAACTTTGAAAATGCGTTAATTCAGACCGCGTGGTCTTCCAATTTGCAAAGAAAAATGCTGACCATCAATTTACAAAATTTTGGATCAATTAAAAATGGTAAAATTATCGTAAATGTACAAAACCAAGAGTATAAGTTAGTTACATTACTTTACAATAACACTACAGCTTTTGTCAACGTGTCTGCAAAAATTGTACTTGACAGTTATATATGGAATCGTTGATGCTGCCATTTACGATATGAAACACTTTGCTAATTTTACTATTAGACGTCATGGTTTGAGCGATTTATCTATTGTTAGTAGTGTTTTGCCGTACAATATTGTAACACTTCAATTGAGCAATGCTATATCGGCCCCTTCAATATTACTATTTCTCGGCGACAGTTCTCTAGAACATACATTTAGAAATTCATATGTACTATTACAGTTTTGGAGCAAAGGAAATGAATGTTTTTTCAAATTTGACGCACCAGTAATTTACAATATCAATTTCTAAAAATCTACGGAAAAACTGCATGTAGATAATACAGCAATAATATATTCAAGTACTTTTGGAATCAAATCGACTCTAACAAAGAATTTAATTTTGAGATCACAAGCAGACCTATCTGCTAGCGGAATCAAACTAAATATTTACTACACATTACCATTTTCTGTGATACATTCGGAATTAGATTTTGATTTTTATTTACCCTTCAGTTTAAGCAATAATTTTGTGCCCAAACTGTTTATTTATTTCACCTAAATCCAATTTTTCATTGCACTGCATTGTTAAATATACGCCAAACGAATTTTGCGTATCTGGCGTGTACGAATTTTCCTCAGAAACATCAAACCTTTTACTTCATGTAGTGAAAGACGATACGAAAGTTTTACCTAAAATCACTTTTAACAGCACCCTTCCGTACGTTTCAAACGCTCCTATAAAGTTTGTACTAGAACAAAAGAAAACGGTATCAACAATCATGTAAGCATTCTTGGCTGGCAAGCGCAATCACTTTTATCAAAACAATTATCTTAACGTTACATTATTCTCAGTTACCGAAATATTTTCGGCGGAAATTCAGTACCAAAAATGCTCCCAACATTTTCGTATCCGCTCTATTGTCTCATCCACATTATCCAAAAAACTTGGTATCTCTCTTGATTTATTTTTAGCGATTTAAAAGAAAGGTCATATTAATGGCATGGTTGCAATTCCAACAATACTAACAACTGAGTTTGCTTTTACAAAACAATATGTACTGTTCTTCCGATTTAAAACTGTATGGGTTTATTTCAGCAGTTAAAATTAACGATTTCAATTTTGATTTAAAATCAATTCTTCTATTGAGGATCACTCCTTACATTTGATGGTTGATACAGAAGTTGATAGTTCCAGATTTGTAATTAATCTCAACTACGATGAACAATCATTGACTAAAATTAACTTTCTGTGCGAACTTCAGACGCCCATACCCCTGTTTTCCGATTTTAGGGCTTCTCTAGTTGTCCCTAAAAACTTGATAAATGGTATAAACGTAGCTGTATTGTACAATAAAAACCTATACTTCATTTAGACTTATATACAATTTCAAATAATTTTTCAATAAATTTTTATAACGTCTTACTACCATTATCAATCGAATGTAAGTATTTGAAGTCGGATGTATTTGAATTAAGTGGAAATATTTGTTGGGATTTTTAATTCACCCAACACCTCTCAATTAGGGTGGTCATATACTACTAGGTAACAATATTTCAATTGGTTTTGTCGAACACTGTCGCGCGTCATGTCACTTGATGCGCGTACATTTAAAAATTTACAAACATCTATTATTTTGGACGATCTGTCTTGGCTCAAAAATAAAGAAATTTCTGATGTCTTTATTACTTGCAAATTACACTTCCAAAATTCAAAATATTTAAGGCATATAATATTGTGCTCAGTTTCCCTTTTCGCACATTTGAAATCACGAACGAAGTGGAAATAGATTCGAGCGCAACAAAATTCTTTTATGGCGATTTGAAATGGACCCAGAATAGTACTTCTAATATTCGCTTAAATTACGAAGCAGTACCTGGAAAAATATTTTCAAAACTTTTTGTACCTATCTGGGAACACGAATTTAATTCCTAAATGTCGATCTGGGTTCGTCGAGAGCACCCTCTGCATCGTAAAACTCAATTAATGTACCTCCAAATGATACCGATAAGCATATTACCTTTGAAGTTTTTAATAATGAAGATATTTTTAAAACTGAAAAATAATTATTTTGCAACATCCGTTTTCTAAAATTAATTATATACAATACGATTTTTAACAAAACCGATTAACACACACACGCGCGTCTTACGGAAACATATCGCTTATATACACAAATTATTTGTTAAAAAGCAAGAAGAAATTAGAGGTTTCTAAAAATCTCCCATAAATATTTGAAGTGTACGGTGAAATTGAAACCACTAAAAATTACGTGAGCATTTTAAGTTCATTAACATCTGGACCGCACCATCAAAGGCTTTTTAATATATTACAACTAAATCAGAAAGAACCATTTGTAGTCGAAGGTATTTATAATTTTAAAGAAACGGGTCCATCCGTTAGCTTAGTCTTCAATTATGGTAAAGAACGAAAGTACGATTTGTACGGTGGTTTTCCTTCAAAACGAGAATTAACCGTCAAATTGAGTCGTACTATATATGACGAAGAAATCATCGAAGGACATTTCAACGTAAAACTAAACACATCTCAAATGCTTTTTGTGAAGCTTTCGTGGAAGAGAGATATATTATGGGAATATTATGTAACATGATCTTTAACGAATACAGTGACACCGAGATACATTATAGAGAGTATTGGGCAAGAGATAATCGATGTAATTGATGATGATGTTGGTCAAGCTCTTAATAGATTTTCAACGTATTCGTGACAAGATAAATTTGTACATTCATGAAGAAATTAGTTCATTATCAAACGATTACTTGAATTTTCTCAGTGACTTAGAAAATGGTTATCAATCTAACAGTTTTTATTACTAAATATATTCAAGAAACCATAGAAACCATATTGTAAGTAAATAAAGAATATATGCTTTAGTTTTTATATCTTACTACTTCAGCCCACAATTTTCGTATTAGAGATATTGGTGGAACCATTTCGAGACTTTTTCAAGAAGTTTTGATCAGCTCACTTAGCATTGCAAGATATATATTCAGCTTTAGATGATATTTACCACATTGTGCAACAAATTGAGTTTACTGTCAATCGATTAATACAGATTAAAAAGTTTAAAGAAGAGGCTAGAAGAATACTGAGAACAGTCATCGACGACGTTAGACTGTCTTTACACAGACTGGAAAATGCTTTGATTGAACTGATCGAAGATATCGATCAAAACGTAACAAGCATCAAACAACAATGCCTAGATTTTCTTAGGCCATATTTAAACCGACTCGAAGATTTAATTGCTTATATAGAACAACGTCTGGCGGTTTTCCAAATGTTGGTGCTAGGTACGTTTTAATGTTGTCAATGTGGACCTAACTATCTTTTCTTTCAGATCTACTAGACACGATTCAAAACTATGTTGTAAATTTACGCGAAAGTAAAGAACTGATTAAAATGTACGTGTTTTATATCAACTGGTTGGAAGAATTTCATATTACCCAAATATTAGAGCCGATAGCAGATGGCTAGAATAAGCGTTGGCTACCGTCATAAACGATTTTAAAAATTACGAAAGATTATAGTCCGTATTTAGAAGCAATTTTTGGAAAATATGAAGCAATCAACGCATTGCCAGCATTAGTAGAATTCAAAAAACGTTAATTACATTTTCACACAGAATCAAATGGATATGGAAACTATCAGCAGTTTGACCGGATCTGATGAAAAACCAGGTCCATCAATACGTATCGAATTTTGATAGTTATTTAGTATCGTTAGTAACATATAATAGTAGTGCCAGCGATTTTGAAAACTTTTTTCAAAGTTCAAATTACATATTTCGCCCTGACATCGGGATCATAGAAATTACTCAACCACTACCTGTTGAATGGGATACTTTGATTCTCTTCCACAGTTTCATCAACACCCTCTGTACGACAAAATTAAAGAGAAAGTCGAAAACTTAATTAAAATACAAAAGTAAGTACGTAATAAAGTTATAATTGTAAACAATATTGCAGGCGCCATTTTTGGCGACATGATCAATACGATAAAAAGTTACATTGGGGGAATCATCGGAATACATTTTATCGCCGCCAACAAATAACATAGCTATGGTGATAGGAGATTCTAATTTCTTTACTTTCGACAAAGAAAGTATTTTAAGTATAAAAGGAAACTGCAGTTACCTGTTGACTGCCGAATTTGTTACAACCATTTTGCAGTTGAAGTTAATTTTGATCCTAAAAGAGTAATTACTATTTCAACGCCGTATGTTAGTTTAAAATCCTTTCAAATTCAACAGTGTTACAAAATAATGTAAAAGCAAACCTTCCTATTATCAACTGTTCTTTGATAGTACTACAAGAGAATCGCGAAATTATGATCGATTACGGAAAAAGTCTAAAAGTAACGTGCAATTTGTACTATAACTACTGCAGTGTGCAGTTGTCCGGGTGGTTATTTGGTAAAGTAGGTGGTTTGTTAGGTACCTTAGACAATGACATGAGTACCGATTTTAATTTACCTGATGGAAATAAAGCAGACGATGTAAAGCATTTTGCAGAAAGTTGGAAAATAGGGAGAATGTCACACTTCCAATCAATTGGCATTAGAAAACAACATAACCAACATATCCCTTTTATCAATGACATTGTTTGAAACATTATGCCAATTATTTTTTACAAACATCAATTCTCCACTAGCAAGTTGTTTCAATATTATAAACACCGATCCATTTTATGATATCTGCGTAAACGACATGAAAGACATAAAAAATCCATCAATGTGTTCTTCTATAGCAGCTTATAGAGCTCGTTGTAAATACTCTAGCATAGATATAGAGATGCCAGAAATGTGCAGTAAGTAACAACTATCTAATTTTTTTTTTTTACTGTTTTTCTGTTGCAGTTCATTGCAATTATAACATTGAGAAAAGAAGTAATACTTGATAAACGACTCCAAAATCTATAGACGTCGTTATTATTAAAGAAAATTAATTGTTTCCAATGACAATGCTTCTTTGACTTATTTAGCAAAACAATTAAATGAAGATTTCATTGAAACTGGATACCACAATAATAGATTTTCTATAGCAGGGTATGGATCCGATAAACCACACATTTATTTCTCAAAAATGAAGACTGGATGGACTCTAAAACTTTATCATTTGACAAAATGTAAGTCAACAGACTATTGAAAGTTATGTAAAACTTTAATTTTCAGTCTTCCTAAAATATATTTGAATAATCATAAGTCAATATCTCAAACATTGATTTTATCCTTTCTAAATTAGAGTTCAGACCAGGAGTTTCGGAAGCAATTTATTACGATATCCTGCAGTTCTACAGACAAAATGAAGATATTAATAATTTACCTCTAATATTTGGAGAAAAGGATATTACGATGCACTTAATGAAATTAAACGCAATTAAAAAAAACGTCGAAAAATGCGTTATTTGTACAAAACAAATTGGTTGTTAACAATTCTCTGTTAGAAAATTTAAATGCTGTATTAAAACACGAGGTAATTTATCAAAACTTATGGTATAATTCAAAGGGTTTAAATTTCAGCAAGACGCTGACGTTATTACGTTGCTGGCACTATCCAGCGACGGAATAGCCTTTCACGTGAACACAAAAACAAAATTAGTGGATAATCAAATTTTGAATGCCATATCTAAAACAATCAGTTTAACGGCCAAGCATAGTCCTTGTCAACGGTGCAAGTGTGTTTCCAACCCAGATGGCACCGGGAAAATTGATTGTACAAGATGTATGTCACCTATCGTTAAGCAATTACTAAATGTTGGTTACTCGAAAATTAATCAAAGTTTCTAATTATGTTGTTTTAGGAATACGAGGCTAATGGAATTGCTTTCCCTTGACAAAATATTGGTTTCAATAATAACAGTTATGTGGTTGTAATTATTTATCTATTATAATGTAGGTTACATTAAATTGTATAAAAAATTACGTATTTGCTTTCACCCAAAACTATCTGAATAAACCCCTATCCGAGTTCCTATAAGTTTTGATACCTAGTACTAATAAAGAAATATTCCTGTGGAACCCAGAAGAATGCACATGATTTAACACATCTCTTGTTCAAGTCTGTCGCAAAAACAGATTTCTGACATTGACACAAATAAAAACAGTGATGACGATCATGGCAAATTCTGTCCTGTGACATCATTAATTAGTGGTATAGTTCTGTACGAACCCTTCCTGACGTTATAACTTTTATGAGAACCCATGTCATTTTTGGATAGCCACCTCAAGTGTGTCCAACTTCTTATGCCATAACATCTTATTATACTACCTTCATAATCGTTCACCATTTAAATGTTCGTTAGTAGTGTTGTGTATGTTATCCAACCTCTTTCTAAGTTTTAATGATGTTGATGATGTCCTTCACTTATTTTAATTACTTTAGATCTCCAGATAATGAGGGCACGTATGAACCCTTACTATTTGAAGGTAAAACAAAAGAGAAAAGAAACTCTCAGATCTTGATATTAGGTAAGGTAACGTTTTGCTTCTCAAAGCGGAAGCTTCATCAGGCCAATTCCAGGATTAGATACGTTTTTGTGAAAAAATAAATGAAGTGAGTATAATATTTTTCATTATTTTTGAAGATAATCTAAAAAGAACAAAATAAACATTGCGTGCTGTGATATAAAATAATTGCTCAAACAATGAAATAAACGCTGTAAGAGCGTATAAAATGTGCCGCGTTACTAATAATTTTAATAGACAAACTGAAAAAACACCGTTTTTAAATGTTACGTAATTTATATTATTGATGTTAAAATTCGGAAAGAACTTTTACCAATTAACTTAGCCATTGAGAAAAAATTAACGCGTAGGAATGTATGAAAAGTAATACCGGGTCTGAATTGCTCGCGCCAGAATAGCCCTTGATGAAATAGCTCGGGCAAAATATTGTGCCGAAACGGTTCAATAAAATAACATCAAATTCTGATCGTTGTGCACATTAGTTTTCACAGATTGTATACCAATCGAAAGCATCTCTTTAAATTTTGAATAATAAATAACTAATTTATTAGTAGCTTTAGCGTTATGCTTGTGTTATAGTTTTTTAAAGAGAATTTATCAAATAATCACTTTAGCCTAAAAAATACTACATGATTCATTTAAAAAATAAAGTTGATGTCATTTCCGTTTAAACCGGAAGTCTGCGATTTTGTGCAAAGTTTGGAAGATACTCATCTTGTATACTTGTAAGACTTTTCTTAATTAACTTTTTGTAATCGATCATGGATAATAAAATAGTAAATCAAGTGAGTCCTGAATTTACAATCAACCTGAATAGTTATGTTTTATGTACACATTGTTACAATATTTTAAGTTAACATAGCTACAACATTGGTAATATGTTAGCAAAAAGCAGTTAAATTAAATTATCATTAATGACTTTATATGTAACGATGTTAACATTTTTACCTTGACATAATCTGTTATATCAACATTTAATAAACGTTGAATTGCTTTAATAAGAAACGTTACAATGTAACATTGGGATGTTAAATATAAAATTGGGTATTAAAAAAAACAGTTCAAACAAAATTTATAGTCAATAACATTTCCAAAAACTCTTTCTTATAACTTTTTGTATAATAAATATTGGTAAAGATATTGTTAAAACAGTTAATGTCACGTGATAGTGATATCTCAGCAATTATTTATCAGATCAAAATAGTTTAAACAAAAGTTGGTATAAATAAATTACACACAACTTTATTTGAATCAAAAATGTATAAAATAAATCTACAGTGCGCCCCCGATTGTTTGGTCATCTCTCTTGAAAAAGGCAAAAATATTCGAATTGAATTTTGAGCTTCTGGATCAGCCCTGCTTAGTTGGAAACTAATTTGTAAGGTAATTTTAGTTTCGAAAAATCAAGGGTGCCCTTGAAATTTTCAAACAAACGTTGCATGGATTTATTTCTTGCCAGTAGTCAGTTGATGTTCGTTTTAAGCTGGTACCAATTTTTTTTTATTTTTAGGCAATAAAAGGGATGCAGCTGCAACTAATGATAATAATAAAAGAAGCATTTCTTCATAATCCATTTCGCTTTGAATACAATGTTATCTCTGTTTTTAAGTTATTAAGATAAAATCTTGTTTATTTCTCAACACCAACATATAGATATAATTTGTGAAAAATTAAACCCCTACAGAGATTTTCCTATGCATTTCAAAATGCACTAATGTGTACTGCATGGGAGTTGCTGCAGGAAAGATTGCAGCAATTCAAGGTGATGCCGCATGAAAAATGCACAAGTGTGAATACCACTTTAGACAGTAAACAGCCTTTTTAGCGTCTGCCATTAGTTCAATAATATGCCGTTTTAATGTTGCTTGTAGAAATTTATTTTTACATAAGCTATATTTTCTACCATCCATCCGACAAGACGGGGTTTAACTAGTATTTTTCTAAATATTTTATAAAATTGAAAATCTGTGTAGGTTAACGTACCGTTTAGCTAAACATAGATTATGCACAAAATCTAATCAGATCTGCGATATTGTGAATAAAGCCCATGTGCAAAGTTTCACAAAAATCGGACGGATGGTTCTCTTGATATCTTATTTACACACCTCGAACGCTCGGCGGGGGCGGTTGACCATCGGACAAACATTTTTTTTTGCTTTATTATAACATACTACTAACTCTAATTCGTTGTAAAAGAGGGGTGTTTTTATAAGATGTGGAGTAAAAAACTATTCATCCAAATCATTCATTTAAATCATAATTAATGTTCAGTAGATTTATTTATCTACTTATTTTTATTTCAACCCATTTTTTTAAATTAAACGTATGATAAATGTTCTAATTAAACTTAACTAGCATTTAAACCAACATTTAAAATATTGCCACCCCAGAAATAATACTTAAAATTCCTAAATTTAAAAAATTCGTGAAATTTTATTTTAAAATCAATTTGAAAAGCCCAAAATAGAAAAAATAGTATAAAGGATTCGTTTCAGAAGGCATTTTAGCAACTCGTACTTTCGAAACTGTAGTCGTCTTATAAAATGCGTCTTCTGAAACTAATTTATTTAATACACTATATTCTATTTTGGGTTGCTTACAGAGCTATAGCACCCAAAATGAGTTCTGTTAGAAAATTGAGTTCTATTATAGAAATAGAATAATTTTATTCCGAACGGTGGTCACACTGATTTGCTATTAAACGTCAAAGCTGTCGTAACGTTTAGCGTGCGTTAATTTAAATCGTAATTGATCTTCAGTAGATTTTTTATTTAATATAAACTAGCATTTAAAACCAAAGTTTAATGAAAATATTGCCACCCTAGCAATTATACCAAAATTCCTAAATATAAAAACCCGCGAAATTTTATTTTAAAAATCAATCTGAGAAGCCTAAATAGAAAAAATAGTATAAAGAATTCGTTTCAGAAGGCATTTTAGCAATTCGTTGGTTTCGAAACTGTACTCTTATAAAATGCGTCTTCTGAAACTAGTTCTTTAATATACTATTATGATATATTACTTCAAAACAATAAAAAATTATACACAAAACACATTTTCTCAACACTTCAAGAAAGGAATAAATAAACCAACATTTATTAAACAACTTTTATTTATTCAAAAAGTTAACAAAAAAATAAGTAATCTTCCATTTAAACTAATTTAAAACAAAACATACATATGTATAACTTTAAGTTCTGGTTCAGGTAAAACTGTAATAGTATTTAGAAGAATCTCATTTTATTTAAAATATATAACTTCCAACATTAGATTAGAAATTTGAACACATTAAAAAGTCAAAAACATTTATTACAATAAACAGTGGCAGAATGAAGGCTTATTTGTAATATCTTTTTTAATAATTTATAAAGAATTTGCGATAAACAATCTATCACAACATAATATCAAAAAACATTATCGCTTGCTAAAAACAATGTACTATCAGTACCACATGTAAGCTAAGATATTAGCTTTCATAAACACTACAACGAAAAAGCAACTTACGGTTGCATTACAATACTGTGCATCAACAATCGTCCTATTTCATATTTTTTAACAATAACAAAATATATAATTCAAACAACAAAATACTTCGTTTTTTAACAGCCTCAGATTATTAATATTAAAAAAAATTAAATAATTACCGTTATAGCTGAATACTACCATATTTATAGTCATCAGGTTTTGATGCAACATACTCCAAGCTGGGAATGCAAGTTTTCGAGTGTTTCTGAATGATATGGTACCGGACAGTATGTTTGCGAGATTCGTGGTGACGAAAATACGAACCCCAAGTTGAGGATATTAAGAACAATTCATCAGCATGTGTACGATCATGACCAAATACTCCTTCTGCCTGCAACTCTTCACATATAGCAACCGTATCACAAGGAGTATGGACTGAAGGAGCATAAACATCTTTACAAGATTATCTCCAAAATAAATAATTTTTGGATCTTCAATACCTGAGTGCTTCTTCAGAAAGTTGCACAACCCTTTCCAGTTACCGTAAGTATAAATACCGCCTCTTACTAAATCTTTCCGCATCAACTGGTCCTGTTTCCTCAAACCCATTCAACCCAATGAAGGAACGTTCATAAATAAAAAACCCTGGTTTCTTCGAAAAACATACAATAATATCAAATAATTCCTTCCAATTGGGTCCAAGTGAGTGAGATGCCGTGTGAGAAGCAAAATCAACATTAGAACCTGTGATTAAAAACAGCAATTTGTTTTTATCTCGAAGAGCTTTAAACCAATTAATTAGGTTGTCGCTGCATTTATGAATATAATTTTCAGGATTT
This sequence comes from Abscondita cerata, assembly GCA_030710515.1. Taxonomy (NCBI): domain Eukaryota; kingdom Metazoa; phylum Arthropoda; class Insecta; order Coleoptera; family Lampyridae; genus Abscondita; species Abscondita cerata. The sequence goes on along the minus strand of JALBCR010002240.1, from coordinate 28,883 downwards.
TCCTTCATCTCCTTAAAGTAGCCCCCTTTATTCAGCTGAAAATGCTCTTTTTGAAACATTTCTTGTATTCCATCTAGTAAATCTGGCCAAATTTTGTACGATGTCAAGGGACCACCATTTTGTTCATCCAATGAGTCAACGGCTCTTGCAAACACGAGCCCAGCTGGCATATCGAAATAGTCCAGTAATGTTCGCATTTTTTCTGCAAAAGGTCCATTCCAGGTGAATAAAGGATTGGTGGTGAATTCATCAGTAGCTTGCCAATGACATGGTGTACCATAATATTTCACAAGCTCTTGTCGAGTTAATTCGGTGGTTCCGTGACTGCCGTGAATGATGTGACCGTCTGAGGCAATACGTAACAAATTACCATTTTCGGCATCGAGAATTAAACCTTTCAACATAAAATCCAGATTATCTTCAATGGGTTGCAGCAAGTACTTGAGGGATATCCTTTCTTTTCGACCAAAAACTTTGACAAAGTTTCATATTCCAATTTAATCATTGCACCGACTTTGTAACGGCATATTGTATTATCGAGGTCGAAGCCCAAGCAGTCGTAATCGGTAAATTTAATTGAATTATCAGGCACCACTAACCTCTGTGTTTCTTTCAGGCCACCAACCATCGTACTTTTTTCTAACCTCGCCATGTTATTTATCCCGCCTTTTCACTGATGCACCTCCAACGTAGTTGCACTTTATGACAATTCCTCAGTAATAACTTTCTATGCAACCAGCGTGACGTAAGCATTTAATAAATCGATAAATTAATTTTCCTAAGACAGCCTTCAGTGTTTAATTAATACATTTTGTTTTGATTATAACACATTTTACCAAAAATAAGATAAAAATGAGCGATTATACATTGGCATTATATAATATTATGTTAATCGCATTTGACCGTCACTTAATTCACTCGACCACGCTCTAATTTTATTCTCTAAAAAACATATTACGCTGCGAACATTTATTTACATACTCCGTATTTGTAATAAAAATAATGACTTTCGTGTAACGCTTTTACTGTTTTAGAAACAGTTTTATTAACGATTTTTAATGACCTTGCGTGTATAATGACATTTGAGTATACAAGGTGGTCAATATATTTTTGTTAGAATCAAGAGCCAAATTTAAATTGTTGTATTTAAATAAGTTTGTTTAGCAACAATTTAAGCAACCCCAAAAAGAACTGACGTAACTAAAAATAAACATTTGGTATGTTAAAGCTACTTAGAAAATTAGGCAACACACCTTACTCGCATAAACCAATAATGTTGATTTTTGTAATATTACAAAATTATACAAATTTTCAATTCCAACTATCAACTTTTGTATAATAACATCACATTTCCACATTTTCATTTCTCGTCCTACTTCATCATCCTGTTTCCTATCTACAGTGTGAGTGTAAAGTATGGAATAAAATTCATTAAATTTAGATTCTTATTTTTATGCAATTTTCCTCGGATAGGTCAAATTTTATATTTAAATTTTCATCTTTTGTTATAAATCAACTCTTTCTATCTCCACCAGTAACGGCGCAACAGGGAGTAACTTGAAAATTTAAATGGCAAGGGGCGTCAAATGTTACATTTTTGGAAAGACCATTTCATCCTCTATGCATCAATATAAATATCTTCTTACCATCGGTCGATTAGAACAGAAAAAAGTAACCTTTTAATATTTTTTCTACACTGATAATTGCTGAAAGAACAGGTTGACGTTTCACCCCTCAAAGCGAAAGTTTTATCAAGGCTGCGAATTCATAGCGCACTTCATTTAGAAATTTAAAAAGACAAAAGAGTCTACCCTAATGGTTTCTTTATTTACCAGTAAGGAAACATGCTTTTAGAAACATTGAAAATACCCTAAATTTAGTACAAGAAATCCCTGCAGTTTACTGCAGTGTTACCAATTACAAATTGTTGATTGCTGGTTGATTGTTAATGTTTGGTTGGATCGTTTTATTCATGTTATTTATTCATTACTGTTGCTCTTTTCGTTATTTATCCGTTTCCTAAAACAGTCTTTTTAATCAATGTGAAAATTTTTACTAAATACCCATAAGTATGTTGGCTGCCTTGATGAAAAGAGAAAGAACTAGGGTAGACTATTTTGTCCTTTTAAATTTTTAACTGAAGTGCGCTATTGTATGAAATTACAATTTTTTAAATTTTAAAACGATTACATATACAAAAAAATATGTGTGTTTAAATAAAATTTTGGACGGATTTGTAGCGCCATCTTACGAGTACAGTAAAATTATGGTCAAATTTCAATTTGCAACACCAAAAAACCCCACTATGCAAAATTTTGTCAAAATATCTCAAGTACTTTTCAATTACATAAGAAAAAACTAAAATTAATTTTTCACTTTGACACCCTGTTTCTTAGTAAATATCCAGTTTTCGAGTATGATTATTATAAAAAAATCTTATTGTTTTCGTCTAATCTAAGGAATCTTATATTAAAATATGTGCCATTAGTTCTGTGACACCCTGTATATACTTCACTTCACAATTTCAATTACAGTTATTTGGCTTAAATTATGGCACAAACTAGTGGGATATAAGATTCAAACTTGAAAACAAATCTTTGAAAAAAACAGTAAAATTAAACAACTAACTTAAAATTAAAGAATTAGTGATTATACTTCATAATTAATCGTTGGGGAGAATTACATTATTTTTGTTGTTTTTGCGTAGAAGCTTGAAAGTGTATGAAGATTAATTAGAAAATCGTTTTTTTAGAGCTATTTTTACAAAAAACCTCGGACACGTCAATTTTTGTTTGGAGGGGACATCTTCCGAAGACAAAGTTGATCCGAATATTAACAGGGTCACCCCGGCAGCCCTCATATTGAAAATCTTAAACGGTATGTTGGGTGAGCATACCTTATATGAAAGTCCTTTCAATTCTGTATACAGCCCCAAGGACCCCTAGACTATTTTTGAAAATAAAATTAAAGATCAAAAAAATACTACATTACGGTCGAGAATGCCAGTTCATGTTTACAAGGTACATTCATTAACGATAAAGTTTACTCCTGACAAATGTCCTTTGTGAACATCAATTGGCATTCTCGACCGTATTTTATCCCTGGAAAATAGGGCATATAGCTGTATAGGAAATTGAAAGAACTTTTATATGAGGTACCTGTCGACCCATCACGTCATTTAAGATTTTCGGCGTGGAGCTGCCGGGAAGCCCTGTTGATATTTAGAGTCTTCGGAAGATGTCCTCCAAGTATAGGTCTAAAAAAGCGGCCTGTTCCGTTTCCAGTGGGCTACCTGTATATTTGACATCTAAATAGATGATAGTCACGGTAATTAAAATAAAATTAAAAGTGCACATACAGGGTGTGTCATTAGTGTGAGAAAGCTCGATGTATCTGTTATTATAAAAAATATCAAACAAATGTATTTAGATAAATTTTAGGTATACTAAGCTACATGTTTTAAAATTATTTACAATTATACAGTGTGTTTCATTACTTGAAGGTAGCGCAAAGTTATGTTTTTTGAAATCGAACACCTGTAGATTATTATAAATTTGAATTGCGCTTCTTTACTCATCACGCCAATATAAGGGTTTAATATGTTAACTGAGCACTTTAAGACCCGGTTTTTCATTTGAGGGTAAATTTCTCTGGTCCAGTAACTTTGACCCAAAGATCAACCTGCAGGTTAACAATTATTGCGTTTTTCAAAGTACAGTTTGTCTTTAGTTACTCGACCTTCAGTAAACTTTAACTTGCGAAAATATTTCAAATGTTGGTACTACAACTGACAGAAAGTTTTATATCATTTAAGCTAAATTCCCAGTTACATGTTGCTATTTCATCCAATTCATCACTCAAAATTGAAATTATACGCAAATTTCGAAAGTTTATTAAACATATAATGAAAAAAATTACTTTTTATATCGAATTAGTTATTTCTTAAACTTATATAGATAATTACCTATTTTTTCAAAACGTATTTGTTTAGGAAAAATTTCAGTTACCGAAATTTTGTAGAGTTGTAAATTCGATTTCGTCAAACTTATAAACGGTTTTTAGTTTAATTTAATGATCAACCTTAAATACTAAATAGAATATACATTCAAATGCAAGCGACTTACAGATATTTATGGTAAAAGCTGTACCAAATAGTTTAAAAATAACGCTCATGAAGTACTTTAGCGCCTCAGACAGTGAGCTTAGTGACGATGTAGTGTAATTCTTCTTTTGAAAAAAAAAAAAATAAAATGCCCCTTATAAACATTTTGTATTTAGTTCGTTCAAAAAATTTTTACTGGTCGTTTGCAAGAAAGCGTGTGCGAATAAATATATTTTTAATCTTATAACAGGTATGTACCCCAAATATTTTATCTATAAAATTATGAAATCATTCTAGCTTAGTTATTCAATTCTTCTATAAAACAATGTATAAGTATTTAATTAATAAACGTGCAAATTAATTTATTTTAGAACAATATGGATTCAGTAAGTAAGCGAGTTCAATTTTCGAGAGAAGAGGAACAACTATTGGTAGCTTTAGTAGAAAAATATAAAAATATAATCGAAAATAAAAAAAGTAACGCAACCACATGGAAGGACAAGGATAAGGCTTGGAGAGTGATTGAGGGCGAATTTAATTGCAACAGTGGCCAAAATGTAAGAACCGCCAAGCAATTAAAAGAAAAATATTTAAATATGAAAAAAAGGGCAAAACAAAATTTATCTAATGAAAAAATATTAATTAATGCAACTGGAGGCGGACCGCATACATCATCTAATATTTCTGATTTAGATATAAGCATTAAAAACATAATTGGCAAACAATTAACTGGTCTCACTAATTCGTTTGATTCTGATAAACCATCTACGAGCACAAACAGCAAGTATTTTATTATTTTACCAACACATTTTATAATTTTATGGTTTTAGATTCAATTAATTTAGATCATGATTATGAATTATGTTTAGAAATTAGTGATGACATAGCACATGAAGAATGCGTACAAGAAATTGAAGATGTTAGTGTAAATGTACTTGATGGTATCAAAAATGTACTATAATTACTACAAGTAAATAATAAAATACTTGTTTTAGGTAACGATACCTACGGAGAACTGGTCTGAGAAATCAATAAAAATGCTTAAGAAACCATTGAATAAACGTTTAAAATATGGTGAGCTAAAAGTAAAAACAAACCTACTTGAAAATTTAGTAATTATTTTAGATGCACCCAAGAAACGTGTGGAAATCCAAATTAGTCCTGTCTCGAAGAAATACGTTGGCTTAAATCAGCAATTAATCGAAGAGAAATTGCAATTTATAAATCTCCAAAAGAAAAAATTTCTAGAAGAACATAAAATAAAAATGGAAATTCTTAATGCAACTTTGGATTTAAAAAAAAAGAAATTATCTTTATTCCATTCAACCTAAATTAAGATTAACACAGAAATTAGGTCTACCCCAAAATATTTTTGGTCTTCTAACAATTTCTTCATCACTGCTATACACATTAACATCATAATTATCCATTCTATATCAAATAATAAGAATTTTAAATTGTCTCAAGAATGCAAACTAGGTTATAATATGTAAGTAAACACAAACCACAGGTTAACCAGTGGATTTTCTACCGGTAAAAGTAACTGTTAGTTTCATCGCCGACCGTTAATTGAAAAACGGAATTCTTGTGGTAAACTTAAGGTTAAACCCCAACCACAAGTTAACCAGCGATTGAAAAACCGGGCCTAAGACATATTGCCATTTATAACCTAAACACGTGTTATATTCAACACCCGTATCTCTTAAATGAAACAAAAGAATAAATTATTTTCTACCTGTAAGAATTTTCTAATATCGACTAGTTTCTTCTTAAAGTATTAGGTTATCGATAAATCCCAATTTTAAATACAGTGTGATCAATTACCCAGTAATAATTTCCATATTTTTTTTAAATAGAACACTCTGTATTTTATATCATTATGAGAAAGTTCATTAAGTGTACTTTTTAATCTTATACACCATTTCTTATACTTAAATTTAATAATTACCGAGATATTTCGTGTTTTAAATTTACTTTTGGATTTTTATAAATAACATTCATTCTAACATAAAATATTCAAATTGGGTATAACTTCGACTATTTCAAAACATTTGACAATATTTTCTTTCTGTTTTTAGTTTAGTTTTTATTGTCACCCCAAAAATGATTTTTTTTGTGCTGTGGGAAAGTAATAAAAACACATTAATAGACAACCAAGAGCGGAAGCATTTAGAAGTTTACTGCAAAAATGTTAACATACAAGCAATACAGGTTACGGAAAATCGGATCCATGCTTTCTTTAATTATGTTTTATTTGGAGACGAGACAACGTTTCACAAAAATGGCAGTGTAAACACATAATTTCCACTATTATTCAACTTCTAACCCCCATAAAATTTTTATCCACAATCAAACAAGATGGTCGGTAAATGCTTGGTGGCGTTTTGGGAATTTATGTCATAGGACCACACTTTTCGAAGATCATGTAAACGGGGATATTTATTTATATTTACATGGAAAACGTTTTTGTCAGAATTATTAGAAGAAATACCTTATGAATATTCGTGCGAAAATGTAGATTTTACATGACGGCTCTCAAGTGAACTATGTTTTAGTGAGTGGTTGCATTTTTGTATTAATAAATCGACCCAAACAACGGCCTGAAAACATTACACAAATCCCTACCTATTCGCATAAATGATACATTTTTATCACAGCCAGTGGCGGTTGTAACAGAGGGCAATTTGAAAATTTTAAACGGTACTAGTAGTCAAAAGTTACATTTTCGGAAAAATTTTCATCTACTATTTAGCAATGTAATTGTTTCTAAAATTAAAGATTAGAACAACCAACAGAAAAACACCAAAACTGCACTAAAACTTGACTCGACACGTGTTTCAACAGCTAGCTTGTTATCATCAGCGGTACCGATACTAAAAATAAAAACAATGGGAAGTTTATATATACTCATCTGCTTATCAACGCATCGTTAAACTTAATTGATTCTTAGATAAGCTTAAATAATTCCGAAAATCCTAATGGACCGTTATCATCATAATTCATAAGCAAATTTCTGTTTTTAAAAATTTCTAAACTTTCATAAGAATCAAGTTCGTTTTTATTATATACCCTCTTAATTAATTCAATGTCGCCTACTTATATAGCCATTTTCAAGCATATGCATCGCAACACTGGACCTATCTGAGCGATGATATTTGACATGAGCTACGTGCTCTTTAAAACGAGTTTAATAGTTTACTATTCAGTAATTTTTAATTTTCCTGTTTTAATCGACCGATGTTGAAGATGCTTACATTGCTGCATAGAGGATGAAATAGTCGTTCCGAAAATGTAACTTTTGACTCTTATTGCCATTTAAAATATTCAAGTTGCCCCCTGTTGCGGCGCCACTGGTGGATATAGAAAGGGTTGATTTATACCAAAAGATATGGGAATTTAAAAATAAAAATTAACTTGTCCGAGGAAAATTACATAAAAATAAGGATAAAATTTAATGAATTTTATTCCAAACTTTACACTCACACTGTATATCTTATTTTTACATCACATTTTATGAAATAAGGTGCGACGGTTTCCAAACCAAAAATTTTACACCCCTTTTTTTCACTCTTTTTGAATTTGAGTTACTACGTTATAATGAAACAAAAAAATTTTATGTCAGACGGTCCGGCCGTCCGTCCGTATGTAAACAAGATATAGAGAAAACCATCCGTCCAATTTTTATGAAACTTTGTACAAGAATCTTATTTATAATTCCGAAGATCTGATTATTTTTGGGCATAATCTGTAGCCAAAGGGGCTGTTAATCTACACAAATATTCGAATTTTGAAATATTTAGAAAAATATTTATTTTACACATTTTGTTTCAAATAAAAGTTGTTTATAATTTAATTATACACATTTTGTTGTTTAAACTATTTTTGATCCGATAAGGAATTACTGAGATATAACAATAACGGACCAATCTCAATTTTGCTGTGGCCGGAGTAAACCTCAATTTTACTTGGTCGACTGTACTATAACATTTAACCTTTTTCCCAGTCAATGTTTTTGGCTGCATTATCAAAACCTTTGAAATTGAAACAGTTTGTCACTAATTATGATAGTTTGGTCTCCTCTGCGAGCCACAAATGTTCTGAAAACTCTAATAAAGCTTCAGTTGACATATAAGTTTCTCCACGAGGCATGCTAAATGTTACTGTAATGCTTGTGAGAATACTCCGATGACTCAGAAAATAAATTAACAAGATGACCTTAAAAAAACAGTTTTATACTGACATTTCTATACATCTAGTTAACTACATAAAAAAACCACCAAATACTCAAAGAATTATTCATTGAACCAACGCCAAACTGGAAAGTGTTAGGATAAAAGTAGAAGAACATCAAAACTGAATTACAAAGGTACCGATGAAATTGAATTGAAAGCACTTTGACTCTGCTTATATTGTCAGCCATTTATAAATCTAATCGGGAAAATATGTTATCACTTTTTTCAACGAAATGTATTGGTCGCCCTGTTTTCCGTTCAGCAATGTCTGTAAAAAGATCTGATATTCTCATAGGGGTTTTTACGATTTAATAATGGAACTACCAGGATTTTTTAAATGTTATTCGTATGATACATTTTAAATATTGTATTGTGATGTAATGTAATGGTGCCATAGAAGATCAGTATAAACCTGCATAGTGTGGTGACGAAACAGTGTGCAATTGTGGATTGGTTCGTCTTGGCAAAGCATTTGCTTCAAGGATGAGGAAAATCACTAAAACCTAAACATGAAAGAAAAAGAATAACCCAGGAGCTGTAATAACCGACATATCTGTATTGTTTACGAGCCTTATGTTTGTGTCGATGAAATGCTTATCCCATTTCGAGGACTTAAAGTTTACATGCCAGCAAAGCCAAATAAACATGATTCGAAAGTTTTAGCATTGAAAGAATGAGACAGTTTTGGTTTGTCTGATAAACCATACTTATAGTGATTCCACCAATTTTGGCAGTGATACTCATTTGAGTTAGTACAGAATTACAGAGTCGGAAACTAACTTTTGTGACAACACTTAGAAAAAACAAAAATGAAATTCCAAACTATTTGACACCACAAACTGGAGCCAATAATACATTTGCTTTTTGCCAAATCTCTTATATACATTAGTGTCTATTATAATTCTTTTACTCACCAATTCTTTTCCACCAACATCAATTTTCTCTTTTTCCTTCCTCTCTTTTTTTTTAATGTTGTCTTTACCACATTTACCTCAAGTTTCTAAATACCTTTTCCTTTTCACACTTTGGCCACCCCTCCATCATTTTCTTGATTGTTCATAACCTTCGCATACTCCAAGTTTCCTCCTGTTTCTCTTTATCAAAATTAGACGCCTTCACAAAGTTTTTTCTTCCGTCGACTCCTTTTGAGGCTTTATTTATAATAATAACCAGTATATACTCACCATGCTCCGCATGTATATGTTATAGCTATTGTGCTAGTAATTATTTCAAATTCATCGATTTACTTGAAAATTTGACAGTAGGTAGGGAATAGCCCAAGTATCAAAATTTATATTATGCTGAGAGGCGCTTCCACTCTGGGGGAAATGGCCATTCTATTTCGGGGATGGAATTATTTTTTAAATTTTAACTGAAGGAATCAATAGAAAAATAAGCAAAAATGTTCTATACATTTTTTCGTAAAATGGATATTTTTCTAGTTATTGACGACTTAAGGTATCAGTTTTTCATAGAAAAAAACCAACATTTTAAATCGGTTTTCCTGAATAACTCGAAAAGTATGCATTTTATCGATGAAAACTGTAGAGAGCAAAATTATAGCTTATAAAAATAAAGAAAACGCTTAATTTTTAATGTTCTTCGACCAATATGTTTTTAAATTTGAGAGATTCAAAGTCAAACAGTGAGAAAACTAACTACCAATTTTTCGAAGTATACCTATAGAATCTTTGTAAATAAACAGACCTCTCTTTTAAAATAAAAAAGACTATAACAAAATAATTGAGCGACTCAATTATAAAGCACTTTTTTCAGCGAAAAAATCACGGAAAACCACCCATTAATTACCAAGGTTTTTTAAAAAAATGTATATACTCTTATAGCCCTTTAAAAACCTGGTGAACTTTCTACCGTCAAAATGAAAGGAGTAAAAAACTAATCAAATTTTTTTCGAAAATTCAAAAAGTATATATCGGAGCATAACGATCTACATTTCTAGTGGAAGAACTGTTAGAATTTGTTGGTGTTGCAAAAAGGATGTGGTGTCTTATAGGTGGGTGCAGGAAACTTACACTATATTGCAACTTAAGTTATTCCGGATGCTCTGGAGAGGTATAACATGACCGTGATGTTATCAATGAAGGCTCTTAAAAATAACAACTGTTATTTATTTATAAAAACTATTTTGGTATAATGTTTATATATATTTTATGATTGTAATTCAATCCCGGGTGATGCTGCGTTGTCAATAGGTTCTAGATAGAACCTTCTTCTCGACGACGTCTCGGCAAAATCGCATTTGCCATCTTAAGGACTTCTCTTGTAACTGTTTGCTTCTACTTCTTGTTACTTAGTTTTCGAGAATGCGATTTTGCCGAAACGTCGTCGATAAGAAGAAGGTTCTATCCAGAACCTATTGACAATTCTGCTTAACGCTCATTTAGATATAATTAAAACCAAGACAAAAGTGAACCTACAACTACATAAACATAAAGCTTTCTAACAAGTAATTCAATTAACCAAGTCAAAAGCACAAGTAAGAACGGTATAAATTGATTCTACTATAATTCCACTGTCAAGATGACAAGTTATAAATTCAGAATAAATAGTTAAATTAGTAACACTGGAACGTCGATCGATAAACACATTCTGACACGGGATAAGTTTTCAAAATACGGAAAAATTCTAATATACAGTATGTTCCCGGATTGAGTTTACAATAGGTATGATTGACAAAAATTTTCGAATTGGAATTTCATATTTTGGGATTCTGCCCTGCTTGGTCTGAAACTTATTTTTAGTTTACTTTCGATTTTTTCAAGTCAAGTAGGCCTTTGACAGTCGAGCAAACACTATTTTAGTTCTAGGTAAACTATCCTTTTCGTTCACAGTACGCCAAAGTGTTACTAAGAAAAGTTGTTCAGAATTAACAGTTATAGCGTTATGCAAATTTTCAGAATGATCGGCCTACTTTGATATTATTCAATGGTTTTACATGTGCCGTGCAAATAGCTTACCGCTTTCGTCTAACCCCTCTTACGTTATGTGTGTTGTATAACTTCCAATTCTCTATAAAGCGTTAGGTAAAGTTGTTGGTACTACACCATTGACAGACAGCCTCCAAATTCGAATGTAAAGAAATGCAATCAGTAATAGCATAGTATACACGTAGATGTATACTGTGGTAATAGCCTTAATCGAGGTAAATATTTTTAAATTCTCTGCGAATAATAATTGAGTTTGGCAGATTGTTAATAAAAATGAGTACCCAGATTTGATCCTTATGGAACTCCTGATGTTGTTGATTGATAATATTTGAATTCAACAAATTGGAACCTATATCTACAATGTAAGACTTAAACAACTCGAGTAGATCATCATTAAAACCAAATTCATGTAATTTACTTAATAGGATAAAATGATCTATTGTACGCCTTTGAACCCTGATCACAAAAAAAAATTTAAAATTGGTTAAAACAAATATTCCGTGAAACAATATTTGGTTTAAAATGAATTATCATTTTCAATTTGTTTTTAAATTGTCAATATGGGTGTAATTCTTTTAAAGAAAGAAATGGTAATAACTGTAACCTTGCACCTGATCCCAAGAAAACAATTTAGGGTTGGCTAAAACAGATATTAAGTCAAACAAATTTGAAGAATTAAAACTTTCTTTTTGACTATAATTATTTTCGGTACCTATTTATTGCTTTCGTAATTATGTTAACAACATTTAAAACAGTTTACCTTTATATTACTACTAATTATGCATAATATCGTTTCTCATTGTTAGTGTATTTTACTGTATTCATGTAGAGAGTCACAAAATGTTATACTTTGAACATCTATATACAGGGTGCGGCATAGTTCGTCGAATACGATATATCTGTTATTAAAAATATATCAAAAAAAAGTTATTAACAAAAATTATAGGCCGTTTTAAACTTCACATTTTCAAATTATTTTTGTATTTACAGGGTGTTACATATTACCACGGTGAACCAAACATACTTTTTTTAAATGAGACACACCCTATATATTATTTCAAATTTAGATTAAGCTCATATCCTCCGTACTTTCAATATAGGGTTTCATTACGTTATACAGGATATTTCAAAGCTATAATCAATTGTATATGAAAATCATGCTCATTTCAACCTCCTGTATATCCTACACAAAACAACCTAATTATAATTCTTTTTAAGCATAACTTTTTCACTTTGATACAGTGTTAAGAGAGTGTGCTATTTCTTTATTATTGCACCAATGGAATATACAGCGAGCCATAACACGAGCACAGGATTTTGTCAATTTTTTCAAATGAATCACTGAATTTTAATGTAAAAAGTGAAAATACACTTTATGTTCTTTCATTTTTAATTAGTACATTACATTGGTTCATTTATAATGGGTACAAAATATGTTACACAAATTTCTGTCGATCAATTGTTGGCGTACAAATTTCCGGACATGTAATAGATAGTAATTGAAACACAGATTAACTAAAAAAATTAAAAACACATCTATAATTAAGTCACAATCCCATTACAAACTGAAAATTAAAAACTACTTCTCTATCTTTTCAGATGCCTTTAAACCATTCAATGTTTTACCAAAACTGTTTGCTACAAAATTATTTAAATAATACGAATTAAATCGTCTGTTTGAAATGTTGCTTCTAAAAGACGAAACCTTATCGTTTAAATCTTTAAAATCCTTATGCAAAGGTTTAATTAAATATCGAGATTCAACATGTATGTTTTCAAAACTTTTAAAAGAGTTTACGCATTCTTCAGAAATGCCATCAACATTGTTTAATACGCTGTTACTAGATTCTGCAAATTTGAACATTCTAATCCTATTGGCACACTCTTCAATGTGTTCCTGTAATTCTTTTGGATCTTGCTCCTTAGGGCTTAATATAGACTTTGACATTAAATCTAATTCTTGACTATCTAATTGATTTGAATCGTCACCCTAAAGTGGAAGAAATTAATTTAGAAAATTAATACCAATTTGAACACAACCTGAGTTGAAGAAGTTTCATCAAAGTTGCTGACATCCCCGCAAACTAAGAAAGGTATAATGATTTTATTGATACCAGTTAAAGAATCAAATTTCTTATTTCGACATCCAAAATGGAGTAATTTGAGTTGGATCAAAACCCTCAGGAGGACTGTAATCTAAACAAACCACAAAAGCTTCTAAAACTAAAGAATTAAAACATAGAAACCTAAACACAAACTATACCTATGCTGGAATTTCTGGAACTTGGTGGTTTTACTATTTCAACATTTTTAAAGAGCATTAAAAGCTGGTTTGTTAATAAATCATTATCTTTGTTATGAAATATTTTTGCGACAAAATTACCACTTGGTTTTAGTACATTGCATGATATATGTAGAGCACCTAATAATAATTGAGACTGAATATAAATATCCATAGAGTGTAAACCAGTAACTACAAATATTTAAGAGTAAAATTAAAATATACTAATTATCAATATACCATCTGGAGCACCATCACACATAACTAAATCAGCTTTAGTGCCCTCAAAATGACTCATTATCTTTTCGGTTGTTGAAAATTTAGTAATATCTCCTTGAATCTGTACTACCCCAGGTAGAGGAGCCATCGGCTGTAAATCAACAGCAACAATTTGAACATTTTCATTACATTCTCCTTTCGGTTCTGTTTTCTGTACTGGTGTGATGGGAATTAATAAATCTAAAATTTCTTTTTCATCCACTAAATTCTTCAATTCTACATTTTCTTTCAGATACAATTTGCGTGACAGCACTTGGCTCCAACTGCCAGGAGCTGCACATAAATCCACTACTTTATAAACGTCTAAAACAATAAATGTGAGACCCGTACTTATGATTCTAGTTCACTCACTATGAAAAATATTAAATTTGGAATCTAGATGTAAAGCTTAAATGCGCTACGGGCTCTCCATCCCTCCTCTTTCGCTTTGCGATAGTACACATCGCGTTTATCTTTTACACCCCTTTCTCATTTAAATCAAAGAATAAAATCTGTGCTAAAATTATGAGGTTAAAACATTATAATTTTAGGGTTATGTTATGTGCACAGAATTTATACAATTCATCATTCACAAAGTACTTGTAACACAGAAAAATAATGTAATGTAACCTATCCTTATTTATAAAAACCTAATTCAAATAATCTAATTATTTTAAAACAAATATAGCAATGCCATAATTTCCGTTTTGAAATAATTAACCATCATCTAATACGACAATTTACAAAATAGTGTAAGCCATACTTTAGCCCACGTATGCATAAATTATCAAAAATTATACAACTATCTTCGTTTCAATGAAAACTTGATAAGTGCAAGCTTTGTACTTTGCCCTATAATTACATCAATTTGGATAAATTTTTCAGCGTTTGAATTGTGGTTAATTTTACACGTTCCATTAAAAATGTTGTCTCGGTACTCGCGTCAATTTGCAGCTCAAGTAAGTACATTTGCATTCATACTTCTACTAAATTTACGTTTAATTTTTTTTTTAGTTTTCCAATCAATTAAAATGTTTCCAAAGCACTTTAGTTATTGCTGAACACAATAATATAACTCTATCACCAATTACTCAAAATGCAATAAGTGCAGCTAAAAAGCTCGGTGGAGAAATAACTGTATTAGTGGTGGGCACAAAGTGTGGACCAGTATGTCTATCAATCTAAATTAATCTTTTCTCACACATTTTCTTTAAAGGCTGTTGAAAAGTTGACCAAAGCAGAGGGCGTTAGTCGAGTACTTGTCGCTGAAAGTGATGCTTTCAATGGATTCCTTGCTGAGACCATCACTCCTTTAATATTAGCTTCTCAAAAACAATTTAACTTTACACATATTGTAGCGGGAGCCACTGCATTTTCAAAAGCCGTTTTACCTAGAGTCGCTTCTAAGTTAGATGTTTCGCCTGTTACTGATGTTATAGGAATTAAATCTGCTGATACCTTTGTACGTAGTATTTATGCCGGTAATTATAATGTATTGTCTAGAAACCAAGCTAATAATAATCTTTAAGGAAATGCAATTCAAACTCTAAGTGCTAATGACGCCATTAAAGTTATAACTGTCAGAGGAACTAGTTTTGAACCGAGTAACTTAGAAGGGGGTTCGGCAAGTTCAGAGAAAGCTCCCGAAGGAAATTATTCGTCTGATTTAGCTTCGTTTATTGGACAAGAACTAAGTAAATCTGATAGGCCCGAACTCACCAGTGCCAATGTTGTTGTAAGTGGTGGACGGGGTTTGAAATCTGGAGAAAATTTCAAGTTATTATATGATCTTGCTGATAAACTAAAGGCAGCTGTCGGGGCATCGCGAGCTGCTGTCGATGCAGGATATGTACCAAATGATATGCAAGTTGGTCAAACAGGAAAAATTGTTGCTCCAGTATGTCTTACATTTATTCTTAGTACCTCATTCAACATAAAAATTTTTAGGACTTGTATATAGCAGTTGGAATTTCGGGGCTATTCAACATCTAGCGGGAATGAAAGATAGTAAAACAATTGTTGCTATTAATAGGACCGGAAGCGCCAATTTTCCAAGTGTCTGATTATGGTTTAGTAGCAGATTTGTTTAAAGTTGTTCCAAGAACTTACTGGGAAGTTGTAGAAAATTTTTATATTAAAATGTATTTTTCAACTATGTCAATAAACTTCTTAATTTAATTTTATTGCTGTTCAAAGTCAAACATTGCTAAGAATATTTAACATTGAAAATATTTTCATACATATGTGAAAATCAGTAATGCAATGATAATATTCTGTTTTTGGCACAAAAAAAAATATGTAACTTATTGGTGCTTGTGCTCCAGGGTCAGATGTATTAATTGACCCGCCCAACCCTTTTATTTCGGTCTTAACTGGATTCCATAACATAACTTCAATCTTCTGTGTTTGATCATTGACTGATTTAATTTTCAGATGCCTTGATAAATGTCGCGCACTGCGAGCGAAACATCGGTAACAGATAGAAGATGAAGTCTCGAAGAGAATCTTGTGATTGCCATTGCATAAACGCATGTTCTGCTACCGCCGACTTATCGATGTGTCCCAGGCGACAGTTTGCTGGATGTTCTTTGAGTATACGGTAAAACTGTCTCCCGCTGCTGGGAGAGGGTCTCATTTTGTCCTTTGTTGATCTGATGGTCTACTAAATCTTCTTGGTTGGTTTTGTAACTTGCAATCATGGAATAGATAAATAACATACACGTTCAAATCCTAAACGATAACTGATATATTTCTCTATGGGTGTAGAATTTAAATGAAATAATAATTCAGGTTTATTACAATTCTCTACCCTTAATCACAACTTATCTTGAAATTAATTAAATTATAAAAATAAACAGACGCTTCACTGATTTCTGCTACGCAATTATATCTTGAATTGCTAGAACTTTCAGGAACGGGTTTATTACTCTGTTCTGAGTCTGATGGTTCTATCAATTCGGGAGTACAAGCAACTAACTCATCCTTAAGATCTAAACTATCATTAGGTAATTTAGGTGCTGGGAATGGCAAAGAATTTGATCTGAGTGACGTTTGATTTTCCGGTCTTCCCCCACCTTTTCATCGTATGCTACATTTCCTGATTTCGATACAACTTCACCTTCCATCCACGTAGGATTGGATGTGTTTTTATAATCGCGAATTAAAACCGAATCAGCGATTTCTACTTTTTAACTTCCTCCTGCGTTATTAATTTGACTCAAGGTTCTGTTTTGATTAATTGTTCCTGTTTGGTTTAATTAAATTTAACTGTGATTGCAATTGCCTACCTAACAGTAATTTTGCAGGACTAAAACCTGTCGTGCAATGATCCGTATTTCTATAATCGAACGAGTATCTACTCATGGCTTAGTCTAAATCCTGATTTTCGGCATGAGCTTTAATATATAAAAAGTTTAAAATTTTTGACCGAATTTTCCGCCAAGTCATTACCCGCAGGGTGATATGGAGCTGTTAAAAAGTGTTTGATGCCGTTACAAGTTAAATATCTACTCGTAAAATTCTGTAGATGAAAAAGGAGGATCGTTGTCACTGATAATTACGTTTGGTAATCCAAACCTCGCAAATATAGATCGTAAACATTTAATGGTACTTTTGGTGGTAGTTGATTTCATTTTAAAATTTCTAACCACTTAGAGTATGCATCGGTGACGACAAGATACTTTGTGTTGAATAAAGGTCCTACAAATTCTATATTATGTGTTCTTGACCATGGAACAGTAGTTCGAGGCCATGGAGTGAGTATTGATTTAGGTGGATCCGGCAGAACTGAATTACATGCCGCGAATTTTTGCACAGTTCTTCAATTTCCGAATCAATTGAAGGCCACCATACATAAGAACGAGCAATCGACTTGCATTTATTAATTCCTATGGCTTGCATGAATTTCCTTTAAGATTTTTGTCGTAATTTAGTGCGAACTATAACGCGATAACTCCAAACAATACACCCATGCTCTAAGTGTAATTGTTCACGTCTATAATAAAATGGTTTGTAGAGCCAAATTTCAGGTTGTTCACCAGGACATCCATGCAAACAAAAACCGTAAATTCTGTTTAAAATGGGATCAAGACGTGTCTCGCCAGCAATGTCTTTGTGACTTGTAATTCTTCGAAATGATAAATATGACCAAAATAAGGCGATTTATGCTTAGTTACATTTATTGGTAAGCCCGATAATGCGTCTGCATTACCATTATTTGATGAACTAACAAATTTAATGTCGTACATGTAACTGGATAAAAATAGTGACCAACTCTGTAAACGACTGGCTGCTAATAGGGGAATTCCTTTTTGTTACCGAAAATAGATAATAGTGCTCTATGATCGGTTATAATAGTAAAAACGCCCGTACAAATAAATATTAAATTTTAACACTGTAAATAATCGCTAAACCTCTTTCGCTTTGAGATTAGGTACGTGAATGAAAAGCTATGGGTTTTGAATCGCCATTGGGGAGCACATGTGAAATAACGGCCCCGATTCCATATGGCGAGGCATCACACGCCAAAGAAACTGGTAACTCTGAATTATAATGCACTAATACATCAGCTGACAATAATTTTGTTTTTATTAATTGAAACGCGTTTTCGCACATGCTATCCCAATGCCATTTAACATTTTTGCGTAATGGATTATATAATGGGTACATTATTGTACTTAAAGCACGAATAAGTTTTCCATAATAATTGACAAGAACAATAAATGATTTTAATTCAGTTAGATTATTTGGGACTTTTACTTTACTGATAACTTCAACTTTATCGTCGCTCGTATGCAAACCTTCCGCGTCTATTCGATAACCTAAATATGATATTTCTTTTAAAAAAATTTACACTTATTTGCTTTAATTGTTAATCTAAATTGCTGCAGTTTAGACAAAACTTGCTTTAATCTACTTAAATGCTGATTATTATCATTTCCGCTAATTAAAATATCATCAAAAAATATTGCGACGCCTTCAATGCCTGCAAAAGTAGTTTCCATAATTCGTTGAAAAATACTAGGAGCTGAAGCTATCCCGTAAGGTAATCGTAAAAATTTAAATAACCCTTTAAGGGTATTAATAGTAACAATTTCTTGCGAATCTTCATCTAGTACTATTTGAGCATATGCCTGGGATAAATCAATTTTACTGAAAATTTTACCATTCTTAAGATTTGCAAACATTTGTTCAATTACTGGTATAGGATATTTATCAACATGAAGCATCAGATTAACTGTAATCTTGAAATCACCACAAATACGAAGACTATGGGTGTTCCCCATTCCTCATGTTCAACAGGTGACAAAATACCGTTGTTTACCAAACTAGATAATTCGCTTTCAATTTTAGTTTTTACTGAAAATGGTAAAGGTCTAGCTTTACAAAATACAAGGATCGCATTGTTCTTTAATTTTAATTTAGCTTTACCACCATTAAAACTACCTAATTTATTCGAAAATACACATGGAAATTCCTTAATTAACTTTTTCACATTGATATCGTGAACAGTATTATCAATTCCTAAATTGTTGATGTCCGTATTCATTATGACGTCAATTTGGTACGATATAGAATTTAAGATTAAGAGTTGCTTGCTTTATATTTAACATTTACTTTAATAATCCACAAGGAACAATCGTATTACCATTGTACGATTTCAATTTCATTTTTGTTTCGAAAATATTGAAATCGCTAAATTTGTCAATGTACGAGGAGATATTGAAAATTTCTTAGCCTACTATAGAACCAAACAAAATTTCAAACCTGCAACGTCTCTAGACCTTTAAAAAAATGTTTCTTCTTGCTCTGCAAACCAGACCTCCACAGTTTCTATTACCTCCTTGTTGGAAGAAAATGTACGACCTTTTAACTTTTTTTCAGTTGAGGAAAGAGGTGATAGTCGGACGGAGCCAAATCGAGTGAATAAGGGGGTGTTCTAGTAATTCAAACCCTAATCACGAATTTTTTGCATGGCAACATGAGATTTGTGTGAAGGGCGTTGTCCTGCAAAAACAAAACACCTTTGGATAGCTTTCCGCGTCTTTTCTCTTTAATATTTTCCCGTAGAGTGGTCGAATAGTAATCTCCAGTTATTGTTCTACCCTTATCCAAAAATCAATCATGATTACTCCATGGCAATCCCAAAAACTGAAGCAAGAACTTCTTAGGTCTTGGAGAACCAGAGTGTCGCCATTCCATCGATTGTTGCTTTGTTTATGGTTCGTAGAAATGTACCCAAGTCTCATCCATAGTAACAATTCGGTTTAAGAAGTCTACATCGTTTTCAAATCGAGCACAGATCGAACGCGATGCTTCTACCCTTGCACGCTTTTGGTCAACATTCAAACATTTGGGGATCCATTTTGCAGCAATTTTTTTCATGTCCAAATTCGTATGAAATATTCAGTGCTTCAGATATCCGTTTTAGCCCAACTCGGCGGTCTGATAAAATCATGTCATGAACTGCATCGATATTTTCGGGGACTGACACAGAAACTGGCCTTCCCGATCGGTCATCATCTTCAATGGAAAATTTACCTCTTTTGAAGCTTGCATTCCAATTTTGACGGTCGCATACGAAGGACATTGATCACCAAGGGTATTAAGCATATCTTCGTAAATCTGCTTACCTCTTAACCCTTTTAAATACAGGTACTTGATGATGGCTCGATACTCCAATTTTTCGATTTTCACAATTTCGGTGGACATCTTTTTCATTTAATTTATTGCGTGACTCTGGTTTACTTTTTGACGTCAAACTTTACACTGACACTTCTAATAAGTTATTGTTCGTTGCTATGGTAACGCAATATTTTGTTTATGCAAGGAACTGGTCTAGGCTAACTAGATATCAATACATCCTCGTATGTTGATTCTGATATGACAGAAATTGCAGAGCCCGTATCAATTTCCATGTGCAATAGAATATTTTCAATATTTAGCAAAACAATAATTGGGTCGTTATCTTCATTACTTATATTAAATAAATTACATTCTTCAGAATCCGAGCTATAATTTTCTACATAAAAAGTATTTGTTCGAAAATTTTTTTGTCTATTACAAACATATTTAACGTGACCAAACTTACCGCATACATCACAATTAGCATTTTTATAAAAACAATTAGAAGTTACATGATTTCTGCGGCCACAACATTGACAAGGTCGTCTTCCTCCAGAAGTTGACGGCTGTTTTTGATTTTGGTAGAAGCGGTTGATCTTTCTGGTTTTGAAGAACGGGCTTCGGTCTGTTTTAAACGTCCCCGGTTTAGAGTTAGATCTGCTACCACTTTTTCCCTTGAAGATTGCAATAAATGAATGTTTGCTTGTTGTGTTACCGCTTCCGTTAAAGTGACATCTTTTTCTGCGGCTTCCACGTTTACTGACAGTTCATACGCTTTTGCATATGGTAACTGCTTTTCCGAAAACAAACGTTGTTTAATTATATCGTTTCGTAAACCATACACTAATTGATCACGTACATTTTCATCTAAAGCTGGCAGGATTTTTTAAGGCTGCAACATATTGTGCTACCGATTCGTTTATCTCCTGTCGACCCTGCCTAAACTTATATCGCTTAGCGATCGCCGAAGTTCTGGCTGTAAATGTTTTTTACGGTTTTCACTAAAGCACTGTAACTTTTGTCTTTGAATAACTCGTCGCCAATTGGTTTGAAGATAGTTTTGATGTCGTGTGTTTTAGAATTCTTACTATACGGTCGGTGACTTTCGATATGTATGGAAGTGCGTGGGTCTAGACTCAAACGCAGTTTTGAGAGTTGTTACATTCAGGGTTGAGAAGAGAATGTTTTACCTACAGTCGGAGAGGGGAGTTCAAATTCATGTAACTTAGAGAAAGGGCGCCAGGCTGTAATATGCCAAGAATCTACGCGATCCAGCCACACGCGTTGCGTATCCTAAAGAGTAACTCAGTCTTAGACAAGGAAGAACAATAAAAATCGGTATGACGGGTTCCCTTTTATTTAAGATGACTGGTAATTCACCCATTTGCAAAAAAATCGTCCAAAACTAATATTTTCCTTAAAATGCACCAAAACTAAATATTAACGTAAGTAAGCGATGTCACAGACAAATTAACTGTGTTACGTAACCAAGAACCAGATGGTTGATTTGCTATCACTAGCACCAGAAATACATATCTCCCCCGGAATTAGAACGTCCCATAGATACAAGAGGTAGTTTCTCTATACGTGTTAGTGTTTCCTTCAGTCACCGATAGATGGCGTTATGCGTTGGCTTTCCGGTTTCGTCAATAATGTTACCACACGACGGAACAACGCAATAATTTAAAATAAATTTTTAAAGTAATATTTCATTTGTATAAATATTACTAGACACACTGTTCAGTTTGTTTTGAATTAATCTTTAATTTTAAATTGAGTGTTAGGTGTAAAATAACAGGAAACTAAAATGTTATAATAATGTAACACGTATGGCCACCTATCGGCAACTTCGGGAAGTTCATATGCAAATATAGAATCATCTGGGCCTTATACATTCCGGCGAAGATGATGTATTTCTCAGCTAGCACTAATAATATATTCTATTAATTACAGATCTGCAACACAAAAACAAATTGGTTCTATTTGACCCAAACGCAAAATTATTCCAACTGCAAATTTGCTTATAAGCCTACCTGTGGCATTATTTTCTTTTTAAATAAAAAATTGTGTATTATTAATATTCTTTTTTGTTTGATACCCCCGGTTGAAGAATTGCGTTTGTTCAATATACTAATTATAGACAAATAAATTCATGCAGCGTAGCATAATTAATAAGCCGTAAATTTGATTATTGTACAATAGAACGCGTGAATGATAACAAACTTAGTTCTTTACAATATTAACTGCGCCAATATACAATACTTGAATTGAAAATGCGAACTTTTGAACGTAGGTTTTCCGCAGTTAATGCACACCCGATAAAAGTAAGAACCAGAGCTAAACACGAACAAAAATATCTACACCCACCGGAGAGGATTTTCCAGGAAATTGAGAACTTGGGTCCGGTCTTAATGATAACTCCGCGACTGGTAGTACTATAAGATGAGTGTTATTGCCTGACCATTTATCCAGAAGTTGTACACGGTATTCGAGTGGAGTCGGTGGTGATTAAACTTTTGGCCACGGCCTACCTCAGCAGCCAGTTGTAGATAACAACTTCTCCCGATGTTAACGAAGAGGATCCAAAATATTCAGTACAAATCTCTTTAATGCCGATTACATCGACCATTCCAAGGTGTTCACGCTAGGCCCAAATTTGAAGATAAAAGAAAAAAACCACTGAAAAGATAAATTAAATTACTCGATGCTAATTTTAAACTTTTCCTCTTTTTCTTTGTTTAAGCTTCACCAGCATGATTTTTCCCCACAACTTATCAATAAGATGTTAACTTTTACACTGTATTAACTCTACTAATTAAAATAGATTAAAGTATTATCACCCTGTGCTTTGAACGTACGGATTATAATGTCCGGAAATTTTGTTGCTTCAAAGTATGCGTCTTATCACTGCAGCGACGTATTCAAAAAATTGTGGGTAAAGCTAAGCGTTTGGTTGCTTGCTCTTTCTAGGCGTTCTATATGTACGCGAACAACAATTTGGTGTAACAGAGTTTTGATGATTCCGAGAACTTTTGGCCTAGATGGTCGTTAGATAAGGCATGCAGATATCTGTCCGTGTGTATAAGTTTTGTGTACTCTGAGTGGCCTAGTTTTGGTTTCTCGTTTTTTTAGCAGTACATCTAAGGAAGCCAGTTGTTGTTCATCCTTTATCTCCATTGTGAACTGGATAGTGAAGGTATTGATTTTTCAGGTCTCGAAGAAATTGATTAAGCTTCTCTACACTGTGTTTTCAAACGACAAAGATATCACCTAGGTACCCGAACCATATGGATGGTTTATATTCCTCGGTCTCCATGGTTTTCTTTTAAAATTCTCCATAAAGAGATTGGCAGTCACTAGATTTAGTGAATTGCCACCCCATCCATTTGTTCAAAAAACTGTTCTTTCCAGACGAAATAGCTTTTGGTGAGCTAGATTTTGAAAAACTTGCTGATGTCACTTGGGAAGATTTTAGTCACAACATTGAGACTTTCCTTAAATAGCACTTTGGTAAACAGCAAAACCACGTCAAAGCTAACAAGAATTTCTTAGAATGCGATGTTGATGACATGAATTTTGCGCACAAAGTCTTTAACGTAGCTGTTTGTCTTTCCTATATGTAGTTGAAGAAAG
Source organism: Abscondita cerata (assembly GCA_030710515.1). NCBI lineage: Eukaryota > Metazoa > Arthropoda > Insecta > Coleoptera > Lampyridae > Abscondita > Abscondita cerata. The sequence goes on along the minus strand of JALBCR010002240.1, from coordinate 4,805 downwards.
CGATGCCAAGTAGTTGATTAAGTACTATCTTGGTGATCCAGGAGCGCTCAATATTGGATTCTTCATTGCTATCTAAGACAAACTCATGCTTGTATCGGATTTTTCTTCAGGGGTCTGTAGCTTGTCGGATATAGGAGTTCAATAATTTTTTGGTTGTAGTCTTCCGTTTTTAGAAGCACAAAAGCGTTTACCTTATCAGCTGGTAGAATGACAAAGTTTTTGTCTACGTTTAGAGGTTTAGAGCTTTTGTCTTTCCGAGAATGTTAGCCATCTTAATCGTTATCGCTTTTGCGTCTTCGTCTGGTAGATGTTTATTGCTGCTTCCTGTTGGAAATGATTTTTTTGATTGGAATGTGACTAGGGGCAACTGCAAAATTACCTTCTTTGGTCAGAATTTTTGTCTCGTCTTCTGTGAACCCTCTGTTCGTTTGGTTGACCATGAGTCGACTATGGTCAGGGCTATAGATCTTTTGTGTTTATCCGTCTGGAACTTGCATATTTTGGAAATTGTGTTATTGTACAATCAAGCTCGTTACTTATATTGAGAATAAGAACCACCACTCGTGTCACTAACACTCTGACAGAAAGAGCTCAAAGAATTTGTAAATTTTCAGGAACTGGATCACCTGAAAACAGTCTTTGAGGCTAACAGGTTCACCAGAAAGAAGATCAATGAGGTCTAAAGGATCGAAAGCGCTGGAATTCAAGATTAACCTAATACTTAATAGTCACAAACTATCTTCAAACCAACCAAGAAGATTTAACAAAGGGCAAACGAGACCCTCTCTCAGCAGCTGTAGTTTACCATATACTTTGTTCTTGTGGCAAAGTATACATAAGAACCACCAACAAATAGATGGAAACAAAGCACACAGAACATTGAGCAAACTGCCGTCTGGGACATACTAAGTAGTCAGCTATGGGAGAACATGCGCTTAGCAATGGTGATCACAAGATTTTCAAGAACTCTAACTTGCTATTAAGGGTTAACGGTTATCACAGCAAAATAGTTAGAGGAGCCATCGAGATTCACAAACATCCAGAAAGGTTCAACAGAAAGGAAGAAACTCTGAGGCTCAACAACAATTTCGTAGGCACAACTTGAAATTTTTAAAAGTCCTATTTTGAATAAATGCAACACTTGCAATTATTCCATAATGTCGTGCTCCCACCAAAATTGGTGAATTGTATTGATTTTACATAACAGCTTTGAATGTAGGAATTTATAGAGAAATGAGTTCGGCTTGTTCAAAGAAAGCTCCCGAAGGAAATTACATCTGATTTAACTCTGTTGGACAAGAACTTAAATTAAAGTCAAATATGTCAGAATTCAATATGTCAATGTTGTTGTAAATCTTGATATAATCTTGCTCACAAACTAAAAGCAGTGCTGTTGATACACGACATGTAACATTATCTCGATTTTAATTGTTTTTAGGAAGGTACAATAATAGAACTTGTGTCGTCTAGATTTTGGTCTAAAACGGAATTTTTCCTAACGCTTCGCTAACAAAACTCACGAGTGGTTAGATTCAGCATCAGATCAACAAACCACAAAAAATACCCGGAGTTTACTGCACACCTTGTTCTTGTATCAAGGTAATCATATGAACGACTAAGCGATCGATGGGAACAATTGACGTTTGGGAGATCATGTCATCAATGGAAATCACAAGATACAACAGTTGTCACAACAGATTGATTAGAGAGGCCATCAAGATTCGAGATCAAAAGATCCTAAAAACTTTAACGAAAAAGAAAAAACGCCCCCTTTAAATACAAACTGCAAAGCAGAAACAATCAGTATACATCCAACAACGGAAAGAGAATAACAGTTTTAGTTTACGGAATTGAGAAGACCAAAGTAAACGAATTTGGTCTAGGTTATGCCAAAAAATTTTTACACTATTTTTAACTTTAATCAATTTTACTGAACAATTCTTCGCAGCAGGAGATAAAATAAAGGACAGTAATGACTGTGTACCAAAACTTGAAGCGCTGAAGAGCATGGTCAATTTGGAGGTTTACTGATTTCTAACTAATAGGTATGGCAAACTTTTCTACCATATTTCGTACCAGTATGGTATAACCAGCATTTTTCTAAGACGGTGTCCCCCTGAAGGAAGACAACTATTACCGTGACGTCGTGAAATTATAGGCGCCACCAAGAGCTTACCAAGGAACCCTATACTAAGTATCTCACGAAAGTGACCTCGTAGCAAACTTTATTTTTTATTTCATCGCTATATTAACAAATTCATATCACTCAAAGTATATCTCTCCTCTCGGTCTACTTATATCGTGTGATTTCTGTTTAAGTCCTCGATCTTGCTTTTTCTTTTTTTTTAACTAAATATTATATTTACGTTATGTTTCATTATGTACTTATTTTTTTTTCATTTTGGGAATTAAAGACTATTATTATTATTATTTTTTTTTGTTTTTTTCTCGATTCTGTCGATTTTAGTCGCAAGTCGGGCTGAAACCAAGACATTGCAGACCATTCATGTTTTGTGTTTGTGTGTTATCCGTTTAAAATCTTTCTCACTGTGTTACATGTGTTGAGTATGACTGCTTTTTGTAGTGTAATGTATGTGTTTTTTCTAGGTTCCGTGTATGTAGGTTTTTCTGTAGTGTATGTGGTATGATACCTGTGGAAGACAGGATTATTGGTACTATGACCACTTTCTTCATCTTCCATAGACGTTTTATTTCTATGGAGAAATCTGTGTATTTTTTAAGTTTTTCTGTGTTGGTTTTTTCCTATGTCTATTATGTATGTTGTTTTGTTATGTTTGTCTATGAGTGTAATGTCTGGTGTGTTATGGTGTATTGTTTTACTGTAATTATTGTTCTGTCGAAATATATTTTATGTGTTGTGTTATCTAGTACTGTTTGTGGTATGTATTTGTAGTACGGTGTGTATGTGTCTATTAGATTGTGTTGAATGGCTAGTTTTTGATGGATTATGTTTGCTATTTGATTATGTCTGTGTAGATAGTCTGTTTGAGTGAGTATTGTGCACCCAGATGTAATATGTTGTATTGTTTCTGTGTGTGTGTGTGTGGCATTCTCTACATTTGTCGTTTGTCTGTGTTGTATCTCTTATTATGTGTTTTATGTAGTTTTTTTGTGTATGACCTGATCTTGTATTGCGATCATAAACCTCTACTTATAATAAGCAACAATACGGCAGAAATAATTAAAATTTTTAAATACATGTTAATATCTCAAAAACGTTTAAGTTTGGTTATAGGGAAGTGAACATAAACTCCTCTTGTTTTTTCCGTAGAATTACATGAATGACTAAAAATATGGTAGTTTCATTTAAAAAATGAAGATATTTGGCATTTCTGAGTTGAACTTTTCATCACTTTTTAAGAACCCTGTATAATAAAAAGCAGTTTTCGACTTGTCACTAATTACCTCGATCTTCCTACTAATTAATAATAATAATAATAATAATAATAATAATAATAATAATAATAATAATAATGTTTATTTGTTCAACAGAATAATTCCATTAACAGAACAAAACAAAAAAAAAATACAATTTCACAGTAGTGTAGAAAAATATATGAAAAAGTAAGAAAAATATTATTAAAATAATAAAATAAAATATAACAAAATATAAAATAAAAATGATAACTTATCTAGCACAATTCGTATAATACTCATTTGTAATAGTTAAATATACGTAAAAATTAGTAATACAAAACTAACTCAAGTGATCGTTTGTATGTTTCAAATAATGAGTTATAATAAAATTTACGCTATCGAAATTTATATCACAATTACCAGAGATAGTGTTAAAGATACGGCAGATGTTCGTCATTGGTGATTTATTTAATATATTTGTTTTGTAATTAGGATTATAAAAGTTAAATTTGATCGGGAAATGTAATGAGGTACATAGTAGTAAAGTAATGAAAGTAAATAAGAAGAATCAATATGATTATGAACTAGTTTATGAAGGAATTTAAGACAAAACAATTCTCTACGTAGCTTTAAAGACTGAATATTAAATCTTTGTAACAAATGATCTTGAGATAAACCTCTTATTGGGTAAGTATTATCCAATTTGTATCCTAGATACTTTAAGAATTTTCTTTGGACAGATTCAATTTTTAATACTTGATATTTGTATACAGGGAACCATATCAAGGATCCATACTCAAGAATTGATCTAACCAGTGAGAAATACAAAATTTTAACAAATGAATATTAGTAAACGATTTAGAATTTCTAATGATAAATCCAAGCTTTTATTACATTTATTACAAATTCGAGTAATGTGACTAGTAAAGGTGAATTTTGAATCAAAATGAATACCAAGATCATTTATTTCAAGCAACGTTCTAGTAATATTGACTCAATAGTATAAGAAAAAGTTATGGGTCGAAATTTTCTAGTATATGTTAAAATTTTACATTTACCAATATTCAACGATAACTCGTTATTTGAGCACCATTGTTGTAATTTATTCAAATTGTCTTGTAAATATAAACAGTCTTCTAAGGTAGATATTGAAGTAAAAATTTTAAGTCATCAGCAAATAAAAGATGTTTGCATGTTAGATGTAGAGATAAATCATTAATAAACAATAAAAACAAGAGTGGTCCAATGACAGAACCTTGAGGAACACCTGATGTAGGTATAATAGGCAGGGAAATAAAATTATTATATATAACACTTAAATAACGATTATTCAAATATGAGTGAAGTAGTAAGATTAAAAATATGAATGGTCAAATCCAAAATGTTGTAGTTTGACCAATATAATGTCATGAGAAATACGTAACTAA